>JANUYF010000002.1:133975475-134520475 GCA_026167975.1 Phrynosoma blainvillii
AACAATATGTAACAAATATATAGGCAATTTTTTTGCAACTTGAAAAACTTACTTAAAACTATTGTCACCCACACACATCTTCTCTTATTTAAATGTACTTTGTGGGCTAAGTTGTATAGAGGGCTGTGAGAGGGGAGGATCTCTGAAAATGATCTTACAAAAGTCCCTGCTTTTCCTTCATGAAGGTCCCCATCCTCTGCTTAGCATTTTCAGAGGATAGAAGTAGCCTGTGAGGAGCAGGACAAGTTTCTTCCAATGCTTTTTAACACCCCCACTCCAAATCTGGATAACCCAGGCATTTGAGTATCAAAGAAATGCATTTAACATTTGTTTTCACAAATGGCTTTCTTATGAATGTGCATCTCACTGTTTTTGTCAGTAACTGATGACTCTTATTTCTAGTAAACAATAGCATATTGTGGAGTATTGGTCTTTCATTGTATTTTGCTTTAACTGTCCTTACAACTACGAATTGGGCTTTCCTCTTCTCTTCACAAAGAACTGAAATGATCAGCAACACAAGAGATGACCTACAATTACGTGTGTGCGTGCACATGCATGCACTTAGAAACTCACATTGAGAAGAAAAAACTCTAGAAGAGTTGAAACCACCATAGATGGATTTCTGAAGTTAAACCTTGTCATTCTTTAGGGTCCATGTCATCATAGAAGCAGGTTTTTGTATGCCATGAGTACTTTAGATCACAGAGTTATTTCAGGCCTGTTTTGAACAGAGCTCACCCAGCAGGAATGGTGCCATGCCAAGTCTTTGACAGACTCTCTTATTTTGCTGTTGAGTAGACAGCAAAAATAGTAAATCTATGAAGCTCCTTTTGGACTGTGAAAATAGCTGGTGGACTGTGTTTGATTTGATAGGTACAAATGGCATGATTATGGACTGTGTCATTATAGGCAGGCATAGATGTGCATATTTAGAAATATGTTCTGAAGATAATTGAGGAAGTGAACATGAGCAATTATATGAAAGGGTGAAAACATCTGGCAATGGCTAGGACAAGGGAGAGGCTATAATAGGGGGAAGAAAGAAAAGAAACAATAGGGAATACCCAGATTGTAATGAAAGGTCATAAACTTCAGAATCTCTGTTAGGATGTCTGTTATGTCCTTTGGGTACTTTGCCTCTCAAAATACATTTGGAAAGGCTAGTGGAATATGCATATCTTTGTTACTCTTCCTCTCATAATGGGGAAAATAAAACCCACCCTGACTGTAGTGTTTGGAAAATAATATGTATACACAATTGAAAGAGTATTGAGAAGTGTGAAGGAAGAAAAGGCTTGTAAGAAGTGTGTTTAAGAGCAAAGGAGGAAGGGACACAGGGAATAGTTTTCACCATGGAATTGCAATGGTTGAGACTGTGTGTATGGTTTTAATCTGACTCAAAATGTACTCACTTGATATGATGAATACTGTTAGTAATACAGTCCGCCTGCCCCATACACAGGCTTGCTGTACATGGACTTGCACTCATGTGGACAGCAAGCCTGGGAGGACAACATGGCACACCCAGGAGTGTGCTGCCATTAAAATCAACAGGACTTCAAGTCCCGCGGTTTTTTCCATACATGTATATGGGGGTCTAGAATAGATTCCCCCGCACATACAAAGGGCCCACTGTATTAGCCATAGGCAATATAGAAGAAAGATGTTGAAAGAATGAATTCCTCTTGAAATATGAGCAACATCACCCAGGTTCAGTTATTTATTTAATTTCTGGATTGGAAGTATGGAATTTTTTAAAAAAAAAATCCAGGAAAAGGCATGTTAGGTAATGTACCGGCACCACCTGAACATTAAAAATTTAGTCCAAGAAATGAATCTGTCCAATATGGAGTGTGTCTGAAAGGTCTATAAGTCAGAAGATGTGGTAAGTCTAGCACAGAAGTCTATTACTGAAGAAAACCGGGTTCTGGGGCATT
The DNA here is from genome assembly GCA_026167975.1 of Phrynosoma blainvillii. Taxonomy (NCBI): domain Eukaryota; kingdom Metazoa; phylum Chordata; class Lepidosauria; order Squamata; family Phrynosomatidae; genus Phrynosoma; species Phrynosoma blainvillii. The sequence continues at coordinate 133,977,416 of JANUYF010000002.1, forward strand.
GAAGGTGTCACTTAAAGGGTCTCAATGGGGGAGTGGGAGGGAAGGAACTGATCTGCTTTGCCCAGAGTGTATATCAGCTTTGGCTGATACGCTAACTGCACCCTTTCCTGAAGGTCGGGGACCTCAAAACTGTGTTATATGCCTTTCAGATTAGAGAAAGATTCAAAAAAGATGTAGAAATGAAAGGAATAGAATCTGATAGAGCTAGAAAAAGTTTTAGAGAAAGGGGAGAAACATATGATAACAAAACTGTATAAAATGCTATTAGATATCAAACTAGAAGAAGAGACGATTAAAGAATGTACTGTAAAATGTATGCAGGATATACGGGAGAATATAGATCTTACAACTTGGGAAAAAACATGGACAAAAAATGTGAAATTTACCAAAAGTGCATATCTAGTGGAAAATTTTTACAAAATTTTATATAGATGGCATTTACATCCTAAAAAACTAGCCAAAATAGAAAAAAAAGGAGAAGGCAGATGTTGGAAATGTCAGCAAAACGATGTAGACCTATTTCACATGTGGTGGTCATGTATAGTAGCAGTAAAATTTTGGGGGGAAATTCATAAAACAATACAAGAATTATTTGACATCAAGATAGGTTTGAATCCGAAATTATTTTTGTTGAATATAACTGAAGATTGTAAAGGCAAATTGAATAAGGAAGAAATTGGAGTAGTTCTATATATGATAACCACAGCATGGATAATATTTACCAGATATTGGAATAAAGAGAATGAGTATATAATAGAAGAATGGAAAAAGAAATTAAAGGATATGATACAGATGGATAAATTGACAATGTTGATCAATGACAAACAGGACAAGCAATATATTAGGAAGTGGGCAAAAATAGAAAACTTTGTGGATGTAATAACACGATAGAAATAGAGCATAAGAGTATTACAAGGATTCAGTGAAATATATCTATAATATTAAGAATTTTTATTTGAAAACATTTCTGAAAATAAGCTTACGATATGAAACTTAATGAGGTGTAGATAATTTAATTAAGATATAATTATAATAGACTCTGCATTAATGTTAATTAAACAAAATAATTATGATTTAATACATTTATTAAGAAAGGAGTTGACAGATAAACTTTATGTTGTTGAAATACTCTAGACTATTGTATGTATGCTGGAATGGATGGTATGTATATATTTATATTTTTCTTTTTTTTTCTTTTCTTATTACTAAAATAAAAAATAAAAAAATAAACTGTGTTACATGCGATGGTAACCTCTCATCTTGATTTCTGCAATGCACTCTACATGGGGCTACCCTTGTGCTTAGTTCAGAAACTTCAACTGGTACAGAATATGGCAGCCAGGCTTGTCTCAGGCAAAACCAGAAGAGACCACATAACACCTATTCTAAGATCACTTCACTGGCTGCCTGTCAGTTTCCGGGCGCAGTACAAGGTGTTGGTTTTTACCTTTAAAGCACTAAATGGCTTAGGTCCAACCTATCTTCGGGACCACCTCCTTCCGTATAATTCACCCTGTGCACTCAGGTCCTCTGGGAAAAATTTTGTGCAACCTATAAAAACTAGATTATCTGCAACTGCCCAGAGTTTGGAATGGCCTGCCGGATGAGATTTGCCACTTGACCACCTTAAACAGCTTTTAAAAAGACGGATCTCTTTCGGCAGGCCTTTCCTGAGTAGATAACTGGCTACCGAAAGTAGCTATGCCTGCCCCTGATTTCCATTGTGGCTATTTTAAATTATTTGTTATTTGTAATTTTTAAGTATGTTTTTATATTCTGTTTGTTTAACTGTATTTTGGGGGGTGGGGTTGGCTGTTGGGGGATGGGATTGTTTGTTTTATCTTGTAAGCCGCCTCGGTTGTATTTTACAGAGAGGCGGGATAAAAATAAATGTTATTATTATTATTATTATTATTAGTAGTAGTAGTAGTAGTGGTGGTATTATGGAAGATTAAGCTGGGAGGGCATTAGGGTATGGGGAATGCATACCATGAGGTTTAAAAAAATTGTTCACACTAGATTCCCCTGTTCCTGTATAGCAATGTAAAATCATCATCATTATCACCATTATAGGTATGAAAGTGTCACATATGACCTGAAGAACAATTGGACATGTATGCACAGCATTAATATTAAGGAATAATTTGTATCCCAGCACTAGTTGGGTGAGAGCCAGCATGGTGTAGTAGTCTGGATTTTGGGCTAGATTTTTGGATCCAAATCGCCAGCCAGCCATGGAAACTCTGTCAGCCTTTGAGCAAGTCAGTGACAAACTTCTTCAGAATAATAAATCATGCCAAGAAAACCCTATGATATGTTCTCCATAAGTCAGAGTCAAGTTGAAAGTGTGTAACATTGGTTGGGTACTGCCATCCAATTCTGCAGGGTACAATTAATTGTGGCTTAAATTTCTGAAATGTACTCTTAACATTCAGCTTATGACATAATATATTCTGTGTGTGTAACTGCTATATAAGATAAAAACAGCTGTGAAAAACAGCACATTTTCATCTCAAATTTTAGTGAATCATTTGTTAATTGCACTTGTGATACTGTCTTCCAATTTGGGCTGTTTTGCTTTTTGTTAAGTGATTATCCACAAGAATTGGGTAAGTTAAACATATTTACTAGAGAATCAGAGAATGGCCTTTTATCACTTTACACATTGTAAAGATTTAGATTTAGATTTTTATAAATTACTTAAGCATGTTTCTATCTTCTAGGTCCATATGTCAGCATGATTAAGAACTGACGAAGAATCTCAAGACTTTATCCAAACATTTGATACCTGATAGAGTCTAAAGACCACTCATCTATTGTGTAACCATGGCAGATCCTTCAGCTGAAGTGCCATTTTCTATGATGACACAACCACAGCTAATTGAGGTAATGGAAACAGTTCTAAATTTAACAGTGGAGCTTAAGAAAATGCTATATGTTGCTACAGCTGTTAGGCTTAAATTTCTAAGCTCTTGTGGTTAAGGAATTGTGATCTATGCTAAATGGTCAGTGTGTCAGTCTAGAAGGAACTGAAACTGAGTCAAATTTTAAAGTTTTTTCTAACCCACATACTACCAAGTAGACCTCTACATATCTGCACTGGGCTGGTTTGAAGAGTGTATCAGAAATGGATTTTTAAAATATATATATAAATGTTAGCTAACATACTATAAGTGATATGTGGTTAGAGATATAACATATTAGCTATATCTTATTTTTCAGTACAGGAAGGAACATAGTTTTTGATCACAAAAATGTTGTAGAAGCAATTAAGATGCTCAGCTAGTCTTTTAGGGCTTTTGAACAGGGAGATCCTAGATGACCCTAGATAAGATAAAGCTTTGTAACTTGCCTTTGTTGATAGGTTTTCTTCAGATACCTCTGGAGTCAAATATAACAAGTTAATAATCAGTCAGTATCCATCATTTCCCACAGTATGGCACCACATAATGCCCATTTTGAAATTACCTCCGTTTAGTGCCTGTTTATCTGGAGAGTTACTTTGCATGTATCATTTGATCACATGGATTGCCCTCTAGTTTCTCTAAAAAAAACACCTCTCAAACATGCCTGGTAGCAGTTTGCCATGTCACGGAGAAAGGCAATGGAGTAAGTTATTCCACAAAATGAACTGATATTCACAAGATTACACACCATGTGGAGAAATAGCAGTGTGAAGACCAATCCACACAAATTCAGAGAAGGGGTTTGTCTTACATTTTTTTTCTTGGTCTTTCTGTTATAGAAGTCAGCACACTGAATATATTTGGGGGTCCCAGCCCCATGATAATTAACCTAGGCCTCAAACAGATGAGCCCAAAGGTCTGCCATTGGGCCACATTGGGGGCATGGTGTTTAGACAACACATGCCCTGAATGTGACCAGAAGCCACCCCGACACCGCTCCAAGGCAAAAGAACCGGGCCAAAAAGGAGTGGACAAAAACTGTTCCTTTTGCCAGCCTGGTTCAAAAACACCGCAGTGGCCCAGACCGGGGCTCGGTGCGTGCATTTGCTGTGGCCCTGGTGCAGACAGCACCAGAGCGGCTGTGGCTCATTTTATCAGGCCCATCTGTTTGAGGCCCTACTTAATTTTCTCAAGATGAATTGAAGTTACTGAGGATCTGTTAGAAAACCCTTTGCAAAGCAACCAAATCAACACATGAAAGGAGACAAGAATGTGGAGTGTTCCACAGGTTTCCTCTTTTGAATGGCTACATCTGCACTGCAGAAATAACCCAGGCTGATACCACTTTAACTGCCATGTTTCAGTGCTATGGAATTCTGGGAATTGTAGTTTTGAGAGACATTTAGCTTTCCCTGTCAGAGAGCTCTGGTGCCACAACAAACTACAGCTCCCAGGATTCCACAAAATTAAGCCATGGCAGTTGAAGTGGTGTCATTCTGGATTATTTCTACAGTGTGAATGCAGCCCATGAGAACATTTAGAAGATGTACACTTTACACTAGTGGATTTTGGCTTTCCCTAACCTGAACTCACTGGTTAGAGGGCCCATTGTTTTCAGGGTTTCAAATTCTGTTTACTTAGTTGTATATTTGCTTACTTCCCCCACCCCCACTTCCGTCAAGATCCATAAAAGCAAGGAAAGCTTTAGATATTCTTTGCAAGTACAAGGCACTGAGATGACTGTTATTGTTCTTTGAAGTCAAAACTGAATTGTCTGATCATTCCCAAGAAAACTGCTTGTCCTTTCTCCAAAGGGTAAAAGATATTTTGAATCAATATTTTTTGGCTTAATTCCATTTCATAACTACTTAATGCAGGGGTATGTGTGAAAAAAGCAGCCAGCACTGGGGAACAAATCCACTAATAATGGCTAGCTAGTGGAACAAGAGCAGTTGAATATGTGAGACAAATTAAATACCTCACAATTCCCCAAAACAACTGATAGTCACTCTCATGGAAGGATTATTCCAGCTTTTGGATTTAGGGCCCAAACAGACCGCCTGGAAAAGCTGGCTTCTGGGCAGCTTGGGGGCATGGCACTTTGACAGCGCATGCCCCCAAGACACCCAGAAGACGCCCAGCTGATCAGAAGGGGACAGCTTCAAGCCATTCCAGGGGCATGATATTTTGATGATGTATGCCCCCAGAACACCCAGAAGCTGTCTTGTAGTTGCACCGGGGCTGCCTAAGGTGGCCCAAAACCAGCCCAAATAGGAGTGGGTCTTTCTGCTCCTATTTGGGCTGGTGGTGGAGGGCACCTTCGGGACTGAAGCATGTGTTTACCATGGTCCCAAGGCGTCTTTGGTGGGGGCGGCTTCAAGCTGCCCCTTCGTGACCGTCTGTTTTGGCCCTTAGTGAGCCAACCCATTCACCAAATGACAAATCCATTTGCCAAATGATAATTTGGCCCTCAAACTCAGTTAACACATTCATATTAACACAGTGTCATCTTCACTGAGAGAGCTTGCTATGAAATTTATATAACTGCGATAAACAACTGGAAGTAGCCCTTTGGGAATCTGACACTTTGAGTTCAGACTATTTATTAACTCTTTCTTAAACAAATCAGAAGTCAAGAACAGTATGACTGCCTTGTGTATATTCTATTTTTCTCCTTTTTGAAGGCTCCCGCTGCCCTTGTGGTAATTTCACAATGAATAAATAGTAGCAAGATTGACACCCTCTTTGGTTTTCTACCCACAGTCTGTGAAAGCTTGTAATCATAGTTTCCAGCAAGGGCTCTGAATGTTTGTAATCATAGCTTCCAACTAGGTCTCTGACCTTCCTGACACACAGTTGTTTCCATAGTTTTTCATTGCTAAAGTTCCTTTTTAACACACAGTTTTCAGAATTTCCCTTATCATGCATACTATTCAGCCCAAATTTCCCCCCTTCACAGTTGGTGCGTGTTTCCCATTGAAATGCAGATTGGAGAAAATGGTAGGATTTTCTTGGCTCTTTATTTTAGGCCTTGAAGATATAAATAATAATGTTCTACTTCCTGAAATTAAAAGAATTTGTGAGAAGATTCTGCACAGGTTTAAAGGTGACAATATTCAAACTAGAGTTTTATTTGAAGGCTTGTTTTCTTTGGTTTTTTTAATAAGCAAGCAAACATAACATTTGGAATACGATATCTAACATTATTTCTTCATAGAGTTCAACCCTTTGGCCATGCCTTAAATGGGATTTTAACGGAAATAACTGTTTGCTTCTAATTCATAACAAGCTTGGGTGTGTATCAGTTAGCTGGTCCTCATGACTGAAGGATGGTAGAAGCTAGGTTGTTGTACTCTTACTTGCCCAAAGCAAAATACACTCTTTATATTTTCTATATATTCTTCAACAATCATAATCCTTTATCATGAATGTCTTTAGATATTCATATTCAGTTGCAGGCCCAGATCATAAGTTAGACTCTAATGTGTATAATTGGCAGTAATTTTTTTAATTTAAAAAGTAGTTTTAGGAAGGATTGCTTAAAGGTAGAGAAGTGGTGAAGGTACTTCATATCTTTCTCTGCCAGACATTTCTCCAATTCCACTTACCCCTCCCTCTCAGGAGCTTTGCTTTTGTAGATTCAGCTGACAAAATGTGTACTTTGAACCACATGAAGTATCAACCTCAGGGGGTGTGATTTGGACTGGATAAAATGGTGAGAATGGGGAGGACAGAAATTTAAGTTGCATCTGCACTGCAGAAATAATCCAGGTTGATACCATTTTAACTGCCATGGCTCAATGCTATGGGATTATTGGAACTGTAGTTTTGTGAGATATTTAGCCTTCTCTGTCAGAGAGCTCTGATTCTACAATGAACTATTGTTCCTAGAATTCTGTAGCATTGAACCATATCAGTTAATGTGGTGGTGTCAACCTGGATCGTTTCTGCAGTGCATATGCAGTTTAAGTGCCACATCGTCACCATTAGTTGTTAGCAAATATTTAATGTAACAACAACAAAAAGCCTATAGTTCTACATATTTGCAGGTGATGTTCAGATTGGTTCTCCAGTGGACAAAAATATTAAACACTGAGGACAGTAAGCAGATATATTATATGCATTAAGATACTTTAGCTTCTCTGGGTGTAGAAATTATGGAGTATTTCTCAAACAGGTAGAAAAATAAAATTTTGTAATCATAGCCATTTTGAGTCTTGTCCTAGGAGAATGGTGAGTTATAAATCAAATCTAAATAAATAAATAAATCCCCTAATTACTGTATATCCCATGAAAAAACTTATTTAAAGACACTTTAAAATTCTATGGATATAGAACTACATTAAATATGTATATTGTTTGTGTACAAGAACAAAAAAAAGTGGTGGAAAGAATACTCCAATGTTTATTTAGTGCACTGTTAGTTAGTCTCTGTGCTAAGGGTTAATGTTAGGGCTTAGAGTACACTTGTTGTATTGCTGGACTCCATTGAGAATTCCAATTGGCTCCCACGAATGTGGCCAAATCTATTGACACGCCAAGCCTAGCACTTTTGCTTTGCTACATCATGCTTCACCACCCCCACCCCAAAAAATGCTGGACATTTCTTCCAATATGTTACATTGGTTGGAACAAAAAGTTCTGATCTGCTTTTTTTTTTTTTTTTTGGTAAAAAGACGACATGTACAGGGTGATTGACTGAAATTCAGTAAAATGTCTACATCAGGATAGGCAAATTCCAAGGACTGGTGCTGTATTAGCCCCCCTCCCCAAAAGGATCCAGACTTTGGAATATTGGTTTAATACTATTACAGCCATTACAAATTGGAAAATCAGTTCAGTAACTTAAACATTAATAGTTGAAATGGTTTTTTTAATTGACATTATTGTGAATTAACTTGTTGATCAAGCATTAATGTGTGGCCAGACCATGTGATTTACAGAGAATACCATGGAGGTTGTCACTTGTAAGCTGTTACTGACTCCTTTGAAAGGGCTCTTTTTTGTGCTTTTAAAGTTATGTTGAATTTTTCCCAACACAAATAGCAAAGACTGCAATAGGATTGTTGCTTTGAAATCAGAGTAGGAGAGGCTTACAACCTCTTGGTCACTTGATCACTTATCTGCTTCCCTCTTTTTTCTCCCACTCCTCACTTCTTTCAGTCTTCAAATGCCTTGTTTGTTAAAGGTTAATACATTTATTTCAGTAAGAGGGCACTGTTCCATCACAAGTATACCAGTAGATGGAAGGCTACAAAGATTGGTCAGTGGATCAAGTGTGAAAAATTCTCAATCTGAAATGTCTACGAATCTGACCATATGCAGAACATTTTTCTGCATAACTGAATCAGTGCATATTTTCTGTCTTTCCACTCTCAATCAAGATCAGTGGCAGTAGCATCACTAGGGGGTGCAGGGGGTGTGGACCACAACAGGTGACACCACAGAAGAGAAGGGACACCCAATGAGTGCCCCCGACCTCCCTGCCATGTGCCCATCCCTGCCGCATGAGGTTTTACTTGCAAGTAAAGCCTTGTGCAGGAGGGAGGGAGAAGGGCTGGTTCCATGTGGGACAGGGAGTTGGGAGAGCACCCTTTTGGCTCTGCCCCAAGTCCTGCTCCCTGCACCAGGTGACACCCCAGTTTAGAACACTGCTGATCAGTGGTAGAGCTCAGGTTTTGCACAGGATCCAATGATGCCAAATACAGTCAGTGGAATTTGCAGCTTCAGTTATTAGTTATTTAACAAGCCCACTCTTCTCTGCTCCCATTTTACTTTACTGTATAGTGCAGTGCTTCTCAAAGGGTGGGGTGGGACCTCTCGGGGGGAGGGCACTAGAAATGCCAAAGGGAGGGGCACGAGACTTGGAGGAATTGATCCCTCCTCCTCCTCTTCTCAAACTTCTTTATGTGTAAAATGTACACATGCATTGAGTTAAATACTGAATTTACTTAAAACTGTTCTAATTTGAACAATAGCATTTCCTTATAAAATGTTAAACTATGAATATACAGAGGGCCCTTGGTATTCACTGGGCTTGGTTCTGAGACTCCCTGTGGTTACCAAAATCCATGGATGTTTATGTCCCATTAAATACAGTGGCATAGTAAAATGGTGTCCCTTATATAAAATAGCAAAATCAAGGTTTGCTTTTTGGATTTTTTTTAAAACATATTTTCAAGCTGTCAATGGTTGAATCCATGGATATAGAATCTGTGGATATGGAGGGCTTGCCTGTACATGAATGTGTGATTGAAAATACACACACTAAATAAAAAAAAAAAATCATATACTACATCAAGTCTGCATGTAGATGTAAAGGAGGGGGGATCCCGAGGGTAAAATGTTTGAGTACCACTGGTATAGTATAAACATGTGAGTAGGAAGGAGGAGGAGGACAAGGGGATAGATGAACAGCAGAATGGGAAGGGTGGAAAGAAAGACACCAAAAGAAGACAAGAGACAAAGGGCCTTTGCAGACTGCCATAAATAGTGCAAATTGAGTCCACTTTAACTGCCCTGGCTCAGTGCTAGGGAATCATGGGAATTGTATTTTTTTCTGAGACATTGAGCCTTCTCTGTCAGAGAGCTCTGGTGCCACAATAAACTACAGTTCCCATGATTCCCTAGCACTGAGCCAGGGCAGTTAAAGTGGACTCAATTTACACTATTTCTGGCAGTCTGCAAAGGCCCAAAGAAATGATAGCTGGATGAGTTTGAAGAATACCTTTTGCTTAATTATTGAAGAGCCTAACACTGTGTGAATAATGCACCAAAGAACTGCCAAATTGTAGCTCACCCCAAATAGTTATACAGTTGTCCCTCCCTGAACAGGACAAGCAAAGAGGGATACAATGGCGGTGCGTGCCTGCGCACCCCCTCCCCCACATGCCATGGGTGTGCATGCCATTATTTTCAATGGGGCTCGAATATTTGTAAGCCACCATTTTCAGGTGGGGGGGTCCAGAATGGATCCCCTGCAAATTGGGAGGGGCTACTGTACAATAACTCTATATTATACAAGAATAAACAGTAGAAATCAGTCCAGAACATAATCAACAGAGGGAGAGGAGTTACTGAAAACAATTGTATTGCTACCCCAATTGTAAGAAAGATTCCAAACACAATCCTTTTATACAGGCTTATGTGCAAACTCATTGAATTTATATTCTCCTCACAGTCAGCAGGCAGGCAGCAATTCTTAAAGAGAGGAATGATGGATACTACTTCAATTTCTCTTCTCTGGAGAGTGGTGGTACTGATAGCCCATCCTCTCCCTCGAGTACTATTCTGTGCTTAGAAAGTCATTCTGCTCGAAGCATGTTACAGGATAAAATATGTGTTGGCTCTCCTCTGTGTCCTGCAGGTGTGCAGTGACAAAAACAAACAAAAACTAGGACCAAACAGAGGTGTCAACATTCAGCACTGTCTGAGGTGCTTGACCTCAACAGTAGAACACAGCAGAGTGAGGAACCACAACCCAGTACGCAGTATTTGGCAGTCAAGCACTGACCAACCTGAAATAAGGCATAGACACAGCTGATTTCTTACAAAGTCCTTGGAGGCTTTTATCTTCCTATTGCAAATATATATACAAAGTATTTACAACAGAGGCTTCAACTTCTGTCAACATACACTGTCTGCTATAATCAGCTTCTTCTACAAACACACCAACTCCTCTCTTCAACCCACACCTGTTCTGGATTCCAGCACCCTTATATACAGTGCTGATCCCATTAGGGTTGACACCTGGTGTTTCTTAACATTTACAGCCATAGAGATTATTTTACCAACAATCCCCTCCAAAAAGAATTTGTTATGGCTGATACAAAAATAGAACATAAACATGTACGTTACATTGGTTTACACAATTACTGGATGTAACATTATTATTATTTACAGATTATTTTTCACTTAGTCCTAATGAAGCAACCATCTTGCCATGCTTCTGTGCTAGCAATGCCTTTGTAAATATGTCGGCACATTTGACTTTGTGTTATAACTCTTTTTCTGTTCATTGTGTACCTCCTTGGACCTTACATTACTCTGGTCCCACGGCATGTCACCCTTTTTAGATACATTTCCAGTACCCAATGGTTCACAACTTACACCTTTAGATACAACCTTACCATTTGGTACAGCAAAAAACTCAGTTTCCCCATTTTCTCCCTTGCACAACTTGGGGATTAGGTAGAAGGGCTGAGTGTCCTCTACACTATCAACCTCACTTTTTACTGCTTGTTTCACTTTTAATTCTGTTGTGGAAGTATCAGGTGGATGTTGTAAGGGGTTTGCCTGCTATTGCTGTATACTATCATTATTTCCCACCCCTCCATTTGTGGATATTGGTTTTTTGAGGACTTGTCTTTGAACAAACACATCTCGGTTTGCATGAGCCTGATCCCATCCACTCTGGGATTTAAACTTGGCATCTTTTATAAATACAACTTTCCCATTACCTAGGGAAAATGGTATTTGTTCCCTGAGTACCCTACAAACTTTAGCCTTCACTATTTGGACTGACCTTTTCTCCTCAAAGTTTTGAGAATTAGGACAATAGCAAATTGTCCAAATATCCTCAGGTACTTTAGACATGATTCTCTACCTTATAACATAAAATATGACATCTGGTTGACACTAGAGCTTCAGACCCTATTTAAGATATGGTTTGCACATACCACAGCCTCACCCCACACATTACTGGGTGCTTGGGCATCAGCCAACATACAGTCTTTCATAGATTGTAAAAGTCCTATCCTTCATTCAGCTAAGCTGTTCTCAGCTGGCCTGTTAGGTTTTCTAGTTTTATGTTGGATGTCCTTAGTACTCAGCCAACTCTGGAATGAATTCCCCAGAAATTCCCTACCCCATCTGAAATAAACATTATCATTTTAAATGGGAATTTCTTTTCCACCATGGCCAACCATTCCTTAAACGTTGTATATTCTTCATCCTTGGATTTCAGCAAATAAACAAAACTAGTGATCCACCAAAACAAAAATATATCTAGCTCCTCCCACACTTGCCTTAAATGGTCCAGCAAGATCTCCATGAATAACCTGGCATGGCTGCTTGGTTACTCTCTGGCTTTCCTTTGCCACAGGAAAAGCCTTGGCTTTTACCTTTTTACAGACTGTGCAGTCCAGTCTGTGACAGTGATTCACCTTCAGTTCCAGACACACTTTTGCTAACTGTGCCAATGTAGAAAAACTGGCATGTCCAAATACCCCGTGCAGATAATGCACATGCTCATTATGCAAGGGCACATTAGACATAGTCACACCGGCCACATTTGGTTTGTCTGTCTGAGGATGCATGCAATACAGTCTGTTCTGTTTCTCGCCCTTGGCACAGACTCTACCATCCTTAGATACAACACATTTCTCTGAAACAACTTTGTAACCATCACCGGTCAATATGGAAACGCTTAAAAAAACAAGCCTTTAAACATGGAGTGAACAAAACTTGGGAAAACTGTTTCCCTAAGCAGGGAATGAATGCAGTTCCCATGATGTCCACCTTCCTTGAAGCTCCATCTGGCAAGTCCATTTTGGAGTCTGTTGAAGGCTTCACATTCACAGCTCCAAACAGTTTACCATATGTGTGTGGCTCCAGAGTCAAGCAAAGACACTTGCTTGGCTTCAGCTTCCCCAACAGCTGCAGTCAGAAAGCCACATCCAGCTGCCTGTGAGGACTTGTTTATAGGCTTCTGCTGCTATTGTCTCTGCTCCTTCTTGTGACCAAATTGAGAAGCAGATTTTTTCTTCAAGTGCCCCACCCTTCCACATGAGTAGCACCTTCTCACTAGACTGCACATAGTTTTTCCTTGGTCCTGTGATGCTGAGAGCAGGTGTTGTTCCTTGTCTTTCCTTTCATGATCAAAACTTCCAGCCTCAAAAGTCCTCTGTTCTTGTTCCTCTAAGATATGGGCTGAGACTAAGTTGAAAGAAAGTTCTGCTTCAAGCAGACTTTGCAGGCTATGAAACAGAAAGTCCTAACTCTCACTCAGGCTTCCCAGCACAATATAAGCTTTCTGTGCCTCAGAGAAAGTCATGCCTCTGTTTTGTAATTCATTAAACAGAGCCCTGAGTTTGTCCAGGTGATTTTTAACATCCTCACCATTTCTTAAGTTGATGTTGTACAATCTTTGTGTCAAAACCATCTTAGACGCACAGGAGTCCCACTGATAGACATCCCTCAAGCTCTGCCAGCACTCCAATGCTGTAGTGGTGTTGGTAACATAAACGACCTGGTTGGCTTCTAGACACAAAATTATGGTCACTTTTGCCTTCTGGTCAGCAAGCATCTGCTTGTCATTCCATGGTCTTGGTGGTGGGTTAGTTATATAGTTCACCAAGTTCTCTCATACAAGCAGGCTGTGTATCATCACCGACCAAGTGGCATGGTTGGTGTCATCTAACTTGGCAAAGTTCATTGTTGCTGTGACTCCAGCCATATCTGCAGGCTATTTCCAAACAAAAATGAAAAACACACTTTGCCCTGTGGATTGTATCTTCAGTCCGGCACAAGATCAAAGTAAGCCAAACACTCAGTTCTTGTTCCTTGCAAAAACTGGAACAAAAACCAAAAACTTAAGCACTGGTCTAAACTGGGTTCAAACAGGCACAGACTGGTGCACTGGAAGCGTGCTGGGGTCATAACCCATTGTTGGCTCTCCTTTGTGTCCTGCAGGTGTGCAGCAACCAAAACAAACAAAATCTAGGCCCAAACAGAGGTGCCAGCATTCAGCACTGTCTGAGGTGCTTGACCTCAACAGTAGCTCACAGCAAAGTGCAGAAGCACAACTCAGTATGCAGTATTTGGGAATAAAAGACTGACCAGCCTGACAGTTGACTTCTTCCAAAATCCTTGGAGGCTTTTATCTTCCTGTTGCAAAATATATACAAAGTATTTTCAACAGAAACTCTGATTTCTGTCAACATACCCTGTCTGCTACAATCCACTTCTCCAATAAACACACTCTACAAACAGCCCACACACCACACTACTACTCTCTTCAACCCACTCCTGTCCTGGCTTCCAGAGCTCTTATATACAGTGGTGATACTATTAGGGTTGACACCTAGTGTTTCTTAACATTAACAGCCATAGAAATTATTTTATAAATTCTTAAAGGGACATATTAACCAACAATATGTTAAACAAAAACTAAACAGTATAATATGGCTCAGATACTTATTATGAGTCTTTCAGCTGATTTCCTTTATCTGTTAATAGAAGCAGTGATAAATGGCATGTTCTTAAATGCGCCTTTTGACTTTTCAGCTACTGGCCTTCTGGGGGAAAAGAAATTATATCTCATAGTATAGAATGAATGAACAACCGGCATTGGAACATTTTGTGGATGGTCCTCCATAAATACTGATTTTGATGTTTGTCACTTAAAGCTTTTCACAGTTATTAGAAAATGAAATCCAGAGACATTTATAACTTTAATCCTTTCTGTTAGAAGGTATCCTTCATACATTAGCTTCTCTAAATAGTTTAGAACATATGGTTACATATATCCAAGAGGATAACTACATAACACATATTGTTTAAGCAGTATCTTTTAGTAGGGGTACCAAGACCATTAACATTCATTGACATAAATTTAAGTTCCTCCATATTTAACCAAAACCTTTTTTTCTACTGTATTGCAAATGCCACATTATTATAACCCTTATATGCCATCCTTTCCTCCCCCCCCCCCCCCGGAATTATGGTCCCTCCTTCCATTGGAGAGAACACGAGCTTTAAACTGCTCATCACAATTCCACACACACAAACACTCATACAAAACATAAACTGCTTTAGCAGGTGTTTCCACTCCCTAGAGAACCCAGAAAACTGTAATTGTCTAAGATGGAGCTAGGGATCATTAATAGATCATGCTTAGCAATGTTATCAGCAATAACCCTCTGCATTCTTTTTCAGAAAAAAAGGTAACATTTAAACTGGAATAAATGTGGTCTGAGCAAGCAACTCAAGTGATTTAGCAAGAGAGACAGTATTAATGTGACACTCCATTAGCTGAATGTTAAGTTTTCTTATGTTGTAATTCATAAAATATATTTAATTACTGTTTAGAAAGCAAAGTAGAATACTAACCCTTTTGTATTGACATAGTGCTGTGCAGAGCTCATCAGGGTATGTGAGAAGGAAGTGGGAAGAAGTTAATCTCACCTCTTGTGGCACCAATACTACTGTCATACTGCTTTTAAAGGAATTGGAAGTGGGGGAAGAAGTTGGAAATTTTTCTCTGGCTCATATCTTAACTTGTGGACATAGTCATATTTTCTTTGAGATGACACATGAACTGAGCTTTACCAGCTTCCCTACTGATTACAAATGCTTCCTATGGAAATATCTCAGAACTATGTGGAACAAATTTGGTAATTTTTAGATTATTACCAGTGACTGCAAATTTGGTACATGCTCTCTCGCTCTCCCTCTCTTAAAGGGACTAACTCAGCTTCCTCTAATGTGTCTAGCACGTAACATTGCATGGTCATTTTCCAGGGTTCTTATTTATAATCATACCTTTGATGCAGCCCTAGAATATAATTAGTGAGAGCAATCTTAGGCTTACTCCTTTCAATTTTTGTTTTTCTTTGAGTTGTCTTTTCTGGAGAGGGTTTTTTGTTTGTTTGTTTGTTTTTTGTCTGCTATTGCAATGCATTCACATTCTAAATTTTAATTCTTTTTTTTTCTCTTCTCCTTTTCAGTCCACAGCCATGAGTGAACCCCAGTGTTACTACAATGAGACCATTGCCTTCTTTTATAACAAAAGTGGGAAATACCTAGCCACTGAATGGAACACTGTGAGCAAGCTTGTGATGGGCCTTGGGATTACAGTATGCGTCTTCATCATGCTAGCCAACCTTTTAGTTATGGTGGCTATCTACGTCAACCGGCGTTTCCATTTTCCTATTTATTATCTAATGGCTAATTTAGCTGCTGCTGACTTCTTTGCAGGGCTGGCATATTTTTATCTAATGTTTAACACAGGACCCAACACTAGAAGATTGACTGTAAGCACCTGGCTCCTTCGTCAGGGTCTCATTGATACCAGTCTGACAGCCTCTGTTGCCAACCTGTTGGCCATTGCCATTGAGAGGCATATTACAGTGTTCCGCATGCAGCTACATACACGGATGAGTAATCGCCGAGTAGTAGTGGTAATTGTTGTCATTTGGACTATGGCTATTGTTATGGGTGCTATACCAAGTGTTGGCTGGAATTGCATCTGTGACCTCACTCACTGTTCCAACATGGCACCACTCTACAGTGACTCTTACTTGGTTTTCTGGGCTATTTTCAACCTGGTCACCTTTGTAGTCATGGTGGTCTTGTATGCTCATATCTTTGGGTATGTGCGCCAGAGGACTATGAGGATGTCTAGGCATAGTTCTGGACCCCGTAGGAATCGGGACACCATGATGAGTCTTCTGAAGACTGTGGTCATTGTGCTTGGTGAGTACCTATG
The DNA here is from genome assembly GCA_026167975.1 of Phrynosoma blainvillii. Lineage (NCBI taxonomy): Eukaryota > Metazoa > Chordata > Lepidosauria > Squamata > Phrynosomatidae > Phrynosoma > Phrynosoma blainvillii. The sequence goes on from JANUYF010000002.1 coordinate 133,993,811, forward strand.
CCAGTGTTTCACACAGCTGTCCCAATAGAATACCATTAAGACCTCTTTACTCATGCACTATTGTATTTTATTAAACTACTAAATGCTGAAAGGATTTTATAATATAAAACATTCATCCAGAGATATACACATTGCCATGTCCACAGAAATATTTCCCATTTCAGTAGTACCTTCATCTGTGACATCTTACTATGAAATCTTTCAAATCATACTCTGTTCTTTGAAATGAATAAATATGCTGTTCTGTTTTTATATCAGCGTCAAGCAACTTCCAGAGTAGGAGGTGGGCTATGTTTCATACTGCAACCTACTAGGGACAGCACCACACCAATGCCATAATGGTGAAGCAAGAATAACATTAAACCTCTTGTGAGGGGGTCTGGTGTCCCACAGTAGATCTCTGGGACAAGAGGCCCCTGGACTATAAGAAGTTTCTCATCCTGTTTATGTTATCATTTAATCAAAATTTAACTTTTGCATGCTCTAGAGAAATCTCTTCTTCTTTTGTCTCCTTGCTATATTATCAGCCATCCCAGTTAGACCCTATTGTATTATTACTTATACCACTGGATTGATGCCATTTTGGTCCTTCCTGTAATTTCCCGTAGAGGTAGAAGCTATTATAGTGATGCACCTGTGGGCTGGGACCATGCCACAGAATCTTTGTCATACAAGCCCAAGTTTCTGTTACTGCTAGAGAGTATGGAAAGGGGTATATGCATTGCAATAACTTCATTCCTGATGGGGTTCTACTTTTAGGTATAAGGTCTGTGTGTATTTTTAAAAAACCTCTGTGAAAGTATTTATTAGTACTTCTGTTGTTTGGGTTCAAGATAGAGAAAACAAATTTTGTTTGGTACTTACTGCCTGGTGTGTGTAACTAAGAATGCATTGGGTGTGTATAACTAAGAATGTCTTGGCATGTTGGCAGTTACTCATTTCAGTGTCTCCTTTCTCCTCCTCCTCCTCCTCCTCCTCCTCCTCCTCCTTCTTCTTCTCCTATTGTTCTTATTTTTATTCTTATTCTGTTTATTTGATTTTAAAAAAGCAACTACCATTTGAATCCTGACTGTTTTCCAGATCTTTTCTCAAAAATAGGATGAAGAGCTCATAGATTGCTTAGTGTTAATCATGTCTAACACCATTGTGGACCTCACTGAGCAATAGTGGTAGCTTTTACATTGTTTTGATAATAGTTATTAAGCTTGTAGTTGCCATGTGGTAAGACTTTCTAAATAATTAAACATCAGGTCTCATTATACAGTCTTTTCTTGATGAATAAAAATGTATATAGAGAAATACTCCTATGCACACTGTTTTCTATTTCAATACATTTAAATATTCCCCTTTTAAAATAAAATTATTGAGTTTCTGTAGAATAAAAGGAAAGACACCCCCGACATGTCAGGAGGGGTTTCTTGTTGTGCTGGCCAAATAAGGACAGGAGACGCCTGGTTGTTCACAGCGCGCGAGGGAATAAATACACCTGCGCACCTTGCCCAATAGGTTTGGTTTAAGCCAAGTCTCGCAGAGTTTTGGTTCAGTGAGAATTGGGGCGAGAGTTTGTTATTCATAGCTCTGCGCTGCCACATGGAGGCAGCCATTTTAGAGTTGAGACAGAGAGAGTAACATCGCTCCGCTCTTTGCTTGTGGCTTGTTTGGCTTCGGCCTAGCACTCTTTGGGCTTTTGCTATTTTAGCTCTTGCCTATCTAATTTTACTACTTTATCTCGCTTGCTCCAGAGGCTCAGGTATTTCCTTGAGCAACCCGCGGGGGGGGGGGGGAGCAAGTGAGGCCTTCGGGCCAGCCTTCTGGACCTGTTGAGCTCCGCATCCTCAATTCTCGGGGGTGCACACCCAAGGAGGGCTCTGTGGGAGACGTTATCACCAGGTGCGTGGACCCGGTACCTGTTTCACACCCAGAGATGCCCCGGTCACTCGATCTAGTAAAGTCGGGACCCGCCGCTGCTACGGGAGGGTTGGCCGCACTTCTCCCCAGCAGTGAGTGTGTGAGGACAGCTGTCCTCGGGTGAGGGCTCCGTGTAGGACCCTCGGTGGACACCTTTCCCGCGTGTTTGCCAGCGACGCTTCCTGGCTGTGGTGTCTCTTGTGAGACTTGGGAAAGGGTGGCCTGTTGGGCCAGGTGGTAATCATCCATGGTTGGATGATCTGTTTGGGGCCCGTGTAGTTTTACTGAAGTCAGGATGCCATGCAGTAAGGCCCAATCTAAACGGCGCGCGGCTTCTGCCGCGCCTATGGCAGATCACTCTGCTTCAAAAAGGCCTTCGAAGTCTAGCAGCAGAGAAGATGAGATAGTTGCCCAAGTTGCTCAACTGGGCAAAACTGTTCAGGCTTGTGTGGCGCTCTGCAACCAACTTGCACAGAAGGAACTGCAGGCTACAGCCTCCACCTCGAGCACCAGCCCTTCGGGTGTTGGTAACACCGAAGTGTTTCCTACAGTGGTGGCACCTGAGTCTCAGCTGGCCATGGCAACACCGGGCCCGTCGGTGGCTTCGGCAGTGGAGTTCGGGCACCCCACTATTGCCGATGTGTGGAACCTTTTACAAAGAGTTCTGGGTTTGGGGACACAGGGTGTGGTTCCCCCTGTGTCCGGGCAGCCTACCATGGCTGATCTATACAACCTCTTACAAGGGGTGGTGCAATGGAGCAGACCAGTGGCGAACAGGGAGGCGATCAAGCTGCTGCTGCCTCTGCTGCTTTGGACACCTGAGCTGTTGCGGGGCCACACTTCAGGGGACCGCTGCGGTCAGGTGGTGAAGCTTCTCAGCAAGCTTCAGGTTCAGGTTTGTCTCCTAATATTACACTTGCTAATTGGCCTACCTCGTTATGGGCTCCAGGTAGCCAGGTTGGGCAGGGTGTGGCTTTGGAACGGCCTAACCCTGTGGCTTCCAATGCATCTGTGCAGGCACCTGCAACTTCACAGGTCTCTAACATGCGGATGCAGGGTGGTCAGCCTTTGGCTGTTGCTAGCACCACACCTGTGGTGCCTATTTCTGGTGCTCCTCTGTTGTCTGGAGCGGTTGGGAATGTGGAGGCTACTCCTTACGCTGGTATGTCTACACCCCTTGGTTCTCACCTTCCCCTCGCCACTAAGGAAAGGATTTGGAAGGGTGAATACATTGACCTATTTACTTTGACTTTTAGGGATCCCGAGCCAAGGATTGTGGTGAAAGATCAGATCGTTTTTAGTTTGCCAAAAGAGTTTCAGGCGCTCAAACGCCCTAAGCTTGAGCGCAATTTTGTTAATTGGATTATGGGTTTCACCATTTACAGGGGTGTTATAGAAGAAAAAGAGCCTCTCAGATCTCATGACTTTTCCAAATATCAGGAGATCATGATAAAAGCGTACACAATTGCCACCACAATTCAAGGGGTGCAGCTTGGCTCCAATATGATAAGCAGTTTAGGATGAGAGCGGCTCAGGATCGCTCCTTATCCTGGAGGTATGTGCAGTCCGAGCTTTGGGCTGATGTTATGGTGGGGGCCTCCCCCTCGAACAGGTGTGACAACGGCTTTGTCTTGATGGTTACCTTGCCGAGAGGGCTGAATGCGAGTCCTGCCACAGGAAATAAAAGGCAATTTGGCTTATGCTGGGACTTCAATGCCAGCAAGTGTAAAAGACAACCCTGCAGGTTTGACCATAAGTGTAACACCTGTGGGGGTGGCCACCCTGGAAATTCCTGTGTTAAAGGTAAACGAACAGGAGGGGGCACTGTCCCCCAACCGGTGTCACCTGGGGGGAAAGGCCCCGTCACCAATTAAATTGGATATCATGGAGGCATAGTTAAAGGTTTACCCTAACAGAGAGGCCGCATTATATTTATTTCAAGGTTTCTCTGTAGGTTTTTGTATTCCTTATACAGGCCCTAGAGTTTATCATTTTGCACCCAATGCTCGTTCTGTGAGGACTTGCCGAATGTGGTAAGGGATAAGTTAGCTAAGGAAATAGCAGCAGGGAGAATTTCAGGACCTCATGAACAGCTGCCCATCCCCACACTGCGCTTATCCCTGTCGGGTGTAGTGCCTAAAAAAGCCCCTGGGGAATTTAGGCTAATTCATAATTTATCTTACCCTAAAGGGGAGTCAGTGAATGATGCCATTGACCCTGGGCTTACTTCAGTTAGGTACACATCGTTTGACTCAGCTGTTAAGATGATTAGGAACTTAGGCACAGGAGCCCTGCTGGCTAAATGTGATATTAAATCTGCATTTAGACTCCTTCCTGTACAGCCAGATGATTTTGACCTACTGGGTTTTCAGTTTGAAGAAAAAATTTATTTTGACAAAGCTATGGCAATGGGATGTTCTATTTCTTGTTCAGCTTTCGAGACATTTAGTACTTTTCTCCATTGGTGTGCAGTTAAAAGAACTGGTAATAGAGCTATTGCCCATTATTTAGATGATTTTCTAATTGCGGGTAATCCTAATTCTTCTCAGTGCCAGAATGTTCAGTTTCAGGAACTGATGCAGGAGCTTGGTGTGCCTTTAGCGGAAGAAGAGACACAGGGGCCACATACTCAGCTTACCTTTTTGGGCATCGAGTTAAATACTATAAGTGGAATTTCTCGTTTGCCCAATGAAAAATTGGTGGCTATGAAGGAACGAGTTGAGATCATGTTGGGGAAACAAAAAGCTACCCTTCATGAATTTCAATCTCTCACAGGTCTTTTAAACTTTGCCTGTAGCACCTTTGTAAAACAAAGAAAAATGATAAAGAGTATTCTTGTGTCATTGTTCTAGCTTTTCCCAATCTGGCAAATACCACCCCCTTCCCCACACACAGTGTTGTGGACTGCATTTGCCATTATCTTTCACCATAGGCCATGATGGTTGGGCTGATGGGGACTGTAGTCCAACATAGCTTAGAAAGGCTGCCTTGATTTATATTTCTGCAAATAATATGGCAAGGGCTATGAAAAGGCAGAATTATATTGATGCTTAGGCAGTTGCTATTGCTAGTTGTATTAAAATGACTAATGTAAAACATGAGAAAATAGCTAAAAGTTTCATCCACTGACATTTGACTGCAAGAGATGAAAAATCTGAAGAAGAAACATTGAGTATGGAATATAAAGGATATAATTTTTCCCCAAAACTCCTAAGGATAGTTATTAGAGGTAAGCCCTGTTGAGCTTGAAGGGAAATTCTTTTCAATAAACATGTTTAGATTACTTGGAGAAAAATCAATAAATGCTAAATGCTAAATGTAACTCTTGTAAAAGGTTGTCTGGCTTTTCACATGTGATAACTGCTTTTAAATAGTTACAGAAATCAGATAAGAATACCTGAATACAGCAACATCTGTATTTTTATTTGGACATACTTGACTTATGACCTCAGGCAAATTGTTTCTTTTTATATCAGAGCAGGGTGGTATGGAATCCATCACTAGATTAGCAAAAAAACGCAAGACATACTGCACTTCCTTAAAACTAAGACCTCCAAATGTGTTATTCTGCTACAGCTTATCAAATACTTGGGTTCCTCCCAAATGAAACTTTTAATAGGGTTTCCCAAACAGTAGGTTAACCTGCCAATTATCCTTCATACTCAGAGGGTTGCCATGATTAAAAGAGCAAATGAATGGAAAATTCAGTATCCCACAGCTGGCGTTTCTTTCTATACACCACGAATGGCAACATTAGCAGTCAGTTTCTGCCAAAACTGTATTTCCTGGTCTTGGAAAAGCTAAATAGGCCTAATATATGCTCGCAGACGTTTGTGTGGAAAAGATTACTGAATGTTTATCCACATGTTGCATGCATTTTTCCAAATCAACTTTGGGCTTTATGCATCGGTAGACCTTGTATACAATTCTCTATAGAGGAAAAAAGCACAGAGGCTGCTGTAGTGGTCTAGCACCAGGTTATTGCATTTGAGTATGAGACACAATGAAGTCTCTCACTTTGAACTGGAAGGAAAGGAGGAAGAAAATATTTTCATTCTTTTAAAGAAAAAGTGCCTACAGTGAGGTCAACATCAAGGCTTGAAGTGCTCTAAATCGTCCTATGGAGAATTTTTCAGTAGCACAGGTCATACAGTGGCACAGAAAAGAACTGAGTTTAATGTTGAAGATGCCTCATTTGCTAACTAATTGGATGATGGATGGTATAAAAATAAAGTGCTTCTTGGGGTAGTTGATTGATAGTTATAGCTATCCAGGTCCAGGCTATTTGGCAAACTGTATATCTCTGTTTGAGCCAGTCTGGGCTCTAAGATCATCAGGAGAGACCGTTCCCTCAGTTCCAACACCATGACACTTATGGTTGGTGGTGAGACAAGAGAGCCTTCTTGGTTGCTGCCCCTAGACTCCAGAACTCCCAATGGCCTCCTCCTTGTTGGCCTTCTGGTAGCAGGCTGAAGTCTTTTTATTCAAACAGGCTTTTAAAACAGAAAGTTTTTAAAGAATGGGCTAGGGGGAATTGTAATATTTAACAATTTTTTTTAAATTGCATTTTATGATTTCATCATGTGATTTGTTTTAATACTGTAATAGGTTAATTCTATTTTAATGCTCACTTTTTGTATGTTTTAAATTGTATTGTTCTTTTAAATTGTGAAATGCTTTAAAATCCCAATTTTGGAGTGAAGCAGGATATTGTTGTTGCTGTTAATACAAACCAGTTCTGATTGCTGGATAAGAATGACTTGTTTATATCTGTTCCATGAACATATGACAAATTGGCCAGGTTATATGACAGTAACCAGCTCATTTGACAGAATAAAGAAGGACAGACAGTCTCCCTTAGCATAGTAAGGAAAATAGCCTGGCAATGTTGTAAACCTTCTAGCTATCAACGTACGTCATCTACAATGGCTGAAGAAGCAGATATATATAACAAGTTATATGTTAATTCTTAAGCAGAGATGCAAATTTAGAAATAATTATCACTTAAATAGAAATACAATGTTTTTCACAAAAGTGAAGGGGAGATTTATAATGTATTTAGAGTTCTACTCTTCCACTTTAACTGCCATGGTTCCATACTGTGGAATCCTGGGATTTGTCATTTGGTGAGGCACTAGAGGAGCGGTCGGCAACCCACGGCCTGCGGACCACACTCAGCCCGTGGCCCCGCGCCGACCGGCCCCCATTGACCCCTGCCGCCATCGCCGCCAACGCCGCTGACCCCCACCGCCACACGCTCCCGCCACCGCGAGTGTCACGACTGCCATTTTTTTTGCCAAAATGGAGACCGCAACTCGTTTGTGCATGCGCAGTGCTGCTGCGCATGCGCAAACGAGTCGTGGCTGCCATTTTTGCAAACAAAATGGTGGCCGTGAGTGGGGGGCCTTCCAAAATGGTGTCCACTTCATACGCGCATGCGCGTGCGACACAGACACCATTTTGGAAGGCCCCACCGTGGCTGCGCTCGGCGAATTCGCCCGCTGCAGCTGCTTCCCTGGGCCTTAGAAAGGCCTCCCTGCCACCGCTGCGGGCAAATTCGCCCGCCGCAGGTGCGGAGGGGCCTTTCCAAGGCTCAGGGAAGCCCCCCCCCCGTGGCCGCTGCGGGCGAATTCACCCACCGTGGCCACTTCCCTGGGCCTTGGAAAGGCCCCCCTGCCATCGCTGCGGGCGAATTCACCTGCCGCAGGTGCGGAGGGGTCTTTCCAAGGCCCAGGGAAGGCCCCCCCTGCTGCCGCTGCGGGCGAATTCGCCCGCCACAGGTGTGGAGGGGCCTTTCCGAGGCCCAGGGAAGCCTCCCCGTGCGGGGGGCTTCCAAAATGGCGGCTGCATCATGCACGCATGTGCACGCCGTCATCGTGCGCATGTGCACGCGGGGAACAAGTGCACACGCGCAAGCGAGTGTGTGCACCTCCGCCCCCACCACCACCACCACCATTCCCCTCCCCTTCCCAGCCCTCCGGCAACAAAGGTTGCCGAGCCCTGCACTAGAGTGCTCTGGTTCAGGATTCTAAGTGCCCCTTCCTAAACTGCATATTCCAGGATTCCATAGGATGGAACCATGTCAGTTAAAGTGAAATTATGGTGCTATACTTCTGTAGTGTGAATGAGCTCTGAATAACTTCTGTGCTTACTCTTTTTCCTATTTAAATGCTAAAACTAGATGGGCAGCTATAAGGCTTTCTTTTTAAACTGGATTTCCACTGGACAGCTCTATAGATAGAGGACACCTTTGTAAAATAGGACATGCAACCACCTGAAATTAATCTTTAGCTACATAGGCTGAGATTCTGTATCAGCTCCTCAGCTATGTACCTACCTTAGTTATGTATCATCACTAGCATGTTCCCTGAAATCTTGACTTAACAGACAGCAGCTACTGTGAGCAACAGGGAGCTGTTCACCTGTTGGCTAGAACACAGAAGCCAGATGTTTCCACTCCCCTCCTGCAAACAATCAGAAGCAGAGTCCCTGTCACAATTCCTCCTTGCACTAGAAATCACTTGCAGGGGAGGAATGTCAGTCATGTGCATCCTGTTCAGGAGGAGGAAAGACCCCTGTTGCTTGCTGTGACTGCTGCCAGTAAGTCAGGATTGGGGGACTTTTACAATCCTTAGGTATTTCCTACTCCAGTGATTCCCAGCTTTTGATCCTCCAGCTGTTTTGGACTTCAGTTCCCAAAATTCTTGACTGTTGGCCAAGCTGGCCAGGGCTTCTGAGAGTTGAGGTCGAAAACTCCTGGAGGACCAAAGGGTAGGAACCACAGACCTACACTATTGAATATATGTTATGAATGTGTAACTCCAGTGGTGGCCAAGAAGCCATCTATGCTTGCATACAATAAATTTTTATTTTCTGGAGTATAGTAATAGTAATACCTTATAGAATGTGTTTCTAAGGCATTAAAATAAGCCTAGTAATGTCTCAAAGATGTACTACAGAGCAGCATGTTTAAGAACAGAGCTTGAATGTCATTATTTTTCAAGTGCCTCTGAATCCATTTAAACCCATATTGTAATTCAAGCAACTTCTCTTTTTCTCCATCTCTTTCTAATTTAGCCGTGCATGTTTGTGTGTGTGTGTGAGGGTCTTTTGAATGAGTGGAATGTATTTTTCCCCCTCTGCACTCGTACAAGGGCCAAAGAAATGAATCTTGTTTATCTGCAGCAATAAATGAATGACATTGTGTCTCCCATCTCCTTACAGCCTTGCATTGTGCAAATAGGATGGCTTTCCTTTCTCCAAAGGGGGTGGGGGACAGATCTCCTCCTGGTGGCATGGATGATGTGGGATTCGGCCACTTTTCACAAGAGGTTTCATTGTTTTGATTCATGACTAAGATGACTTGAACCTCTGGCTGGGACAGTCGGGAGCTGGCACAGTGCATCATCCCACAAGATGTTGAATTTTAGTGCAGAACCAAAACAGAAGAGATTTCCCCTCCCCACCCCCATTATGCTCCCCCTCCCTTGAGTACAATTTTTTAAACAGAAGGAAATGATTTCATAGTTTGAGCCCTTTTCTCTTTTTAACAAGGCTGCTTTTGAAATTTCTAAAGTAACAGAGGACATAAAACTCTTTTTCCACACTGTGCCTCTTTCCTCTGGGGTTTACATAGAACTGATTTATATAGCATACATAGGCATGAAAATGGACCTTGGTCATTATAATAAGAAAGTTTTATTTTTGAAATACTCTTTAGAAAAGAGCACTTGCCGGAACATAGTGGGTGCCACATACTTATGCTTCAAGCAGACTGAAATCCTAAGCATATTTTTCTGGAACCAAGCCCCTCCAAAATCCCACTAAGTAAATTTGTTCAGGGCTGAGACGCTGAAAGTCAGATGTTGCTAGACTGTTGTATGGAAATTCCCAGACAAATTAAAAAAAAACTTGATGTGTATTATCTGTGCTCCTTAGGAGCTGCTAACACACGGCTTTGCCATATGCGCCAGTGGTTGAGAAGAAGCCATATTCTCATTCATGAACCCACTAAGGATACAGGATAGAGGCAATGTAATGAGGCAAGATGGAGAAAGAATTGAATGCCATGGAGAGGGCATTTTCTGTGGCATTGCTATGGCAAACATAATGGCTGCATTTAAACAGCTGCATATGTTATATGTTAATGGCTGCATATCTTGATTCTGTGTAGCCTCTTTGCACAAGTGAGTGATCAGACCAGGAAGTCTTCCATTAAATTTCTCATTTCACCCAAAGTGGGAAACAATGCTCCAGGACACACTGCAGAAATAATGTAGTTTGAGACCACTTTAACTGACCTGGTTCAGTGCTAGGGAATTCTGGAAATTGTAGTTTATTGTGGCACCAGAGCTCTCTGACAGAGAAGGCTCAATGTGTTACAACAGTTCTCAGCATTCCATAGCATTGAACCAGGGCAGTTAAAGCAGCATCAAACTGGATTATTTCTGCAGTATGTTTTGGACCAATAACTACTAGCTTCAAAACAAACCAGCGTATTAAGCCGTGGCTTGTTCTGAAAAACCATTAACCAAAATATCCTGGCTCAGATTAAATGGGAGACTATAAACTGAATAGCAATATTCAATTCTTATTGAATTGCCATCTTTATTTCTGTTGCAAAGGGAGGAGCATAAGATTGAGTGGAACTGTGAAAGCTTAGTCATGTCTTATCTTATCCAGATGAGAGATGGCTGAACTTGCCTTATCTCTTCTTATGCAGAATGAAAAGTGATTTCACATCATTCACATAAATAAGTAAGCTCTTTGTGGACAGATTTGGATACTGCTTCAGTTTTAACCCACACAGATCCTGTGAAGTACTGCCAGGTAGAAAATAATAAATAAATACACTTTTTACTGTCCAATCCATGGAGAGAGTACTAAGGACACTGTTGAGATGGTGTAGTTCCTTTGCACTCTACTGAATTCGACTCCCTACTATGCTGTAGTGCACCTAGAGATTTTGAAAGATCAATGAGTTCTGAGTGGTTTTAAATTACCGATAAAGCAAATCATTGTTTGCACAGCTGTAGCTAAAATTCCTCGTAGAGTGGTTATGCCCAAGTATTTTGGGGGAGGGACAGGGGCAGAGAGAGAAAAAGAGGTAGTTTTGTCCATGTGTTAGGTTTTTCATATTATACCCAAAGCTCCTGATCAAATGCTCGCCTACTCATAGTTTTGTATTCTCTCTTGTCTTATTTGTCATAATTTCTAGTATTAATAATGAACTTGATAGTATCCCTGTACCACCAAGGCCTCTTTTCCTGACAGCGACATTATAAAGTGACTGGCATAATTCCTATAGTCACAAATTGGTTCCCCTGTAAAAACAAAGTTTTATTTTTGAAGATCTTGTGACATCCTCTAAGGAATATTTCAATACAGGCATACCTCGCTAATACAGCAGGTTAGGTTCAGGACTACCACTATAAAGAGAATATTGCCCTAAGGCAAATCACAGACTTTTAAAAAACTTGCCAGTGCATATAAAAGCCTAAAAACATATTATACTATCACTTATTAAGTGTGCAATAGCGCTAGGCCTAAAAAAAAATTGGAAAAATAAAATTTGATATATTTTTTTTAAATGGCCAGGATACAACAAAATTAATGAAATAAATAAGCACCGAGAGACTATCTGTACTGCAGAAATAATCCAGTTTGACACCACTTTAACTGCCATGCTCAATGCTATTGAATTATGGGAATTTTAGTTTTGTGAGACATTTAATCCTCACTGTCAGAGAGCTTTGGCGCCACAATAAACTACAATTTCCAGAATTCCATAGCATTGAGCTATAGCCATTAAAGTGGTGTCAAACTGGATTATTTCTGCAGTGCATATGTAGCCTGAGACACAAAGTTCACAAATGCTGTAAGCAGAGTGACTGTGAGCAACAAAGTGACATGAGTGTGTATGTGTGCACTTTAAAGTCACCTGTTAACTTATAGCAACCCTGTGAATTAGGAAAGAAATACACTCCTCTGAAGTACCATATTTTCCGGCGTATAAGATGACTTTTTACCCCTGGAAAAGGGTCTCAAAAGTCGGGGGTCGTCTTATATGCCGGGTAGAAAAGGAGGAGGAGGGGGGAAAAGGAGAAGGAGAAGGAGAAGGAAGCCAGGTGAAGGAGGAGGACGATGAGGACAAGGGGAGAAGGAGAAGGAAGCTGGGAGAGAAAAGGAGGACCATGAGGACAAGGGGAGAAGGAGAAGGAAGCCAGTTCTACAGTATGGATTCAGCCTGAATCTGCACTGCAGAAATAATGCAGTTTGACACCACTTTAACTGCTATGGACTCCTAGGATCTGCAGTTTGCTTTGTGGTACCAGAGCTCTCTGACAGAAAAGACTAAGTATCTCACAAAACTGCAAATCCCAGAATTCCATAGCCTTGAGCCAAGGCAGTTAAAGTGGTGTCAAACTGCTTTAATAAATTTCTGCAATGCAGACGCAGCCAAAGTTGATGTGTTGCTTGGGCATGGCTTCTTTAACCAATAATTTTGCACAATGAGAGGGAGAGAAAGTGTACCCTTGAAGATTCTAAAGAAGAACGAAGTTCCTTACTTGGAGGTTATATGGGTATGTTGTGTGCCTTCAAATTGTTCAGGTGATCATGGGGTTTTCTTGGCAAGATTCTCTCAGAGGGAGTTTGCCATTGCCTTCCCCTGAGGCTGAGAGTGTGTGACTTGTCCAAGTTCACCCAGTGGGTTTCATGGCAGAGTAGGGAATCAAACCCAGGTCTCCAGAGTGGTAGTCCAACACTCAGACCACTACACCATGCTGGCTCCTATTCCCATCTACTACCTATGAAACAACTGCAGAGTTTTTTGTTGTTCTTGTGTGTCTCGAAGTCCTTTCTGACTTATGACAACCCTAAGGCAACCTTATCATGGGATTTTCTTGGCATGTTTCTTCAAATGGGGGTTGCCATTACCATCTTCTAAGACTGAGAGTGTGTGACATGCCGTGGGTCACTTACTTGGCTGCAAATTGTACATACCCCAGAATGCATCACCTAGTATATTGGCAGTCCTTCCCCCCAACACTTTCTCATTTTCCCCCAACCATCTCATACCTGGGAGATGGAAATAATTTTTAAAGCAGCATTTAAATTTGGACTGTTTTTTAAAAAGTAAGGTCCAAAACACACTGCAGAAATAAATGCTAGGGAACATGGGAGCTGTAGTTTGTTGTGTTTATAAGTGACAGTTTTCCTGCTAAGTACCTGCATGTCATAAGCATTTGAATTAAAATTACCATATTGAATCAAATCTGATTTTTTTTTAATTTTGATTTGGTGTGCGTTGGAAGAGGGGTAGTCTTATACAGCGAGTATATCCCAAACCCTTTATTTTAACTGGAAAAGTTGGGGGTCATCTTACACACCTAGTCGTCTTACACACCGGAAAATACGGTATAGCCTACAACATCTAGTATTCATTTGCGGTCTTCTATCCAAGTACTAACAAGGGCTGACCATCTTAGCTTTCAAGATCAGATGGTATTAGATCTGGTGCCTTTAGGGTATTTAGACCAACTGACAAAAGGATGCTATACTGTATATCTGAAAAGTGCCATATTAGCAAAGTGCTGGAAAGGGAAGCACCTTAAAGCAAAGTATGTTTGTAGGAAAGAGCCCAACAAGTATCCATCCCCAACTCTTGTGAATCCTGCACATCTTGCTGTCTTTGCATTTTGATGTCTTTTTGTAGGGCTCAGACGGGAATTCTACATATCTATAGCTTCAAGGAAAGCCAGTGTTGTATAGTGGTTTGAGCGCTGGACTACGACTGGAGGCCAGGGTTCGTATCTTTGCTTGGCCATAGAAACCCACTGGGTTTCAGTCTCAGAGGACAGAAAAGGCAGACCCCTTCTGAACAAACAAGAACACACCATGGTAAATCCATCTTAGTGTCATCATAAGTCAGAAATGACTTGGACGGACACAGTAGCTTCATAGAGATTGGTCAGACAAGGGGTAGATAGATGGCATTTTTAAAACTTATGCATGCAACAGAGTAGATACTTGAGGTCATGGAAACCTATTGCAAATTGCTCTGAGTAAATGAGTGAAGAAGTTCAAGGAGTAGTGCTGCAGCAACAGACAGTGGAAAGCTCTAAAGTAGCTTTTACGTTAGCAAGCTTGTTCCTATTTTTCCAACCCTACCTGACCCCTGACTAACAGTGATGATGCTTGTATATTGATTCATTGCTAACAGTGAGGAAAAACAAGACTGTAAACTCAGGAATTGGCTTTACCAATGTGTGCCTGTCCATCAAAGACTCTCTGTCCTGACACAAGAGCAGCAGTATTTTAGTCCTTGAAAGTCTTCTTCCCCCCCCCCCCCCATAAGTGTATTTTTAAAATGCACAGGCTGTGGATTTTAGTCAATACTCAAGTAAGCATTACCGCTGTCACTGATATTATCCTCTTTAAATTGATCATCTTTTATAGTGGTTATTAGTCATTTTATAGCAGTTTTATTCAATATAGAGTGGGAATAAACATCAAATATTGCTGAGGCTATTTTTTATATGTGTTAGCACTCCATTAACCAAACAAAAGCATGCATACTTTATTTGAAGCCAAATGTATCATATCATATCATATATCATATCATATATATGCTTCATATACACATATGCTAATACATAATGGATGATCTTCTTTTAAGTATTGAAGCCTTCACCTTTTGCACAGTCCTGACTGGTTGCAGTCCTGATGGGATGGCCTATTGGGAGAATCATAAAGCTGCTACTCTTTCCCAGAGTAGTTTTTCAAGGTTTAATTTTTAAGTTAAAAAGTCACGCAAACAAGGTACATAGTTGTTGTTTTTAAGTGAAAAACATCGGAATAAATGGTGAGGGAGGAAAGGAAAAAGGAAAATCCATGTTGGATTCAGAGCAAGTATATGTGTCATTTGTGGAGTAGAGGGAAATCAAGTTCTGCCAACATTAGATCAACCCACAGTGACCCCTATTGGCAGGCAAAGCAGTATGCACCCTAAATTGAGTCCAGACCCATGCCCTTCCCAAGGTGAAAGCACATAAAGAGAAAATCAACACATTAGATCAGGGGTAGGCAACCTTTCCCCTTTAAGGCCCGAGGGATTTCAGCTCCCAGAAGCCTCAGCCATGTTGGCCAATAGTCCCATGTTGGCCAATAGCTCCTGGGATTCTGGGAGCTGAAGTCCATCGGCCCTTAAAGGGGAAAGGTTGCCTACCCCTGCATTAGATGATGAGTTGAATGATGGGTTGGATGACACTAGAATTTAGAGACATGGCCATGTTAGTCTAGATTCAATATCGGTATGCAAAGGATCTTGTAGCACCTTTGACACTAACTGGGTGAAAGATGTTGTAGCATAAGCTTTCGTAGACTTTTGGTCTACTTCCTCAGATGCAGGTTGTGGTTTGAATGATAACCATGGATTAATTCTCATTGTGCCAAATTTTTTGTTCAATGTCTGTTAAGAAAATACTAACAGTCTATTTTTGGAATATTTCTCAGTCCAAAACAAAATGCATGCCACAGTCCTTTGTTATTTCAGAGTGACAATATGCAGAGTCATTGCATATTTAGGATTGATTTTTTAATATTATACGTTCCTAGAGTCAATGGAGTATGTGTGTATAGAATTGCAGTCACACTTCTATGAGACATCTCCATACAAACATTCCTGTATAAACCTTAGACCTTATGGCTTTTAAATTGATGCTGCCGGTTAAAAGATAAAGATTAAGGGGCTTTGATGGATTGAGGCATCTATGGTATTGGAGAGGCTCTATAAGGACTCTGTTTCTCCCTTGCTTCCCGATTCCTTGAACAGTGGAATTCTCAAGTGATCCTAGGAAATATAGTTCTCCAGGGTGCCACTACTGATGATAGCATTCTGGGTGAGCTCATTGAGCTCTGGGACATGTAGTTTCCAGGCATCTGAGCAACCATAGAACAGAATCAGTTAGTCATGAACTAAGGGCCTTTGCAGACTGCCAGAAATAGTGCACATTAAATTGAGGCACTGCCCTGGCTCAGTGCTAGGGAGTCATGGGAATTTTATTTTTTTCTGAGACATTGAGCCTTCTCTGTCAGAGAGCTCTGGTGCCACAATAAATTACAGTTCCCATGATTCCCTAGCACTGAGCCAGGGCAGTGCCTCAATTTAATGTGCACTATTTCTGGCAGTCTGCAAAGGCCATAAGTTTCAAAGGTTTCCTGGCACAAGAGACATGGGCATTTCAGTCTACAAGGCATTTATTTTAGTGTTTGAAGGATGAATATGAAGGTCACTCGGGTCTGAAAAACACAGGCAAATTAACACAACTTCAGATAGAATGTGCTCCTTTTGGTGGCCTGATTCAGGACCACGGCAGTGGCCCAAATTGGGACCAGGTATGTATGGTTGCCGCAGTCCTGGCATAAACTATGCTGGTGCAGCTTCGCACCACTCCATTGGCCCCGTCTGTTTCAGACCACAGAGACTTTTCTGTTGCTGCTGTTGCAATGTAAGTGAGAGGAGAAAGAAGATGACTGTGATGTGATAATCTAGGAAAAAAACATTGAGACAATTCTCAAGATCAGTGAGTTTTGGAATTGTTGTTGTTTGCCAAGCTTATGAAGAGCTGGAAATTTGCCTTTGCATACCACAACATTCTGTCTTTTGTGCCATCACTGCTGTAGGAAGAATTATGCATTGGCACAGGGAACTGTGTTTTATATATACTTGAGTTGTACTATGGTACTTTGGCCTTGATTTGTGATACACCTGCCTAAGTGGCTGATCAGCACTGCTCTTAATCTGCTGTCAGACCCAGTTCTTGTATGATGTAGTACAGATCATCTAGAATAGATTTCACAGATTTTACCAGTGCTTTGCTCTTTCCTAGGAATGTAGTGTTAAGAGTTAGACTTACAAGTGTCTGTGGATATTGGAGCTGCCGTGGTTTAATGCAGATTCTTGGATTCAATAAGTTTTCCCCACTCCCCAAATTTATACGTCTAGCACTCAACAGCAATATAGTTTTTGCAATTGTCATCATCATGAATGTATGAAGAATATTATTCCCTGGGGTGGGAGACCCACCTCATTTTCAAAATGTCTGCTTTGGAACCAATGAAAGATTAAAATGCAGATGATGATGATAATTATCTTTATTTGTACTCTACCATTTCCCCAAAATTAGGAGTCAAGGCAATGTATGATTTCAAACAAGTACAAAATATGATCAATATTAAAACAATGTAAAGGATAAAAGGATAAAACAAAGTTTTGAAACAATTAAATAAAAACAATACAACACCCTCTAAAGTTTTCTTTTAAAAAAAAATCAGTTCTAAAAATCTGTTTGACAATTTTTTTCAACCATTGTCAAAATGGTGTCATTCCCCCTTGCACCAAGCTCATTGACCCACTGGGAGGAAACATGTTTCTCTCCCTACCTCAGCTTCTCCCAGTTATAACCAGAGGGACCTTCTTGGGGTAATAGAAGTTGTATAGCATTTTCAAAGAACAGGCAACATAAATCTAATGCTACCATCAGAGTTGATATTTTAATTACAATATACAGTGGGCCCTTGATATCTGCAGGGGTTTGGTTCCAGGACCCCCTGTGGATAACAAAATCTGTGGATGCTCAAGTCCCATTAAATACAATAGCATAGCAAAATGGTGTCCCTTATATAAAATAGCAAAATTAAAGTTTGCTTTTTGGAATTTATATTTTTTTTTAATATTTTCAAACCATGGGTGCTTGAATCCATGGATAAAAGGTCTGTGGATAAGGAGGGCCGACTGTATAAGCAGTTAATTAATTTTTAATATAGTTTAATATATACAAGAGAATTCACGTTATTTTCAAACACATTTGTCATACATTTCTGTACATTTAATCACAAAGTACATTTTTATGTGTGTGTTTTAAGCTAAAATATGCATTTGTCTGGAAGAATGTATCACAAACTTGAAGAAGTGCAGGAACCAAAGATTGACAACATTTCAGTTCTATGCATTAGTCCAGAGAGAGCAAATCAGGTCTGTACATTTTAAGACAGAGAGCAAACAACATTTTGATTTAACATACATAGGACGTTTTCACACGGGGCTTTAGGAGGACTCAATCCTACCTCCGTCCGGCCTCACTCCGGCTCAATTTCCAGCTTGTTCACACACACGCGGCGGCAAACCTCGCCCCTTCCGGTGCCATCCCTGCGTCCGTCCGGCTCGTCGCTCCGTGTGTTCAAATGCACGGAGCCCTAAGTCCAGCCTCACTCTGGCAGAAAGGCCTCTAATTCCAGCTTCAGCGGCGGAAAGGTAATTCCAGGTGGCAAAAGGAATTAGCCTGCCACCGCCGGAGCCATTCCGGAATCAGCGGCATGAGCCGTTCCAGAATGGCTCCAGCCGGCTTTAGGGACCCCCGTGTGAAAACATCCAAAGACTGGAATATGACGCCTTGTTACTGAGAGGAATGTAATATCTCTCAGTGTCTGCTTTTTATAGAAGAACTAGAGCTGCTTTTGGTTCCATGATTCTTTTTGGAGACTCCATCTTTTTGTACAATACAGCTGCTGAGGCCTCAATTTGAAGACTGACATGGAGGATTAGGACTTCCTAACACTTTTCTCTCATTCTGTGTTCTTGCTTAAAATCCCCTTCCCAAGTGCCTCCATCCACATTATGCAAATGATAAGAGAATGAATATTCTTTTTCCAACTGTAGCCTCAATGGTTTCATTGTATATAGTGACAAGGGGTATCTGAAAAGAACCAAGGACTGCATACAATGTGTACTTCCACCCTTAATTATAGACTCCTTTGAACACAGCGTGGGAATGGACTGTTTTGGGTGAAAAAATGATTGTTTCCTCCTTTAATCTAAGGGTTATACTGCTGCAAGAGTTACATCTGTGTTAGCCATGGCATACTAAAAATACAACTTATTTTGAAGCTGAGGTAGGTTTTGTGATACAGATTTCAACAGACCTTTGCATGTAGAACTGGCAGTCTCTGTAATCCTACTATAATGTCAAATTAGTAAACTATCTAGACTGGATTTCATTATATCCACACTGGGGTGGGAATCCTGCAGCCCTCCAAAAAGCTGTTGGACATCAACTTCCAGTAGTCATTGGGCCTTTGCAGACTGCCAGAAATAGTGCAACTTGAGTCCACTTTAACTGCCCTGGCTGAGTGCTAGGGAATCATGGGAATTGTATTTTTTCTGAGACATTGAGCCTTTTCTGTCAGAGAGCTCTGGTGCCACAATAAACTACAGTTCCCATGATTCTCTAGCACTGAGTAAAGTGGTCTTAATTTGCACTGTTTCTGACAGTCTGCAAAGGCCCATAGCCAAGGATGAGGAATGCTAGCAGTTGCAATACAGTTACATGATTCTTACCCTGATCTTTCCAAAAATGAATTTGTTAGTAAATATTTTATTTATCCCACCCTCCATTTATACAGGTATATATGCAAACCTAGTTGTAATCCTTACCATTTGAGTGATATCCATTTGGTGACCTTCATCATCTATCAGGAAGGGTGATTTTCAGCTTTCTCCTTCAGCCCCAAATTTCTAGCATTTCAGAGTGCAAGACACTGGACGTTTTCACATGGGGCTTTAGGCGGACGCTAGCCTACCTCCGTCCGGCCCCAGTCCGGCTCCTTTGTAAATTTTTCAGACGACATCGCAGCAAGCCCTGCCCCATCCAGTGCCATCCCCGGCGCTAGCTCCGTGTGCTCACACGACGTCGCAGCAAGCCCCGCCCCATCTAGCACTAACTCCGGCATCAGCGCCGGAGTTGTAATTCTTTTTTTAAAAAGGAATTAAGTTGCCGCTGCCAGAGCCATTCCGGAATGAGCTGAAGGATCCGTTCCGGAATGGCTCCAGGCGGCTTTGGACGTCTGTGTGTGAAAACGCCCACTGAAAATAACTCACACTTACAACTCCTGTATTTTCTCTTTTGGCATTCCCTTAACTTTACCATTTTTCTACAGATGTCTAAATTGTATTTCAAAATACTCAACTGTGGTTTTAAATTATTGCAATGCTAGAAATTTGAGACTGAAGGAAAATTTCATTGGGGGTAGAATTCTTGTATGTGGAGACAAATGCCCTTGTTTCTCCCCACCACCCACCATCCTGCATCTATACCCCTGAATTGCTCCCTCTCAGGTTTGCAGATGGATGTGTTGTATACCTGGTTCCCACCCAGATGTTTTCAGTTAAATAACTCAGGATGTGTCCTTTCTTGGAAAGTATTACTGGCACTCGCAAGTAAAAAAAAGTGAAATTATTTATTTAGATTTACAGGTGCTCCCCTACTATCCGTTGATGGTTACATGCTTTCCTATTGTGCCCTGCCCATATTAATAAGCCCCAGAATAATCACTGTCCCAAATAGCCATGTAACCAGGATTCCTCTCTCCTTCCTCTGCTGCGGTTGATCCATTTAACATTTATTAACTAATCCTGAACTCCTGACATTTTTAAAAAGTAGTATCTTATTGAAGGGGCACCAACAGAGGAAAGCTCTATATAAATTGAAACAAGTTGAGGTCTCTCCTATCTTTTCTTCTCCTGAATTGTTGGTCATTACAGTGGGCCCTTGTTATATGCGGGGATCCATTCCGGACACCCCACCCCACCCCACCCCCGCATATGCATAAAAACCGCAGGACCTCAAGTCCCATCGATTCTAATGGTTGTGTGCTCCCATGAGCACAGGCGCCATTTTGTCCCCCCAGGCTTGCCATCCGCATGAGCTCAAGTCTGTGGATGGCAAGCCCACATATGGGGTGGGCACACTGTATAATTTTCTTTCTTTTTAACACATACATTTTTCTTTTTAACACATACATCTTTAACATATCCTAGAAAGAGTCTGTTACAGTGCCTGTTTGACTGACAGTTAAGGGATATGTGATACGTGTTATCTGACATTATCTGATACATTGTCAACTTTTAAAAACAGTGTCTATACAAAGTACTACCGTATTTTTCGCCATATAAGGTGCTCCGGCATATAAGACGCACCCAATTTTAAAGGAAGAAAATCCAGGAAAAAAGGATTCCTCCCTTTAGCCGGAGGCCGGTTGTTCAATGGGCTGGTGCTGGGATCAGAGAACTTCTCCGATCCCAGCACCAGCCCATTGAACTGAATGATTCAAAGACTGAGGCCGCGGGGGGAAGGAGGGCTCCTTCTCCCCGCGGCCTCAGTCTTTCAATGGGCTGGCGCTGGGATCGCTTCAATCCCAGCGCCAGCCGATTCAAAGACTGAGGCCGCGGGGGGAAGGAGGGCTCCTTCTCCCCGCGGCCTCAGTCTTTCAATGGGCTGGCGCTGGGATCGCTTCGATCCCAGCGCCAGCCGATTCAAAGACTGAGGCCGCGGGGGGAAGGAGGGCTCCTTCTCCCCGCGGCCTCAGTCTTTCAATGGGCTGGCGCTGGGATCGCTTCGATCCCAGCACCAGCCCATTCAAAGACTGAGGTCGCGGGGGGAAGGAGGGCTCCTTCTCCCCGCGGCCTCGGCCCTTCGCCTTATAAGGCGCATTGACTTCCCCACGCACGTTTTGGGGAAGAAAAAGTGCGTGTTATAGGGCGAAAAATATGGTAATCTCAACACAGTAAGGCAGGTATAGGTTGAGTACTCATCTGGAAATCCAAAATCTGAAATTGTCCAAAATCCAGAATTGTCCATAGTGACACTTTTGCTTTCTGATGGTTCAATGTACACACACAGACACACACACAAAAAAACCAATACTGTGTATAGAATTACCTTCAGGCTATGTGTATAAGGTGTATGTGAAATGTAAATGAATGTCATGTTTAGCTTTGGTCCCAACTGCAAGATATCTCATTATGTGTATGCAAACATTCCAAAATCTGAAGAAGAAAAAATCCAAAATGCAAAACACTTCTGGTCCCTAGCATTTCAGAGAAGGGATACTCAACCTGTATCCTGCTGTAGTGATGAACGCTGGGCAGGGTTAACCGCCATTTTTCTTTTTTAATAAGAGTTTTAAAATAAGATGTGGTGACATGCCCTGAAACAAAATAAAGCTGGGAAGTTAACAAAGTAATCCAATAACATTTGGATGTTCACACCAGCTCATTTTTATATGTCATTGAAAATGGTGCAAAGAACTGGTGCAACTGACACCTCAGCTTCTGCCCTGTCACTATTGAGAATCCCCACATCATCCCAAACTTTGCTGCATTTATGTGGGCAATTACCTCACAATATCCTCCCTTTCCCTTTCTGATTATTTTATTATTTCTCCAGTGTACCGTCCCCTCCACATTCTATTATCAACAAAAATATATATTCATAATATAATAATAATAATAATAATAATAATAATAATAATAATTTATACCCCGCCCAGTGGTAATCCAATCAGGGCGGCTTACAAATTAAAATACACAGAGTACAACATAAAATCCCAGAGAACAATAAATACCACGTAACCCCCTCCCCCCTTAAAATAATATTAAATCAATAATAATTAAAACAGTACAGTTTAAAAACCCAATACCAAATAAATTAAAAAGCCTGACTCACAATCCTCACCATCAGATCGATGGGGCCACGAGAGGATCGCCATTGGTATGGCTGTTTGTATCCGAGGTGGGATATAAATTGCTTTAATTCCTACATTGATTTTTTTTTTAGCAGAACTTCCCCCTTCTTTACGATTCCTTCGGAAAGTGTGTCCCATACACACAAGCCTGGATCTGATTGCTAGTTTCAACTAGAAGGCCCATGAAATCAGTTGCTGACTGGGAAGTCCGTGTTTGTGAGAATGTTGTTCATTATATTCGCTATTGCTGAGACTAGCCTGTTAAATTTGGCCACGCTCATACTTAACACTTACAGAGGAATAAGCACAATTCCAGAAATTCAACATTATATATTATATATATTTATTTATTGATAATAGTTATATATTTATAAATATATAAATATAAAGCAATATATATATATGTTAATATTTGTGGGGGGGTATTTAACATTGAGTTCCAGGACTAGGCAGTACATTTATGTAGAAAGGGTAATGCTATTAATGCAAAGCCAGAGATCAAACTGAAATGAACTGCAGAGAAGCTATCTGTCCTGGTGCTGGTATTGACAACACCCAAATTAATTCCACAGCTTGAAAATATTTTAAGAATATATAAATTTCTTGGTTTTGCCATTTTATATAAGGGACACCATTTTACTATGCCACTGTATTTAATGGGACTTGAGCCTCCACATATTTTGGTATCCAAGGGGGGGTCCTGGAACCAACCCCAGGAGATACCAAGGGCCCACTGTAATATATCCCATTTCACTTGTTTAAAAAATTGTGACATGAATTAGAGACTTACTAAAATAAGCATGCGTCTGTTTTGTTGTTGTTTGTTGTTGTGTGCCTTCAAGTCATTTCCAACTTATGGCGACCCTAAGGCAAACCTATCATGGGGTTATCTCATTCAGAGGAAGTTTGCCATTGCCTTCCTCTGAGGCTGAGAGTATGTGACTTGTCCAGGGTCACCCAGTGGGTCTCATGGCCAAGTGGGGAATCAAACCCTCGTCTCCAGAGTCCTAGTCCAACACTCAAGCCACTACACTATACATCTTTTTAATTGATGCATGCTTATATGGGTGCATCTGTAATAATAAAATATTATCTGTATGTCTACAGCAGCTGTGAGTCATCAGGGCATTGTACTAGATGCCTCAAAATCTGAGGTGCATCCAAGGTGCAGTGCCTCATTTCAGTGCAAAAGTTAAAATTCAAAATAAGCAAATGAGGGCTTCCATAACTTTTCAGGAAATCATTGTAGATGCCTCAACATTTGACAGAGCATTTTTAGTTGTCCAAGTTCCAGTGTGAGCCATTGTGGCAGAGTGGTTTGAGTGTCAGCTGTGACTCTAGAAACCAGGGTTCAATTCCCCACATGGCCATGAAACCCACTAGGTGACCTTGGGCAAGTCACATGCTCTCAGCCTCAGAGGAAAGCCATGGCAGACCTCCTCTGAACAAATATTTCCAGGAAAACCCCATGATAGATTCATCTTAAAGGTAAAAGTACTTGCTTGACATGAATGTCTAGTCATAACCAACTGTAGGGGGAGGTGCTCATCTCTGTTAGTAATCTGGGGACTGCTGTGGTGGTCATGTGGCCAGCATAATTGCACAGAACACTGTTTACCTTCCCACCAAAGTGGTACCTATTTATCTACTTGCGTTTGCAAGCTTTCAAACTGCTAGGTTGGCAGTAGCTGGGACTAGTGACAGGAGCTCACCCCATTAGGCAGCACTTGGGTCTTCCGATCATCAGAATTGGCTTCTTAACCACTAAGCCACAGCATTTCTATATTCATCTTAGGGCCATCATAGGGTTGCCATAAGTTGGAAACAACTTGAAGGCAGATAACAACAACAACCACCAAGCTCTAGTAGCCAATTTCAAAACAAAGGCCCAAAGAAGGACTTCCTAAAAGCAGATAGGGTTACTAAAATTCATCAGGTTTTTTTTAAGGACCAGAAAATGAGAGATCTCTCTGAGACACTGCTGCTAGATTCTTGTGGGTTTTTTGGTTTTTGTTTTTGTTTTTAAACTGCAATGTCAGGAAGATATGAGTGACCTTGGGGGTTCTTCTGGTATGATTTAAAGTTAAAAAGGGAAAGGGAGTAGTAAAACACAAGGCCCTATGAACCTGTTAACTAGTCTTTTAATAAACCTAGTAAAGTGGATTGTAAGAATGTGTTTTTGTTGTTAATTGCCCTTGAGTCGATCTCAACCCATTGTAACCCTGTGGACATCTCCAAGACCCCCTGTCCTCCACTGCTCTGCTTAAGTCCTGAAAACTCATGCCCATGTTTTCCTTAATAGAGACCATCCATCTAGCATGTAGCCTTCCTCCCTTTCTACTTCCCTCCACCTTTCCTAGCATCATCATTATTATTATTATTATTATTATTATTATTATTATTATTATTTCTTCTTATATCCTGCCTTTTGCCTAAGCAATAAAGGCAGCTTACAAATATAAGATACAGATTAAAACATACATTACAACAATAACAGTAATACAATACCCCCCTGATGGAGGGAGGGCCTTCTTCTTTTCCGGCTAGGCCCAATGGAGCTGGCCTGTCTTCTCTCCCTCATGATGGTGAGATTGTTTTTTCCAAAGAGTTCTCCCTTCTCATGATGTGCCCGAAGTACGATAGCCACAGTTTTGTCATCTTGGCTTCCAGGGAGATCTCTGGCTTGATCTGCTCCAGAACTCATTCATTAGTCTTTTTGACTGTCCATGGGATCCTTAGCACTCTTTAGCACCACATCTCAAATGCAAAGCAAAGCAGCTTAATTTATGTACCGCTTCATACCGTGCTATGGAGTGTCTAAGCGGTTTACAACTGTAAGCTCATTGCCCCCCAACAGCTGGGTACTCATTTTAGCGACCTCGAAAGGATGCAGGCCTGAGTCTAGCCTGAGCCCTGGCTAGTATTGAACTCGCAACCTTGTGGTCTATGAGTGAGTGGCTGCAGTACAGGCATTGAACCACTGCACCACCAGGGCTCTTGATTTTTGCATTGATTTTCTTCCTATCCACTTCATTGCCCAGCTCTCACATCCATACATGTAAATAGGGAATACAATGGCTTGTGCAATTCTCACTTTTGTGTTTAGTTGTATATCTTTGCATTTTAGACTCTTTTCTAGTTCTTTCATAGCTGCTCTTCCCATTCTTAATCTTCTTCTGATTTCCTAGCTGCAGTCCCCATTACTATCAATGTTTGATCCCAGGTATGAGAACTATTTTACCACTTCTATTTCTTCATTGTGTAGGTTGAATTTGTCAAGATTCTCTGTTGTCATTATTTTTGGTTTGGGGTTTTGTTTTTTTTTTGTTTTTGTTTGTTTGTTTGTTTGTTGTTTTTATGTTCAGCAATAGGCCTGCCTTTGCACTTTCTTCCTTGATCTTTCTTAGTAGTTGTTTCAGGTCTGTGAGGTTTTCTGCTAGTATTATGGTGTCATCTGCATATCTTAGATTATTGATATGCCTTCCTCCCAATTTAACTCCTCCTTCTTCTGTGCCCAAGCCTGCTTTTCTTACAATACATTCTGCATATAAGTTGAACAGGTAGAGTGATAGGATGCAGCCTTGTCTGACCTCTTTGCCAGCTGGGAACCATTCTGTTTCTCTGTGTTCTGTTCTGACAGTAGCCTCTTGTCCTGAGTACAGATTCCTCAATAAGACTATCAGATATATTGGCCCTCCCATGTCTTTAAGCAGGGGTAGGCAACCTAAGGCCCGGGGGCTGCCGCTGCCGCTGCCGCCCACCATGATGATATTGATTATTGTTGTTATTACTTGTTCTTGGGGGTTTCTTGGCAAAATCTCCACAGGGGGTTTGCCATGGCTTTTCTGGGGCTGAGAGAGTGTGCATGCATATTTTTTTAATTTTTAAATGTTTTTTTTAAATGGTTTTTTAAAATTATTTATTTGTTTGTTTGTCTGTTTGTTTATTTTTGGTGCTTCGGCCCCCCAATTGTCTGAGGGACAGCAACCCGGCCCCCGGCTCAAAAAGGTTGCCTACCCCTGTCTTTAAGGGTGTTCCATAGCCTTTCATGATCTATGCAGTCAGAGGCTTTGCTAATAATAAAATTTATTTTAAAAATTTAATAATAATAATAATAATAATAATAATAATAATAATAAAATTTATTTATATACCTCCCTTTGGAAAACCAATCAGGGTAGTTAACACATTAAAACATCATACAAAGTAAACTCCCCTCCCCCCTTAAAAAATTAAATCAAGTTACAGAATTAAAACAACAGTTAAAATATTAATAAAACACATACATATATGGCAATCACGGAGCTCACCTGAAGAGGGGAGGGAATTCCCGAGGCGGAGTTCCCGAGGCCAGGATAATCTATTCTGGAAAGGCCTACCAAAAGAGATCCATCTTGACAGCTTTTTTAAAGCTGTCCAAGGATGTCAGTTGATGGATCTCGTCTGGCAGGTCGTTCCATAATCTGGAGGCGACAACAGAAAAAGCCCTCCGGGAGGTAGCCAAAAGCCTCGACTTTTGAGGCTGTAGCAAATTCCTCCCAGAGGACTGGAGAGTGCGGGGAGGATTATAGGGGAGGAGGCAGTCCTTGAGATAGCTCCATCCAGGTAAAACTATAGTCCAGGGGTAGGCAACCTTTTTGAGCCGGGGGCCGGGTTGCTGTCCCTCAGACAATTGGGGGGCCGAAGCACCAAAAATAATAAATAAATAAATAAATAAATAAATAATAGAAATATTTTTTAAAAAAAATTAAAAATATGCATGCACACTCTCTCAGCCCCAGAAAAGCCATGGCAAAACCCCTGTGGAGATTTTGCCAAGAAAACCCCAAGAACAAGTAATAACAACAATAATCAATATCATCATAGCGGGCGGCGGCGGGGGGGGGGGCAGTGGCAGGACTGGCCTGGGGCCAGACCAAAGGCTTCAGGGGGGCGCATCCGGCCCCCAGGCCTTGGGTTGCCTACCCCTGCTATAGTCTATAAAGCACATGCTGGTTTTCTTTTGGAAATCCCCGGTGCACCATCATACGTTTGCAATGTGGTCCCTCATGCCTCTTCCTTTCCTGATCCTTGCTTGGGCCTCTGGGATTTCTCTCTCCATTTATGGTTGGAGTCTATATTGCAGAATTTTGAGCATAATTTTGCTTGCATGGGAGATGAATGCTATGGTCCTATAGTTGCTGCAGTCCTTTGTGTCTCCTTTTTTGTGGATGGGGATGTATATTGATCGTTTCCAATCTGTTGGCCATCATTTTTGTTCCATATCTGTTGACATATGTTGGTTAGCAGTAGAGTTGACTCTGTCAATGTGGATTGCAGCAGTTCAGTTGGAATATCATCTGTTCCTGGTGATTTGTTTTTCACCACTTCTCTTATTGCAGCTCCCACCTCACTTTTTAGAATTTAGCATTCATCTTCATATGACTCTTCATCCCATGTGTCCTTAATTTTGTAATCTCTTTTATATAGCTCTTTGGGTATTGCATCCAACATCTTTTTATTCCTTCCTGGTCTTGAATTATGTTATTGTTTTTGTTGTAGAACATCCCAGTCCTTGGTTTGAATTTTCCTTTGATTTCCCAGATCTTGTGGAATAGGTCTCTTGTTCTTCCCTTTTTGTTGTTGTCTTCTATTTCTGTGCATTGGTCATTGTAGTAGTTTGTCTTTTTTTGCACTAGCCATTGTACTGTTGCATTCATGGTTCTTACTTTCTTCCTATCCCCTTTTTGTTTTTCTTCCCTTGTTTCCTTTATTGCTTGTAGAGTTTTACCTGTCATCCATAGTTTCTTCTCTTTCTTCTGGCTCTTGAAAGTGTCTGTCTGCATTCTTCTTTTATTATGTCCCTAGCTACAGACCATAGTTCTTCTGGTTCTTGGACTATTATGCTAAGTAGTGCAAATCTGTTCCTTATACTGTCAGTAAATTTTGTTGAGATATTGTTTTGGTATGATGATTGGTTTTGTTTTCTTATTGAGTTTTATTTTTATTTTTTATATGAGTAATTCATGATCTTGCCACAGTCAGCGCCTGGTCTTGGCTACCAGTATGGAGCTTCGCCATCTCTTAACTTTCAATTATATAATCTATATGGGTTTTGTGTTGACCATCTGGTGATGTCCATGTGAGAATGTGTATGGAACTGCATATCTCTATACCCACATACACTCTCAAGCTTCTGGTTCGAGGCCTGTTAAGCATAGTAGTCTTTCTCTTATTGCTTAATATGAGGTACCTTTGGTTACTAGACGTGCAAATAGATCTGTGATGAGATAAGGGATGATGGTATAAATTTAAACAGGTGCTTTAGGGGTTTTATTCCTTTGATAAAAGTCAGGGAAAGTGAAAACTTCTTTAATAATAATAATAATAATAATAATAATAATTTATTTCTAGCCCGCCCCTCTGCTCTGCAATCGGGGCGGGTTACAACATTTTAAAACATACAAGGTTAAAACAAGCCTTATCCCCATAAACCCCCTCCCACCCCCTAAAATAAGATTAAACTTTAAGAGATTAAAACATAATACAGTCTAAAACCAAACAAACAATACATTACAAAAAACGATAAAATCAAAAAATGAAGCGAGCTACAGATAAGGGACAGTTTACAAGAGAAAGATAAGAGATTTCCAAATGCATGTCACTGACTGGCTGGTCCTTGTCAGCTTTCCAATTCAGCATCTCCCACCCATGTCAATAAAGCAATTCCAGAGGAAGAAGGCATCTGGACAGGCTTGAAGACATATGCAGAAAAATAGCAATTGACAGAGAGAGAGGCATTTGACAAAATACCCTCTTTCTCAGGTGGGGCAAAAAAGGAAATTCTCAAAAGAGAACGCTGAAAGTTCCCACTAAAGTGGAATAAGTGTCATGTGTAACTGATGTGCATGCAGTCACATGTCACAGTTTGTTCCAAGCTTTATCCTCCTCCTCCTTCACAAGAAGGGTGAATTGACACTATTACAATTGGGCAATAGTTTGCAAGATTACTGTCTTCTCTGGGAGGCTTCTTGTTTTTGAAAGGGTGCTTTCCTGATAAACATTTTGATTGTCTGGAATTTTGGCGGAAGGTGTCACCAGAATACTGATGATGCCCATCTCTAGCGATCTTTTTCACCTAATTCTGAGGAAGTTGTTCCTGTGCTAAACCATTACATGGCAGTTGTAATGGACTTGATGAGGACAAGCAAATTGAAGCTTAATCTAGACAAAACATAGGTGCTCCTGATCAGTTGAATGATATCACTGGGGATAGGGATTCAGTCTGTGTTAAATGGGGTTACACTCCTCCTGAAAACACAAGTTTGCAGTTGGGAGGTACTCCTGGATTCAGCTCTGAGCATGGAGGCCCAAGTTTTGGCACTGACCAGGAATGCTTTTGCACAGTTAAAACTAATACCATCAACTGTGCCCATTCCTGGAGAAGTGATATCTGGCCATGTTGGTACATGCCTTGGTTACATCCCATTTGGATTTCTGCAATGTGCTTTAAGTGGGGCTGCCTTTGAAAAGTGATTAGAAACTTCTGTTGGCTCAAAAAGGTGCAGTCAGGTTGTTAACTGGAACTGGCTACATGGCACATACAACTCTCTTGTTGCAACAGCTCCATTGGATGTTGGTCCATTTCTGGACACAATTCATAGTGCTGGTTTTGACTTATAAAGCCTTATACAGCTTGCATCCAGGTTATTTGAAAGACCTAAGGTTATTGAAGGTTATTTGCAAGTCCATGTGCTAAAATCATCAGGAGAGGCCCTTCTCTCTGTCCCACCACCCTCTCAGGCTCATTTGGTGGTAACAAGTGAGAGAGCCTTCTTGGTGGCTGCTCCCAGGCTCTGGGAACTGGGGATGACTGCTTCAGTTTGTGGTTGATCACTTGGAGGAGAATCTACTAGTGCAACCCAGTTGAAATGAAAAAGGGTTTTGCAGGAGCATCCAATCTGTATTTATGGAGATTGTTCTGGAGAACCTACTGATGACCTTGGGACAAAGTGCCAGGCAGTGCAAATAAAATAATTTATAATTAACAAAAACAGTAGTAATATCATATTCAGGGATAGCTGTGTCATTGAACTTCAAGTCATGAGCAGCATTTTAAATATTTAGCAACAAACATTTTAAAGCTTTTTCTGCCTATGATGATCAAATGAGAGATATGACAAAGCCCTTTGATTTGTTAAATATCAGTAGTTCATGTGCTATTGTGTTTATATGCCTCCAAGTCCCCCGTCGACCCCATGAATTTCATAGGGTTTTTTTTTTGTTTGTTTTTAGGCAAGGAGTACTCAAGATGGTTTTGCCAGTTGTTTCCTCTGAAAAAAAAATCCTGTAATTCATTGATGTTGTCCTATCCAAGTACTGTCCAAGGCTGACTCAGCTTAGCTTCCACAATCAGACAGGATCTGGTGCCTTTAGGGTATTTAGGCCTTTTTTATTGGACTATTACTCCTAGCTTCTCTACAGGTCTGCTCTTGACTTCATGCCTCTGGAGACCTCTTGTGGTGCAACAAAGAAATTGCAGTAATATGGTTGCACATTGCACTTTCATGCCTTGCAAGAAAAAACAGCAAAGTATTTATTTCAGTAGTGGTCCCACTTTCAAAATAGCGCTAGGCATTTCCAGGTACTCATTCCCCCCCCCCCCGTTTTAAAGTAAATTTGGCAAGTTTTTTGGTTTTGAATGTATTCGGTTAAGATCTTGAAAGGTTGACTAAACGATTTGGCTTTATATTTTGTGTTCCATGTGGGGGAAAGTTTCCAAAGGATTACTGTGTGGCATTTTCTCAAAATAATAAGCCCCTAAATTTAGGTTTTCATTATTTGCTGTGCGGATTTCAACTCTGTCCATGTGCAAGCTTATTTTTTTCTTTTTATATATTGCCATCTTTCTTCCCAGTACACATTTAGAACAATGATTAAACATCATTCTGTTTTATTCAGCATTCTCTAAATGAATGAGACCAATTCAGAAATATCATCTTGAGAATAGAGGGGAATGAATACTCCCTAAACTGCTTCTCCAGTTTCCAGACCACAGGCCTTCTTTAATCTAAATCCTTGAATTGTCTTGATTCCTAATGAGTGGCAGTAAAACGATTTATGCTGCAAACAAAAAAAAAGTGTGACACAAATCTGCTTCAGATAGCCCTTCACCAGTTGCATTTGTCAAATAGTAGCATCTCAGAACGGTAAAAGATCATTGGGTTCAAAAGAGTTTCCATTCAAGCAAGATCCTTTATGCCTAAACATTCATAATTATTTAGCTGGTCCTCTCCAGACATGGGTTCTCGGAAGTACATAGTAGTGTTAAAAGATGAACTTCTATCATCTTGGAGAAGCATGGGGGAAAGGTAGGCACTTATAATGCTATCCAAGGCATGTCTGTCCAGAAGGAAGCCCTACTGCACTTAACTTATTTCAGGTAAGTGTACATAGCCACTGCCTGGGAGTAACAGTGGTGGCTCATCATTGCCCTGTTACTAGGTTTTATTCCAAACTATAAAAGAGCAATCTAAGCAGCTGAGCCTCATTTCACCACTCACAGATAGTTTCAGCACCTTGGATAGTCTGTTCAAAGTCTGGATTAAAACTTGGAGTGGGTTCTCTGTCCCACTGACATAGGAGAAAATGGTAAGGAGACAAGCTCCACGTACTCTGGGATGGTCAACTATTCATTTGTTTTTAAAAGTCCAACATGTTTTGGCCTCAATGAGAAAAGGCCTTCTTCAGGGGACTTCAGCAGAATTCACGGAAGTTGAGAACGCTCTTGAAAACAAAGGACAATCGAGTATAAAGATTGTGTTGGGCTTTTTAAACAAATAAACAGTTGACCATCTTAGAGCATGTGGAGCTTGTCTCCTTACCATTTTCTGCATTTAACATACTTTTCAGTGCTTGTGGAAGTCAGTGGGACTTAATATTGAGTAACAGAATTGTGGTTCTACTAATAGAAAAGTATACGGGTAGAAAAAGATGCAGTGACTCTCCATGCAGAGGTACTGACAAACATGCATGGGTCAGCTCACAAGAGGATTTCTCTAGCAATGTAACAAGACCCAAATTCTTCCTAAGACTATAATGGAGCAAGATAAGCTGGGACATTTTTCTTAGCTGTGTTTGCTTATGAAATACCCTCGATGGACCCACACTTTTGAAAATCAAACCTATTTTCTCTGTCTGGGTTTGGGCTGAAAGACGGAGAAGCCATGTAAATGCAAGCCATGTGAAGTGTAAGCAAACATTATTTGTGATACTGTACAACATTCACTACTGAATTCACTTTGTAAAACATTCACCAACCATATTAGCCCTAGCTTCCATTGTCCTGGCTTTGGGGAGTAGCCTTAACTCTGCTCTTAAATCAGCATGGTCTGGTTTTTATCCCAATAGTTTCAATTAACTATTCCCAAAGAAGAGGAAAACAATAGTATAATAAGCCTCTTTTGACCCCAGCAGGCAACTCCTAAAGCATAAAATTAAAGCATTGTGCAATGTTCTATATATTATTCCAGCTTGGTTTTAGGCACCAATGATGTCCAAATGTTCAGCACTGTATCTCTTATTTTTTAAATAGTCTTTGCACTGAACCAGTATAGCAGAGGTATTGTGTAATTGATGCAAGATGATAAAAATGCAAAAACTTCCTGTTTGTGTCAAGCCTCTGGCAATGCTTAGATTCCATAGGGACTGTTTTATATCTTTTGTAGGGGATAAATATTTCAAATTGTCTTGACAACAGCTGGGACTCATTCACAACATTAGTTTCACTTATCTTTCTGGTTTTAAATACCATTGAAAATCCTGACCATCTCATTTAAAGGCAGACTGTCATCTTTAAAGCTTCTTGTTTATCTAAGCAGTTCAGTTTGTTCGCTGAAGAAAGTACACTTAATTTTCTCGAGTCATAGAGAAAACAAGTCCTGAAATATGATGTGAATTAAAGTTGACCCCCACTATGGCAGATGACTGAAGTAGAAGTTTTCATTCTGTGTATCCCTCTTGAGGGTTTTTTTTAATTGTCTTTGATTTGATATGAATGCTGCCTCATTCACCAGAATTTTCTAAAAATTGCAAGCATTCCTTCTATTTCAATGTTAAATGTATGTGTGAAGTCTGTTATTTACCCTGTATTAAGGGGTGTAGCTATATGGGAGGGCAAAAATCAGGCATTGCCCCTCTGAGTAAGAATTCTGCCTCCCTCCCCATGATTTTTTTCTTCTGTTCTCTTCTGTTTTCATCTGTTCTCTAATGTTTGCATTGCAGAGAGTGAGATATTATAAATTGTTCACATCCAGAACTCTTAAATTTTTGTATGCATTCCCTAGGTGAATTTACCTCTACCTTTTCCTTGTATGCCTAAACTATATTTTAAATGCTCAACTAAAATTATAAGTTGACTAAATGACAGCGAATGGCATAGTGAAGAAGAGCAGTGGGTGTGGTGGAGGGATCAGAGTGCTGGACAAGGATTTTAAAAATCCAGGTTTGAGTCTTCATTCAGTCATGAAACATGCCAGATGACAGTGGTCCAGCCGTTTGCCCTCAGCCTGTCCTGTATCAGAAAGTTGCTGCAAGGATAAAGTAGGGAAGGGATCTAGGTATGGCATCTTGAGCACATTTGAGAAAATGTGGGATATTAATGTCACTAATAAACTGAGTTATGCAAATATTCATATGTCCTGACCCTTATTACCCCTTGTTCAAAGGACCTGGAGTGATGGAGAGCAAGATAGTTTTCTTCTGATTTACAGATAGGACCAGCTTAGAAGCTGGATGATATAAAACATGGAACAATAACTGGATCTTATTGAGTATGTCACCTTTTTATTAAAACACCCCCTTCCTTTTGCTGTGTTCACCTTTTAGGGATTATTGTTGTTATTATTTTGGCACCCTCCATTCATTCCTTTCAGCTTTGGCTCACTGATTTCTTGTCCAAGCGAAATAACTATTTTCTTTCTTTCTTTCTTTCTTTCTTTCTTTCTTTCTTTAAATTCATGAAAACTGCTGATCCTCTTCGCGTGTTCCAAAGAAATGTTTTGGAACACAAATTAGTTTAGAATAGTATACTCCCAGTGGTGGGTGAGTTGGAAGAGGTAGACACATTCCTTTGACGCCAGACAATCTCTTACCCCATAAGCATAATGAGACATGTAATGCTTTGGAAAGGCTTCATCTGCTTGCTGGAGAACTTTACCAATACAGTATACACACGCACACACATATACACATACAGAATATGAAATGACACTGTTTCACATGGCTATATGCAGATGAGTTAAAACAGCACAGTTATTCACACTGATTTTGAGCATTTGGAGTGTGAAGTTCTTATCCTTGGAGAACCCTTTCTGCATCAATTTGTAAAGAAACCTCTGTTCATCTGTTCCACATGTGTTCTAAGCAGAGCTTGGAATAGGGTTTTATTTTGTTTTTTTGGATACAGTTCACAGGCTCTTCCAGCCAGCATGACCATTGAGACTTTTTTGACTGCAAATCCTCAAATCTCCCAGTAGCCTTTCCAAGCTCTGGCTTGTACATTCTAGAAAATCTGCCATGTTCCCCATGTGATTTTACATTCAGGAGAATATCTGTAATGATTCTCTTTCATGCAACTCTCTTTGCCATTACTAAATTTTTCTTTGTGAAAATGTTCTCACTCTAGGAACTAAAGTCGGGTCTCTCTTTTGGGCTCATTCATCCACCAATCAGCCTCAGCAGGTGTATTTCAAGGTGGTGCAAGACAGTTGTCTTTGGTGTCAATTTCCCACAATGCTCTGGACTCAGCCACCCATCAGTGCTTGAAATGCTGGAGGAGATTTCTTTTTTAATGAGAATCCTGTGTCGGTGTCCCCAGAGAACTGTGCCACATTGGAGCCACAGCAGTTGCACAAGGATGCTCTGACAAAGTACAGTGTGCATCTGTAGACTTACCATTCACAGTTTCAACTACTTGCAAATGGCAAGCCCACAGGTCTCTCCCTCCCTCCCTTGCTGCCCTCTTTCTTACCCCTGGGCTTACCTTTGACTCAGGGGCCGGAAGGGGCCTACCTTCTCCAGGCCACGCTGGCTTCGCAGCAGCTGGCGCAACCTTCTCCAGGCCAGCACAGCTTTCTTTCAGTTGCGGCAGCCTTGCGGCAGCCAACACAACCATTTTCCTGGCCTTTCTGGGGGAAGAAGCTGGGGGGGGGGGGGGAGAGATGGAGGGATGGAAATATCCAAGTCCCAATAGCACTGCCACTGGGGACAATGGGACTTGAATATTTGTGAAATTTTGAATTCACGTGGGGGGGGTCTGGAACAGATCCCCTGTGAACCCAGAGGGACGAATTACACTTTGAAAACCAATGGTTTAAAGCATCAGTTGAAAACATAAACCACAGTATAGAGCAGCGATGAGGAAAATGTAGCCTTCCAGGTATTGTTGGATTCCTTTAGCCCGTCCTGCTTGATCATTAAGATCTGCCAAAGGGGGTCCCCTTCTCTGTCTCACCATTGGGATATGCATTATGTCACTGGTGGTCAACTTTGGCAAGACAAATGGTCGCTTCGCCCTTGCACTGTAAATCAGCCATGAAGCCCCCCTCGGTGCTGCTGCTCTGCCCCATCATTCTGTGCTGAAACTAATTTAACAACAGTTAAATTGCTTTTTAAATTGCCACATTTTTCTCATCCCTGTCTGTCCTATGGTTTATGGTTTTAATCGGTAGTGGTATCTTAAACAACTGGTTTTGTGAGTTTCCTAGTAAATGACATCCTTGGACAACTGTTTCAAAAAAGAATCACATTTCCTGTAGGTTTACCACACACCTCATTTTCAGCACCAAAAAGCAATCTAAAATTCTTCCACCACTCATTCTGGCAGCAGGGGCAAGGGGGGGGCGCAGAGCTGTAAAAACAGGTGGGTGCTACATGTGGCTGACTATTTGCACTATTTCGAGTCATGGTGGCTTTTCTTCAGCTGCCATGCCCTCCCTTTGTCAAAGGCCTTCCCTTTGGAGATCTGACCAATGTCAGTATTATCCCTGCTTCTGTCTCCAAGTTAAAACTTGGTTGTTCACCCAGAATTAAACGATCCAATGATCATAGCTTGATTCTGGCCTATTGGACTGTAGTGTTTCCCTTTTAGTTTTTGTTTGCTTTTTTTCTTTGTTCTTGACTATGCTGAATTATTTTGATTTGTTGAAATTGTTGGGAAAATTATCTTCAGCAAACCAAAGCAGTTTCATTTCTATACTGCTTCATACTGCACTATGGGATGTCTAAGCGGTTTACAACTGTAAGCTCATTGCCCCCCAACAGCTGGGTACTCATTTTAGTGACCTTGGAAGGATGCAGGCCTGAGTCTAGCCTGAGCCCTGGCTAGTATTGAACTCGCAACCTTGTGGTCTATGAGTGAGTGGCTGCAGTACAGGCATTTAACCACTGCGCCACCAGGGCTCTCTATTGTCTGTACCCACACCTGACATACTCAGATACAGGGCAGAACAAAATATTCTAATGAACAAATAAATAAATGAGTCTAAAGGCCTTTGCAGACTGCCAGAAATAGTGTAAATTGAGTCCACTTTAACTGCCCTGGCTCAGTGCTAGGGAATCATGGGAACTGTAGTTTGTGGTACCAGAGAGAAGGCTCAATGTCTCAGAAAAAAATACAGTTCCCATGATTCCCTAGCACTGAGTCAGGACAGTTAAAGTGGACTCAATTTGCACTATTTCTAGCAGTCTGCAAAGGCCCTAAGTAACATTATCCATCTTCATTGCAAGTGTCTTAATGGGTTAGTAAGAAAACCTGCAGCATATGAAGAGGTTGTGTTGAAAAAATCCACTTAGTTATTTGGGAGGGAGGGGATTGAAATTCCCCAAGATCAAATCAACCTTCTAGATGGTTTTTGATTAGTTATTTCAAATATATGTTAGCAATGTGTTAACATACATTTAAAATAAAAAATCAAAAACCATCCAGAAGATTGATTTGATCTTGGGAGCCATCATGGTGTAGTGGTTTGAATATTGGACTAGGTCTCCGGCAACCAGGGTTTGATTCCCAGCTCGGTCATGAAACTCACTGGGTGACCTTGGGCAATGTCTCAGCCTCAGTGGAAGGCAATGGCAAACCTCCTCTGAACAGATCTTGCCAAGAAACCCCCATGATAGGTTTGCCTTAGGGCCGCCGTAAGTCAGAAACAACTTGAAGGCACACAACAAGAACAACATAGCAATGTGTTGGGAGGTCATGTTTTCATGGTGGAATTGTGGAAGGTCTTTCATCCTTGATGTTATTAATTTCATATGACCACATCTGCACAAGCATGTAAAGAAAAAATCTGGTTAAAACTGGAGAGGAGGAAGAAATGTACGTGAGTTGCTTTTCTCAGAATTCTCAGGAAGCATGACAGAGCACATTTTTCTTTCCCTTCCTAGAGTTCACTAAACATATCTTGCATTCTTTCATTGAATGACAGATGCAGCCTCTTTCCCACTTCAATACTTGTTTGTGTGTGATGGAAACATAACATAGAAATCTGAGACATTTCCTTTGCATGCAAGCATAGCTATTGACATATTATGTCAGATACAGTTCTCCAAGCACAGCCTTTTCCCACTACACATAGTATTATGATCCCACTTTAACTGCTGTGATTTCAGCTTGTGGAATCCTGGGATTTGCAGTTTAGAGAGTGGTATTCATAGTTTTCAACCAGAAAAATCTAGTGCCTCCCCAAACTACAAACTCCAGGATTCCATGGGATGCAGCCATGGCAGTCAAAAGTGGGATTTAAGTGCTTTAATTCTATGGTGTGAAAGGGCCCCAGGATGTTGTCTGTAGCTTTGAGTACAGAGGATCTATAATAGTACAGTGGTCCATCCACATTCACTGAGGTTAGGGTGAAGGACCCCTGTGAATGTGGGAAAACCACAAATTAAAAAAACAAAACAATTCTTTTTAGCTAAGAGAACACCTGTCTAGGAATTTTCAGGTCCTCCAGTGCAAGTCTGTGGTCAACATCTGCTAGAAGTTGATCATAGAATCATGCTGGAGGACCTACAAATGCCTAGAAAAGAGATTTCTCTAGGAATGGCTAGATTCTCCAGCACAACTCTATGGTCAACTTCTGGAACAGTTGTGCTGGAGGACCTAGAGATTCCTAGAAAGAACAACCCCCATAATGCTACATGCAATCTATCTATATAAATGTTGAGCACAGGTTGTCCTACATCCTTCTGCTAGTACCAACTATTATTATTATTATTATTATTATTATTATTTATTAAAACTGCAAATATCAAATCCACAAAAGTGAAAGCTGCAAATGTAGAGGGCCAATGTAGAGGCATGCATCAAGGACATGGTTATAACCACACAAAGCTCTGCATCTAAAATTTGCCATCAGTTCTACCTTTATAAAAAAAAGCATGGTCTAGTTCACCAACTTTGGGT
Source organism: Phrynosoma blainvillii (assembly GCA_026167975.1). Taxonomy (NCBI): domain Eukaryota; kingdom Metazoa; phylum Chordata; class Lepidosauria; order Squamata; family Phrynosomatidae; genus Phrynosoma; species Phrynosoma blainvillii. Next base: position 134,032,743 of record JANUYF010000002.1, read on the forward strand.
TGGATCCAGATAACTTAGTATAGACTCACTGGAATCAAAAGAATTCAATTTAAGTCATGCCTAACTTACATCCCATTGATTTCAGAAGCTTTGTGCTACTGATAAGTATGACTAAGTGTGGATCCAACTCTGTATTTATATGTAAGTTCTTTTATTTTATTTGTGCAAACTCATAATCCATTATTAGTAGAACAAACACAGTTTCATATCAGCATTTGACTATACCTGGTAACAATTTGTTGTAAACAAGCAAGCAAGCAAAATATTTTCCTCAAGGGTTATTCTTTCCCACTCCTAATTGTATAAGTCTGAAAGAAAGGGAAAGGCAAGTTCCCCTCTCATGAGGTAATAAACAGAGTGAATCATATTTCTAATGGAAGTTGAAAAAAAGACCTTAAATCAGTACAAACATTTCTGTTAAAATACACTTTTTGATATCTAGGGGGCCTTGTTAAATGTTACTTATATCCTTGTCATAGTAAATCATGCATAAGAATCATGTTTTATATCAACGTTTGACTATACCTGATAGCAAATTTGTTGTAAACTGTCCTGAGTTCTATGCTAGGAGAAAGATGGGATATATATTTAATTAAATTTTTTACATGCTTTATTTTAAGCAGTACTCAGTACGATGTGCAGAAGGAAGAGAAAAGACTTCTCTTGGTAAATCAAAACTATACTCTTTTGTCTGTGCTGCATTATCATTGAGAGCACAAGGGCCTCCTCAGTTGCTTACTGCTGAACAGAGTTTGGAGAAGACGGAAATGAAGCTATTGAAATGGCATTTTAAAATCCAAAGTCCATGTGTGTCCAAGTATTTTTCGGTTAAACACAGATCTAAAATTGATTAGCACATCCCAAGCAAAATATTTTCCTCAAGGGTTATTCTTTCCCACTCCTAATTGTACAAGTCTGAAAGAAAGGGAAAGGCACGTTCTCCTCTCATGAGGTAATAAACAGAGTGAATCATATTTCTAATGGAAGTTGGAAAAAGACCTTAAATCAGGATGAACATTTCCGTTAAAATACACTTTTTGATATCTAAGGGGCCTTGTTAAATGTTACTTATATCCTTGTCATAGTAAATCATGCGTAAGAATCATGTCACCCTCCAGATGTTGTTGGACTGCAAGTCTCAGCAGCCCTAACTAATGTAGTCAATGGTGAAGAACACTGGAAGCTGAAGTCCAAGAATATTTAGAGGGCTGTGTGATTTTCACATCTTTATTAAATGATGTGTTTTCTTCAGATCTGACATTTATTAAATAATGTGTTTTCTTCAGATCTGACATCTTTTGTTTTCAGATATGGAAATAACTCTGTTTCTGGCCAGGATATATCCTTAAAGCAGAATAGTCATTACTTTAATCATAGTTGTGCAATGCTTACTATAAATCTGAGTAGTTTAGGAGTACAGGCATACTGAAAACCCTCTGACAATGAAGCTCCTTTTTACAAAGACTTTTTCTGCCTGCTCAGTCACCTTGGTGGAGTCTCCTTCTTTGGAGGTCTTAAAACAGAAGCTGGATGGCCATCTGTCAGGAGTGCTTTGATACTGTGTTCCTGCATGGCAGGGGGTCTGATTTTATGGCCCTTGAGGTCTCTTCCAACTCTGTGATTCTATGATTCTATCTTCAGCCTAGCTGGAAGTGTTTTGAGTAGGATTGGCATTGGGAGGATGATGAAGGAGTGCTGGAATTCTGTTGCTGGTTTGCAGGAGCTTGTCTGCAGTTAAGCAATTCAGTGAAGCCTGAGCTAGGAAAGAATGGGATTCTTCTGTAGCTGATCCGACTGTAGCCATGTATACCTGACTGCAGCAGGCATGATGATTCCAGAATTTCTTACTGAGCATTTCTTTGTGAACAGCAAAACAGACTGGATAAAGAGCAGATAAGCCTGCCTCACCAGCTATCCCCAGCAGGTTGAAAAAGGAGATATCTATAATTTTTTAAAAGTTATATTTTTGTTTAAAACCAAAGAAGCAAAGATGGCGTATGTATATACACACACACAGCACTTTATCACACAGGGAAAACTGGAAGTTTAAACAGTGATTATCCAGTGAAAATTGTGCATTCACAATTAAGATTTTCACATGACGTCGCGATTAAAGCACCATTATCCTGGGAATATCAGGTGAAAATCGTGCATTTGCGATAAAGGTTTTCACATGATGTCACAATTAAAGTGCCATTATCCTGGGAATAACTAGGCAATAAACAGCAACAGATCATTCATGGAGATATTGTTGCTTATTGCCTGGTTATTCCCAGGATAATGACTCTTTAATTGTGCTGTGTGCGAAAATCTTAATCGCAATCTTAATTGTGATTGCATGAGTTTCAAGGGATAATCACCATTTAAACTTCCAATTCCCCCCCCCCATGTGATAAAGTCCACACACATATATTATTTTCTCAAAATACCAAATAAAATATGTATATATTAATAGTATACAACCTAGACTAGTATTATGTTATTTATGTCCTACATCTTCTAATTCCATTGTAATCTTCCACAAATCATTAAAACACTTTTCACTTGCCTCCAACTCCATGTTTTCAGTTTCCCCTTACTATATTTTGTTCTTGGCAGCAGAGATATATTTATAGAGATGTATAAATTTGACCACCAACATGAAAATTATAAGAAAAATTGATGGAAAAAAATTTCCCTAAATGCAATTTAGAAGAAGCCTTTTAGTGATCTCTAGATGGTACAAAATGTTTACTTATGCAAGACTTGTTTACTTATGCAAGACTTGCCATACAAGGTTGTTTCATTTCATATTTACATACTGTTAGTTTTGGATAAAAAGTTTATTGAAACGTGTAGAACTACTCTTCTTTTTTTGCAGGGTAGAAACCTATCCATATTGTTCCCACAATATTTCTGCCTCAGGTACCAAATTTTCTGTTAAATAAGGGATGCCTAGAAACACATTTACTTTGTTTAACTGAGGTATACCTGTAAATTGCACTTTCAGTTGTAAGACTTTCTGTCACACCATTCATATTGATAATCGTTGTATCTTGCTGCTCTATGGGTAGAAAATACAGAGGAGAAACTGGAAAGGTTAAGGTGTGGGGCCTTTTCATTGTTCATTGAATGTGCAGACTTAGCAACAAAATAGATGGGCAGAAAAAAGTGTCTTGAAGTTGCTTTTTCCAAAGTCTCATTGAAACCACACCACTCACTCCCAAGGTGGCTAGAGTGTGCATGTCATAACCACACGGCGCAGCTTCAAGCTGCACCACTGGGTAGTTTTTCCCCCCGGTTCCCCCCACCATCCCTGCGCATCTTCGTAGGAGTGAACCACCAGTGACTGCCATCCGTGTGAACCTGCACACAGTCACATGTGCAGCGCTTTACCAGGACAGGGCATTGGAGCAGAAATGTGCCCATGCGGATGCTGGCAAGGTACAATCATGCCCCTCCTTCACTCTATGCCCCCTCTTGTACTGACTATTTTGTGTATATTGTACTCATCTCCATGAGAGGTGTCATGGTTTCTCTTTTAGGCATTACCATCCTGACTGCTTGGGTATGGCAGTTCCATCCCTTTAAAATGTGTTCCTACAACAGGATGTTTACATGCACAATTAGGGTTTGGGTTTGGAAAGAGTTCCCCTTTAGAGCCGCCCTGGCATCAGAGCATTTATACGTACATGCAAAGGTATGCACTTTTCAGGAAGAAATGGAAAAATTCCAGCTTTTTTAGTCCGCCTTTTCTCCCCATAGCATGGCTTGGGTGTGCTTTCTGGCTGGTTTCAAGGTGTGCATCGTCTAAATGCCCCACTTCAAAGCCAGTTGGAAACCAGCTTATTTTGACTGTCTGTTTCACCTCTTAACTTGTTGATCTATTAATATTATCTGAGCTCAGCTTTGGACACAGTTGCTATTTGGGTATTTTACTCCTTGACAATTCAGATGGTCTGACAATTCAGATGGTTTCTCATAGTTGTTACAGACATAAAATTGGAACAAAACTTAAAGTGCTTCACTGAGTTCCTTGGAGGAAATGCAAGATACAAAGGTGATTAGCATACAGAAAAATAAATATTTTCCTCTCTATCTTTTCCAGGTGCTTTTATAATTTGCTGGACTCCAGGATTAGTCTTGCTGCTCCTTGATGTTTGTTGCCCACAGTGCAATGTCCTGGCATATGAAAAGTTCTTCTTGTTGCTTGCTGAATTCAATTCTGCCATGAATCCCATCATCTACTCTTATCGGGACAAGGAAATGAGTGCTACCTTCAAACAAATTCTTTGCTGTCAGCGTACTGAGAATGCCAATGGTCCAACAGAAGGTTCTGACCGGTCTGCCTCATCGCTCAATCACACCATCTTGACTGGAGTACACAGTAATGATCATTCTGTAGTTTGAAAAGGGAACTGAAAAATTCTAAAAAGAAAACAAAGCCTACATTTGTGAATTTAGTGCCGGGTAGAAAACTTGTGATGAAACTATTGACAACAGTGTTGGAGGTCTTTGAAGCAGAGAAAATAACAAACTTAAAAGTTCTTCTTAATCACTAATGGATGTTACTTATTCAACCATGTCAAGTCCATGAAACTATCCAGGCTAAAACACCTCACTCTTGGGTTTTGGTTTTTGTCATCTATTTTGTGAGAGTAGAAAATGAGCTGCTCATACCAGGAAGCTGACAAACCTTTGGGGAAGCCATGTTAAGCTACTTTAACTAGCCTACATCAGCTGATATTTTGTGATGGTCTTAACTGAAATCATCTCCAATTAATTAAGCTTAATAACTTCTTCACTGCCTTTTCATTTAGACATTGAGGATCCTTCAGTGTCATGTTTTGTAATGAATTTCATTTAATAATTATCCCCATCAGCATGCTTTGTGATGGACAGTTTCTGGGCAAGGAAAAAACCTGTTATAGCTTTCATTTTTATTTACACTGCCAATAATAATGAAAAACTTTTTTTAAAAAAATTAGCGCCATTATTAGTCTTCAAGAACAGGCATGGTTCATATATGCACTTGGGCCTGATTCTCTTGTGCAAATCAATGGGACTTAAAAGTGTTGATGTTTAAAGTTTTTTGAGTAAAGAGCAGAACAAACTATGTTATACAGACTGGAAGTCCCAATTTTCTCATCATCAAATCCTTAATTCGGGATGTAAAAATATTAAAGAACCATTTTTGAATTTGCTAAGCGGAAAATTTTTTGTGTTTTAAAACATATTTGTAGTGTTGGGCCTTTTGAGTAAAAGGATTTTTGTTTGGAGGGAAAGTGTGCTTTTTTAAAAAAAAATTTACTGTCTTGCACCAAGTGGGATATTTTTTTTTTCCATAGTGGAAGGTAGTATATGGATGCCCAGTGTCAAGGTTTGGTCCAGTTTGGGGAAGGAGTGTAAGATCCCACCAAAAACTGGGACTTGATTGAGGAGATATGTGTTTACAGTTTGAGATGTGGGAAGGGGGGAGTTGTCTTTTTTTTCCCCTTTTTGAGCATTTTTAAAAGGCACAACCTTTGAAGGTGGCAACAGCAAACTTTCTTTTTCTGCCCCACAGTTTTATGAAACAAAGGCCATGGCTCTCAGGATTCTTATTCCATTCACAGTATCTTTAGATTTGCATGTTTCAGGAAGAGTTTGGGGGACCTTGCTTTTGTTGTTACCTTCGTGGGCAACAACTTAAAAAAACACACACACACAAAAGGAAAGCCCTTTCTGAAAACCAATGAACCTGTTCTGCCCTGCTTTGAAATAATCAGAATGGTATACTTACCTGGCAGGGGAGATACCATGATCATGAAATAAACAGAATGATATCCCAAAATTTGCTACTTAAAAATGCAGTGGCAGATTTGGAGCGCCATTTCCTTATTTTATTTTTATTTTTATTTTTTTGTTAACATCCAACTGCATATTCAAAGTACACATTTCTAGGTTGTTATATTTTGATGTTTTTGTTCATTTGTTTGTTTACATGCAACCACATAAATCATTGCAGTTGAAATATACTAGTCTTCCATTCCTGCAAAACAATCTGGTATTAAGAAAAATGGCTTTAGAATAAAGCCTTTTTCTTCATAACTGTAAACTCTTTATATATAAAGGTGTGCATACTGATGGCTGGGGATTTTTTTAAAAAAAGAATGTGAGACTGTTGTAATAAATGTAGAGTGTGCTGCTTCCACAAAACATTTCAGCAGTCCTCTTCTGTGCTAGGAATCTGCCTGTATTGGAAAGTACCCTTGCTTGGAATTGATTCATCAGTCCAGTGATCTGGAATGACAAGAGAAGAGAAACTGAGACAATACTGGTTTTGTGTGAGTAGAGTATGTAGATTTCTAAGACCAATGTATAGCAGTGTCAAAAAGGTAAAGAGTATGTATAAAGATAGACTGTTAGTGATAATTGAAAGTAAGAGGGAAATGTGGCTAATCCCACAAGGAGGTATCCAGAGTCCACCTGCCAGTTAATCTAAAATTCACATAACAATGAGTATTTCATAAATTCCTTACTGAAATTCAAATCAATGAACCCATTATTCTTTACTCATGTAATAAAAGTGAAGTCAGATTGTTAGAATATTTTTAATACCCTAAATGCTAAGCCACTAATAAAGTTTTCTCAATGAATATTTAATCTTTGTGTATGCATGCTGGTCAACATTAAGGAAATGTTGTTGTCCTTGTTGGGTTTCTTTCCTTTTTTTAAAAGCTTCCTCAGATTCTTCCTTGCCTATACACTCTGCGGTTTCCTGCTCTTGTCGAGCAAATAAAAGGATCTCAACGTCTGCTACTACACACACTGGTTCAGTTTCATTTTTTCCACAAGACAGCAGTCATATCTACATAGACGATCAGTTCACACTTGCATCCCTCTGTGCCACATACTGCGGTTGACACAGATTGCTCCCTCTGAGACAGAAAACATGACTGGGGACCTCATTCTGACCTCAGAGGGAGCAACTCGCACCTGTGGCGAGTGGTACAGCAGGATGCACTGTAAATAGCTACCTGGCATTGCTCTGGAGGGCTCCAGATCTTCTTGGAATATCTGGAGCAAAAAGTGAGTTTTTAAAATCCATTGTAAGGATGGTGTACCATGGATTCAGTGCTGAACTGGCCATACATCATCCAGACAATTCACATGAGAACTGGAGATTGGGCCCTGCATCATCCAGACTGATCCATGAGGACAGGGACATGTTTTTCAGCCCATGCAGACACACCCAGCAGCAGCCTTGTTTATTGCCATATATTTAATAAACATACTACTTTTTGTTTATTTGAAGTTAGGACATATAATCCTCTTAACTGCAGAGAGAAAGTCATGTTTCACTTGAGAAGGCCTCCATTGGCTTCAGAGTGTTTCCCCAGTCCCTATGGGGGGTTGCAGACTGCCAGAAATAGTGCAAATTGAGTCCACTTTTAGGGTTAGGGTTAGTGCTAGGGAATGATGGGAATTGTTTTTGTTCTGAGACATTGAGCCTTCTCTGTCAGAGAGCTCTGGTGCCACAATAAAATACAGTGCCCATGATTCCCTAACCCTTAAAGTGGACTGAATTTGCACTATTTCTGGCAGTCTGCAACCCCCCTATGGCTCCTCACAACTTCATGCCTCCTCTCCATCATTTTAGTACCTCCAGTCAACAAATGCTTATTTGAAGTTAGCTACAAAATCCAAGTTTACACTAAGCAAATTATTCAGTGGCAGAGGGCACTGGAAAAAATAATTTATTTCTCATATTTTCAGTTTCATAATATGCCTTTTCCTTTCCCAAATCTAAATATTCAGAACTTTTTAAAAGAAATAAGAAAGCAAAAAGTATTCCAGCCAATTAAATGCAATAAATACTGCAGAAGAACAGCATGCCAAAATTGAAAATAGCATAAAAGCAAAGCAAGGGAACAAAAGCAAAACAAAACAAAAATACCACAACCAAAACAGTAATGTAAAAATAAAAAGTCTGCTTCATTTTATTCTCTTTTGTGTAGACTTGTATAGACTTTAGTGATCATTCCCTCCCATACCGTATGTGGTTCAAACTATTCCAGATGAAGCTAATATGCTTATGCAGTAGAAGCTGTGCTGTATTTGTAGCAGAGAAAAGTGTTTTAGTTGTGAATAAATTATTACTAACTACACATTGAATATCCCTTATCCAAAATACTTGGGACTAAAAGTAGGGGTTTTTGGGGGGGGTTTTAAATTTCGGAATAGCTGTATTTGCATGGATGTACATAGTGATATCTTGGAGATGAGATGCAAGTCTAATCACAAATTTCATTTATGTTTCACATACACCTTATACACGTAGCCTAGGTAATTTTATACAATATTTTGTGACCCATCAGAAAGCAAAGATGTCATAATCTCAGCCACCCATGAAAAATGTTTTGGTTTTTGGAGTATTTCAGATTTAAGAATTCCAGATAAGGAAGACAAAATTGGATGTAAAAAAGTTAGCTTGTGAATGAAGTTCCAAAAAGAATTTGTCATCACATGAGTTTTTGTGGGCTGCACTGTTTGGCAGACTAAATTTAAAAATATTTACATAGGAAAATTGAAGTGAGTACATATAACCACAAAATGTTTAATATTGCAAATATCATGTAGCTATTCAGATTAGTCAGCTGGAAGCAACTATCACTTGTTACGGTAAATCTTTATTTACTGCTATTAAAAGTGTGAGGTTGCTTTGAAATGGTCCCACTGGAGTAAAGTGTGCTCATGGTACACAAATGTATACTCATAGTGTACTAAAGCATTGTGTACTATCATTTAATTTGATGTCATGTGCAAATACTTCTCAATGAGTTTAACAGGTTGTTCCTTTTAACATGCACAAACAATGAAGACTATTTGAAACATGTTGAAAGAATTGTGGAAATTAACTAAGGAACTGCTTTTCTTGATAACTTCAAAATGTTCCTCATAAATAAAGGCAGGAGAGAACACAATTACTTCATTTTTTAAAACTGTGGACACTTCCTTTAAAAAAAATAGAATGTAATAAAGAAAGGACACATAGTTGTTAGGTCAGCAATTAAAGCTTTATTCATAAGCCCAAACATGCCAAATGTATTATTTTTAATAATGGCACTAAAGCTAATTTACCTTGACATAAAAAGTGGCAAGCCAAAATACACAATTACTGAGTAAATCACAGTTCATGAAAAATGTTTTGTAACTGTTACTGATACTTCTGGGGTTTCCTTAAAAGTAGAACAGCCATTTGCTAGCAAAGATCAGTTATTTATTCTGCACTGTATTCAACACTGATCAAGTAATGCTTTCAATGCTGTGGGGCATATGCTCGGGCGAGCACTGGACTGTGCAAGGAGATGATAATTTTGGGAGCAAGCAGTTCCCAAAAGCTGATGTGCATACAAAGTAAGTTCCATCTGTTTTAAGATTAGATCCTAAACTATGAAACAGACATTTGGCTAATCTGTATCATCAAGATAACATCTGGTTATGGAGTAGAGGCAGAAAGCTTTCAAAGAAAAATATGTGCTAGTACGTTATGAGCAAATCGGCAGTACAACATAAGCCAAGGGAACAACATCCTGTGGAGAATGGTTCTTTTCCTCTGTATAGTTAGGATCACTGCTGTCAGACAGGTTTGGCCTGTATACAACACCCTTCTCACTATAGTTATGTTCAGAGGTTTCACACATTCAAAGTATTTCACATATAGGAATGTTGTTGATACCCTTACAATAATAATCCTACCTTGCAGGAGCAGGCAACTTATGGCCTTCCAGGTGTTGCAGTACTGCTGCTCCCATCAGCCCTAGTCAGAACAGCCAATGTTGGGAGATGATAGGAGGCACAGCATAACACCATCTGGAGAGCCACAAGTTATCCAACCCCTGCTGTAAGATAAGGTATGGCATTATTACCTCTGCATTGCACCTACCTGTGAGTTTGTGGCAAAGGCACAAGTTGCACTAGGGATTTCCTGATTCATACCTTAATCTCTGGGGTGATAAACTTGTGTTCAATACAAAGCAGATTCCCATTCCCCCATTGAACACAGTGGAGTTCACATCAGGGGACGTTTTCACACTGGCCTTTTTGAGGAGGCAATCCTACCTCCGTCCGGCCCCACTCCGGCTCCATTTCCGCGTAGTTCACACGCGCGTGGCAGCAAACCCTGCCCCTTCCGGTCCCATCCCTGCGTCCATCCGGCTTTTCGCTCCGTGTGTTCAAACGCACGGAGCCCTAAATCCAGCGTCACTCCGGCCGAACCAACGATAACTCCGGCTGAAGCGGCGGAAAGGTAATTCCGGCTGTCCAACAGGTATTAGCCTTTCGGCGGCGGAGCCATTCCGGAATCGGCAGCACAACCCGTTCCGGAATGGCTCCACCCGGCTTTAGGAGGACAGTGTGAAAACGTCCTGAGTCAGCATAAATAAGATTGGATTGTTCTCTGCTTTATAACCCCATCTTTTGCCCAGCTCCTAGAAAGAAAAAGGCTCATGGTGAGATTTTAGAACAGTTACTCCCAGGCTCCCAAACCTTTGGTCTGACAGCACCCAAAGTGGAGCTCATTCTCAGTAGCAGCTTTCCTCAACTTGGTGCCCTCCAGATGTCTAAGACCACAAGTCCCAAAATGCTGGCTGTAAAATGAGGAAAGTTGTAGTGAAACACACATGTGCATCCCGCTGGGGAAGACAGCTCCATGTTACAGGCATTTTTTCAGAACCAAACCCTGTGAGCTACGTGGAACCCAACTAGTTTGTTTTTTGTGCTTTTTTTCTTTATGATATTGTAGTGGTTAAGGTGACAACTACAGCTGGTGACATTTTTCCTCTCGGGTAACTTTAAATTTCAGGATCTGAACTCAACCACTTTAAATCCAAGATGTTTGGGATTGTGTGTGTGTGTGTGTGTGTGTTTGAAATCTTTATGCCAGTGGTTCTCAAATTTTTTACACTTGTGACCCCCTTTACATCTACATCCAGACATTGTGCCTCCCTTGCTTGATGTAGTATATGACTAAAACTATTTTGCTTGTTTAGTGTGCATATTTTTGTTCACACTCATAAATATGCCAGATTTTAACATCTTATAAGGAAATAGATCTCCTCCTCCCTCAGGCAAAGGCTCCAAGTGCCCTCTTTGCCTTTCTCTTCCCCTCCAATACAAAAAAGGTTTGGGAAGCTGAGGATGAAGAGGAGGAGGGCTTCGGGTCTTTAAGTCTCTTGCCCCCCCCCCCCCCTTCACCTTAGGCAATACTCACAACCCATGGTTTGAGAACCACTGCCCTATGCCATGACTTTGGAAAGGGCAAGGTGTTTTAGAAAGAGTTTTTAAAAAAAAATCAAAAAAGGTTTTTATTTTAAATAATTTTTATTTATTCACTTATATCCTACCTTCTTTCTCAAAACTAGGACTCAAGGCAACTTACAATGTTGAATAAAAACACAGATAAAGGCATCAGTGAAAAAAAACATTGTTATGAAAGAATTAAACTATATTGTTAAAACCATTTCAAATAAATCCATTAAAATGCAATAGGTAAAAGGAGGTAAAACAGACATGGATCCCCACCCCATCACTTACTGAGGGTTTGAGGATCCTTGCCTCAACAAATTTTAGATTCTTGCTGGGGGTCACCTCTATCAACTTCTGGTCACCCAATGTATGACAGTGATTAAACCAGATAGGCCAGGTTAACATCAACACTCCACTTAAACCAGGGGTAGGCAACCTTTCCCCTTTAAGGGCTGAGGGACTTCAGCTCCCAGAAGCCTCAGCCATGTTGGCCAATAGTCCCATGTTGGCCAATAGCTCCTAGGATTCTTGGAGCTGAAGTCCCTCGGCCCTTAAAGGGGAAAGGTTGCCTACCCCTGACTTAAACATTTTCAGGTCTTGGTGTTCCAGGATATTTATTTGGGAATGAACAGACTCTTTTTCTACTATTTTAGTCTACTTATAAATATTGATATAGATAAGTATACGTATACATATCCCCCTCAGGGAGAAACATAGGGATAGCAATGTCCTGGCACTTCAGCCTCATTATGAGCCTTTGCAGACTGCCACAAATAATGCAGCTTGAGTCCACTTTAACTGCCCTGGCTCAGTGCTAGGGAATCATGGGAATTGTAGTTTTTTTCTGAGACATTGAGCCTTCTCTATCAGAGAGCTCTGGTGGCACAATAAACTACAGTCCCCATGATTCCCTAGCACTGAGCCAGAGCAGTTAAAGTGGACTCAAGTTGCATTATTTCTGGCAGTCTGCAAAGACCCTACATTCCATAACACTGTAGGTAAGGCATCTTATATTAAGTCATATAACCATTAAGATGTTCATCAGGACATTTCATCTTAACATAACCTCTTATCCATGACCAAATTCCATTTCATCTATTGGGAACCATCGAAGGCTGCATCTGCACTGCAGAAATAATCCAGTTTGATACCACTTTAACTGCCATGGCTCAGTGCTATGGAATTCTGAAAATTGTAGTTTTGTGAGACATTTAGCCTTCTCAAACAGCTCTAGTGCCAGAAACTACAAACTACAATTCCCAGAATTCCATAGAATTAAGCAATGACAGTTAAAATGGTGTCAAACTGGATTACTTCTGCAGTGCAGATTCAGCCCTGGTCTAGAAAATGAGTTTTAAAGCCAGGAGCAACCACTAAAAAGGTCCTCTCTCGTGTTCCCATGAAGTCTGCCAGTGAGAAGTAGATTTTTTTACTGTTCTTTTTTAAACTGAGTTAAAAAAAACATTTTTACTGTTACCCAGTGACATTGCCACCTTTCTTTCTTTTCCCACCCTTTCAACAGTATCTTTAACAGCAGCCTCAATTATTTTATCATTACTTTCATTACATTGTCTCTATACTGTGTGCCTTTAAACCACTGACTAAAGTAGGTGCAAAATGTTCAAAGTTCTGCAAGACAGGCCTCACCTGCTGAAATTCCTATTTCAGCCCAAAGATATCATGCTTCTTGTCAGGATACTTTCTATAAACAGCATAGATAATAAGAGTAATATGAAAATCTTCTAAAAAATTAATAACCAGGGAAAATAAATAGGACTAGGGCTGCATCTACAATGTAGAAATAATCCACTTTGATACCACTTTAACTGCCATGGCTCAGTGCTGTGGAATTCTGGGAACTATAATTTTATGAGGCTTTTGACCTTCTCTGGTGCCACAATAAACTACAGTTCCCAGAATTCCATAGTATTGCACCATGGCAGTTAGGGTGGTGTCAAACTGGATTATTTCTGCAGTGGAGATGCAGCCTAGATTAAGAGATGGGATAGCCTTGACATCTGAAACACTGTACTAATATGTGATCAGGGTTGCCTTGTTGTGCATAAGGATACCACATTCTATAGCCCACCTTTCAAATCTTCTAAAAGTTTTCTGAAAGCCAGAAATGTCAACAGTTGTACTTATTCCAAGTCAAGAAAAAGGCTTCAGCTGAGCAAGTCTGGCTTTCATGAAACCCAGGAAAACACAAGAGCCTGCTGGTGTTAAAAAGCTAATAAGGGCTCTTTCCTTAAAGGAACAGTTTCCTATCCTGATTTCAAAGTGATGAAATAGCATCTTTTACCATACCTGAATGAAAATACTGGCTTCCTTTTCAACCTTTAGTAGCCAGCTTCTTGGGATTTTTAAAACAATTATTTTAAGACTATTTCTCTAATGCACAACAGCTGCTGTTAAAGTAAAATTACATATTTGCTCAAACAAGGTTCCCTCACTTTTTTCTTTTTCTTTCTTTTCTTTTTCTTTTTTCTTTTTCTTTTTTCGGCTTCATATATACGACACAGCAATGTGGTGTTGTTTTAGGTGTCTTTCATAAAGAGCTAAGGTTTCAAGATTAATTAAAACCTTTCCTTTACCCCAGTTTATTCCCTAGAATTGAATCTGCAGAATAAAATGGCACTCAGGATGACATCCAAAAGTTCTTAGGGCTCTTACTTTGCTTGCTTTGTGCCCTTCCAAGACACAAATTACTGGCCACATGAATTCCCTTTCCCACACTCTCTCCCTTCTGCATCTCATCTACAGTTTTCTCTCCTCAATTCCTATTAATTGAATTCATCAAACAGTTGATTTTGCCCAACTGTGAACTTTCTTTTTTGGAAATATCACTAGAAGACAGCTCCCTGGAATGTAAAGCAACCTATTTATCAGATCTCTCTCAATTCCAGACAATTTCAATTCCTCCTTCCCCTTCTCATACTTTTGTATGATCCCTCCATAAGAATTTTCTCCTCCAATGATTTTTTCCTTCAGTTTCCAAATTTCTTGCTTTGCAGTGAGTGAGACCTTCCTCCTTAGGAGTCTTCTGTTTACATTCCCTTTGTCATTGTGCCTGCCCCTTTTCTTTGGACACCTAAACTGCATGCTCAATTGAAATTTTTAAATTGTAGGCTAGGCATTTGGGGAAATTTGGGGACCTAAGGAAAAATTCATGGGGGGCAGAATTCTTATTTGGGAGGGCCAATATCTTCATTTTGTTCCCCCCATAGCTTCACCCCTGCTGTGGCATCCCTCCTCCCTACCCCTTGCTCTTTTGTAGAAAATTGATGTGGAAGATTATCTCTGGGCTCATTCACACTAGCATTTTTGTAGTGAGGAGATCTGAGCTGGATTGATGTTGTAATTCCAAATCCAAGTTCACACTATGGATGTTATCATATGGGGAGTTGCGGGGAGAAAGTGGAAATAAACGGGACAAGTGGAAGACTTTAATTTACGGGATTTGTCCCGTTCCGCCTCGTCTGATAACTAAATTCGAATTTAAAAGGGGGTTAATTTGAACAAAAACCTGATCTTTTCAAATCCTCAAAAATCCCGAAAATGAAAAGATCAGGTTTTCATTTGAATTAACCCCCTTTTAAATTCGAATTTATTTATCAGACGAGGTGGAACGGGACAAATCCTGTAAATTAAAGACTTCCACTCGTCCCGTTTATTTCCACTTTCTCCCCGCAACTCCCCATGTGATAACGTCCTATGTTTCACACAATCAAATCTCTCCAATGCAATTTAATCCTGTTGGAGTTCACATTGGCATTAGTATCGATTTTAAATGGAGCCGCCATTTTGATTGTTTTCAGGGTTGTCTTTTTAAACTGCCCATCAAATGATGAACATCTACATCACAGTGTTTAGGGGAATTCCCCCCGCCCCCCCATCAGCCTCAGAGGATGGCAATGGCTGTAAGCAATAGAGCCCACAAATGGCTGCGCATGTGTTTCCATTTATCTCCAACAGCATGGCTCACTACTGGGCACTCAGCTGGCTCCACTCCCTGGCCGTCCACAGGACCCACCCACCCAGTCCTCTCAGAGAAACTAAAGGTGACCAGACATGTCCTCCTTGTTCAGGACCTGTTCAGCTTTCTATCCAGGAGGAATTCCATAGTGCCCTCCATTTGGAGCATGCCTCAGAAGCATGCATTTACTTTTATGTTAAATGATTTTAACTTTTATTGTGTCATGTCCTATTTGTTCTATCAATAGAGAGAGAGATAGCTCTCTGTCGGTGAGGAGAGGAAATACCTGGAACTCCAGGTGGCTGAACTCTTGAGGGCCGGAGGTGGAGAGAAGTTTCTTGCCAGTCCTTTGGAGCTTGGAGCCCAGCCAACAAGCCAAGTTTGGCCCCTGAGGAGAGCCTCCCAAACTTCCCATGCAGGTGCTCTCCCCAGAGGTCAGTCCCACCACAGAACTCAGAGGGAGACACACTCCCCTTCTTTCATCCAGATGTTGGGGGTGGGAGGCATCCTGTGGCTCTCCACAAGCTGAACTACCGATCCTTCCCTGGAGGGTGGCCAGGTGTCCTCCTTTTTCCATGACATGTCCTCCATTCCAGCCTTCTTTCCAGGAGGAAATCCAAAAGGTTCTCCCTTTGGAGCAAGGCTAAGGAGGGTTGCAGACTGCCAGAAATAGTGCAAATTGAGTCCACTTTTAGGGTTAGGGTTAGTGCTAGGGAATCATGGGGATTTGTTGTTGTTGTTTTAAATTGAGGCACTGCCCTGGCTCAGTGCTAGGGAATCATGGGAACTGTATTTTTTTCTGGGACATTGAGCCTTCTCTGTGAGAGAGCTCTGGTGCCACAATAAATTACAGTTCCCATGATTCCCTAGCACTGAGCCAGGGCAGTGCCTCAATTTAATGTGCACTATTTCTGGCAGTCTGCTTAGGCCCTTTGTCCTCAAGTTTTATGTTCTTAGGAATTTTGTAAAAAAATAAATGGAGCATAACTGCTTTGATCCACATTTAGAAAACTGATCTTAAGTATAACACAGATTGCATAAAATAGGAAAGCGAAATACAAGGGAATTAACAATGGAATGTTCAAAGCGACATCGTTGCTGGAACGATGGAATTAACAATGGAATGTTCAAAGCGACTCGTTGCTGGAAGTCAAACTCGGCAAAATCCTCAAGGTCTAGCAAATTCCTCACTTGCCTTGAAGACAATTTCATTGTTCAAAAGGTGGAAGAGGCAACGAGGGAGTCAGCTATTTTGGATCTGATCCTAACTAACAGGGAAGACCTAGTTAATGGGGTGCAAGTGGTTGGATCCTTAGGCAGGAGTGATCATGTCCTCCTGGAGTTTATTATACAGTGGAAAGGAGAAGCCAGGCATAGTCAGACACGCATTCTAGACTTTAGGAAAGCTGATTTTACTAAACTTAGAGAAATACTGAGGGTGATCCCATGGACAAGAATACTAAAAGAGAAGGGAGTTCAGGACAGATGGGAGTTTCTCAAAAGGGAGATACTGAAGGCACAATTTCAAACCGTGCCAACGAGGAGGAAGAATGGGAGGTGTCTCAAGAAACCAGGATGGATGACTAAGGAACTTGCAACTGAACTATGTTTTAAACAGAACATGTATAAGAAATGGAAAAATGGGGAAATCACCAAAGAGGAATTCAAACAAATAGCTAGCACATGTAGGGGTAAAGTCAGAAAAGCTAAAGCGCAGAATGAAATCAGGCTTGCTAGAGAGGTTAAGAACAATAAAAAGGGCTTTTGGGGGTATGTCAGTAGCAAAAGGAAAAAGAAGGAAATGGTAGGGCCACTGTGTGGAGAAGATGGCAAAAAGTTAACAGGGGACAGAGAAAAGGCAGAATTACTCAACACCTTCTTTGCTTCAGTCTTCTCAGAAAAGGCAAAGGGTGCTCAACTTGAGGATAATGGAGCAGAGGACAGAATAGGAGAATTTCAGCACAGAATAAGTAAAGAGATAGTACAGAAACATCTGGTTAATCTAAATGAATATAAGTCTCCAGGACCAGATGAATTACATCCAAGGGTATTAAAAGAACTGGCAAATGTAATATCAGAACCATTGGCAATAATCTTTGAGAATTCCCGGAAAACAGGAGAGGTCCCAGCGGACTGGAGGAGGGCAAATGTTGTCCCCATCTTCAAAAAGGGGAAAAAAGAGGATCCCAACAATTATCGTCCAGTTAGTCTGACATCAATACCCGGAAAGATTCTGGAGCAGATCATTAAACAGAGAGTCTGTGAACATCTGGAAGATAATTTCATAATCACAAAAAGTCAACACGGGTTTCAGAGAAACAGGTCATGCCAGACCAATCTGATCTCTTTTTTTGATAAAATTACCAGCTTGGTAGATGAAGGGAATGCTGTGGATATAGTATATCTTGATTTCAGTAAGGCCTTTGACAAGGTTCCCCATGACATTCTTGCAAGCAAGTTGGTAAAATGTGGGCTAGACAAAGTAACTGTTACATGGATTTGTAATTGGTTGACTGGTCGAACACAAAGGGTGCTCAACAATGGCTCCTTTTCAACTTGGAAAGAAGTGACCAGTGGGGTGCCACAGGGCTCTGTCCTGGGCCCAGTGCTATTCAATATCTTTATTAATGACTTGGATGACGGTATTGGGGGCATAGTTATCAAATTTGCAGACGACACCAAATTAGGAGGAGTAGCTAATACCCCAGAAGACAGGATCAAAATTCAAAATGACTTGAACAGACTAGAAAGTTGGGCCAAAGCTAACAAAATGAAATTCAACATGGAGAAATGTAAGGTACTGCACTTAGGGCGGACAAACGAAAAGTACAGATATACGATGGGGGACACCTGGCTGAATGAGACTACGTGTGAAAGGGATCTAGGAATCCAGGTGGACCACAAGTTGAACATGAGTCAACAGTGCGATGCAGCAGCTAAAAAGGCCAATGCAATTTTAGGCTGCATCAGTAGAAGTATAGTGTCTAGATCAAGAGAAGTAATAGTGCCACTCTATTCTGCTTTGGTCCGGTCTCACCTGGAATACTGTGTCCAGTTCTGGCCACCACAATTCAAAAAGGATATTGAGAAACTGGAGGGTGTCCAAAGGAGAGTGACTAAAATGGTGAAGGGTCTGGAAACCAAGCCCTATGAGGAACGACTTAGGGAGCTGGGGATGTTTAGCCTGGAGAAGAGAAGGCTGAGAGGTGATATGATAGCTGTGTTTAAATATTTGAAGGGATGTCATATCGAGGAGGGAACAAGCTTGTTTTCTGCTGCTCCAGAGACTAGGACCCGAAACAATGGATGCAAGCTGCAAGAAAAGAGATTCCACCTCAACATTAGGAGGAACTTCCTGACAGTAAGGGCGGTTCGAGAGTGGAACACACTCCCTCGGAGAGTAGTGGAGTCTCCTTCCTTGGAGGTCTTTAAGCAGAGGCTGGATGGCCATCTGTCAGGGATGCTTTGATTGGGAGTTCCTGCATGGCAGGGGGTTGGACTGGATGGCCCTTGTGGTCTCTTCCAACTCTATGATTCTATGATTCTAATAATATCTGCATTAAAAGCAATGAAAGAAGAGGCAATGCACACCATTTAAAATGATGGTAACACACGTAGAAGCTCCAGAAAAAATGAAGCCATATTTGAAAATGCGGGTTGGACTATTCTCAGCATTCCCAGCAAGCTGTAGTCATGGTGACTTGTACTCCAAAAAAACATAACTTTTCTAATCTCTCCCAAGTTATGAGAACTACCTCCCCATTCACAGTTCTAAGAGGCAATTAGTCAACTCTTCATTTGATTTGGTTAAATAATATTATGTGGACTATGCTGACAATGAGGGGTCATGTTGGAAACAATGTGCTGTTGAGTCACATGCAAAAAGAGAGTGAAATAAAGAGCATACAGCATACTACCTAGCACTATGGTAATGACATGATCCAATTCCTGCTGTCTTCAACAAGGCCCACCATGAATTAGATGTTAGGATTGGGTCCCAAGGAAAATGTACATTGTGGGATAGTGCAGCAGCCATGATGACACAGCATTTGGCCACAGCTGAGTCATGCAGCCTCATGCTGATGTCACAGGACATGACATCATGGAGGTAGTCACCTGGTGCTGGAAAGCACAGAAACTGTTGCAAAACTGCTGTGTCACTCAGGTGAGTGACAGGTGTCCAGCAGGAAGAGGCAGGGCCAGAGAGCCATGTGGAGCACAGGCTATATAAGGCACAAGCCTCTGGACACACATGTGGACTATGGGTTGTGGATTGTTGATGGTGGATTGCGTATTGCTGTTTTGCTGGTGGAGTTGCGTTGGTGTATGCTGTACATATCTGTATATAGAACAACAAAGATTAAAGCCTCATTTGTGAGACGTCTGGCTGTAGAGTCTCTGTGCTCTATCTGGAAGGGGAGAGGAGTTTCTCCAGCTGACAAGCAGCCTGCTTCATCAGAGAAGTCTGGATCCTGGTGCTTCACGTTACGTGGTCTCCACGCGCTGCCTTACCATGCCTAACATTAGATGTACCCATTTTGAAGAACATGTGAAGGCCCCTGTCCTAACAAATTGTTACCTTAGTCAATGTGAAATATGCAAGTGTATATGAAAAAAAGAAAGAAAGGACCTAGCGGTATTAATTCTTGTGTGTGCGATGTGTGCAGTCAATTAGTTTTATATCTTGACATTTGAGAAGCCATTTGTTGAAGGTCCTATTACACTCGATCTTTTGGTTTTGATCTTGACTGGCAGATTGTTTATTTCTTCAGAGGTCGTGCTGGGTGAAAAATCAAAGAGCATCTTTGGAATCTGCACTTCTGCTACTGAGAGAGGAGGCACTCCATCAAATTAAGAGCCAGGCCAGGGGTGACCCTTCTCTCTTGATGGCCATGATGGATCAACAACATTACCTCAGTCTTGAAGCTTAGCACCGTCTTTGCAAATAGACTCTCAAAAATTCCAAAGTCATTCACAAGTATTGATGCTGCTGCTTTATTTCTCCTAATACAGGTAAACAAGGAATATGGCTTTCTTTCTTTATGGTTGTTTTGATGTTCTCTGTATATACATCAAAGTAAAGATATTTTAGCATGTGACGAAGTAAGCAAATGTGCTCACCAGCAGCTGTCCAAACTCTGCTGAAAATCTTACAGCTATACAACAGTACAAGGAAAAGCAGGTGCCAAGTGACATGCATGATGTGACCAAAGAACAAGACAGCTGTCTTGTGGTAAAGAAGATCTAATGCTAAGGAACCATCCTGTAAAGAATGTGTAAGCAAGAAGGCAAGGAGAGAGAATGTAGTATAGCATTTTTTCAGTGTATCTTCTAACAGAATGGGACATTCTCTTAGAGTCATATTTACAGAATTTAAGTGGTTTAGTTACAGAATCCATGCAGACCTACACCTACAATGGAGACATTCTACGACACTGTCACCCATATAGCTGTAACCAGTATCTCAAAACTGGAGCCTCCTAACATATACTAACTCAATTAAAAACAAAAAAACAAAATTGGGACAAATATTGTCCCAACAGATTTATCAGTTTTTTATCATGGGAGTACTTTTCTAGCCTAGCAAGTGGAATGAACTGGAATGAAAAATGTCTTGTGTTTATTTTGTTAGTGAATCATGATAGAGCAAAACCAAAACAGTGTGCTCTGGCCAAGGAAAATTTCTTCCATTGATGGGACACAGAATCCTCATTGACATCAGGAAGTACAAGAAATATAGATTATATTCTGAAGGAAACCCTAACCGCAACTCTAATCATGAGCTTAATCCTCAAATTATCATTATGGTCAATAATATTCCACAGCCAATTTAATGCAATTTGTTTATCCTAGTGCATGAGAGTTAAAGGAGAAAACATGTTGAATTAAACACATGTTGAGATGGAGGCCTAAAGGGACCAAAGTTTTAATTCCTTGTAACAGCCCAGCATGCAGCAGAATAGATAGTTCCGTAGCCTTTCATAGATTGCTAGACTGTGTTCTAAATCACGTGTGTGAGTGTGTAACCAATATTTTTGCATGTTTTTAATCTGTATTGGTTTTAATCTGCCACATTTTGTGGGGCTTCATGCCTTCCCTTGGCTTGCCATTCCCTCCAAGAGGATAGACCTTAGTGTCTTTCAGCGCCTCTCCAGGAGCCCCGGAGTCCCTGCAGGCCAGTGCCTGGATGAGGTGGCCATGAGCCCTCCAACCTCCTCATCTGCTTCACTGTTTCTCCCTGCCTGGAGTCCAGGGTGATCTGAGGTCCTCACTACCAAGGAGGATGAGGCAACGCAAAATGGAGGGCATTCAAGTAAAAGTAGGATGTGACAAGAGTAAAAGCTAAAAACATTCCTAGAAATATCAATCCATGCTTCTTAGGCTTCAAATGTAAGGACCTTGTGAAATTCCTTCTGGACAGAAGGTTGAAATGGAGGACACATCCAGGAAAAGGAGGACCACTTCTGGTCACCTTGCATAGAAATGTCAGTCTATGTTTCTTAGGGGGGTTGCAGACTGCCAGAAATAGTGCAAATTGAGTCCACTTTTAGGGTTAGGGAATCATGGGAACTGTATTTTATTGTGGCACCAGAGCTCTCTGACAGAGAAGGCTCAATGTCCCAGAAAAAAATACAGTTCCCATGATTCCCTAGCACTGAGCCAGGGCAGTGCCTCAATTTAATGTGCACTATTTCTGGTAGTCTGCTTAGGCCTAAAGTTTCCTGGGAATGTGTGTTATTTTAATTCACCCAAGGATTTGGTCTAAGCAGATATGAAGAAATGTGTCCACTGCATGTCATAGTAATTTTTTACACTGATTCTTTCCATAGCATCTGTTGTAGCATGATTTCTGAGGAACAAAAACAAGGCTCTCTTATAACAATAATCTGGCTCTCTGCTGTGGATGCATGGATGCCATAGGTTTAAGTGTGTGCACTAAAAGTTAGATATATGTTGCTTTTTAATTTTAAAACACCAAAAACATATTCCAGAAACCATGTCAGATTTCTGGCTTTTGCACAGACAGGTTCTGAGAACAGGTCTAGGGGGCATATTTATGATCAGCTAGCAATGCCAAGTATGTGGCAGAACATATCTGTGCTACACGATATTAAAAGCTATGGGACTCTTTGCTAATTCTGAAGTAACCCTGGTCAGCAGGAGCTAGTTTTATGTGAGGGGGTACTAGGCCAAGGTGCCACCACCACTCCTTCCTTCAAAACAGAGCGCCAATAAATAAGATTATCTCAAACATTAGCCCTTCTAGACATTTCTCTTATTCCTGGATTTGCAACTCTGCCATGAGTGGCCGCTAAAACTAAATGTGAAGCAATTTTATGTGGCATTCAGTGACACTAACAAAAATATTTTTCAATTTTCAAGGAAATGAGATTTCAAAGTTTAATGTAATGCCTACTATACAGGGCTGGGCCTTCATTCCTTGAAATGAAGAACAAGATGGTACTCTGTTCCCATTCTATATGGAGAAGCCAGGTGGACATGTGGCATATTTAGCTCTGACTTTTGGCACCTTGCCACCACTCCCTAGGTCCTGAGCATCTGCCTTTTTTTTAACTCACAAGATTTTGTTTGTAATATGCAAATGAAAAGAAAAGCCCAGGCAGAGCTCAAGGGCAAACATCCTCTGAACAGGGCAGTTGAGAATGGGTCAGGCCATAATGATGTGTTGTTGTTGTTGTTTTTAACAGGGCCTTGGCAATTCACTTATTTCCTCAAATCTTTGTGGGGACGCAGACATTCTCCTCAACAGCCAACAGCCTTCCCTGCTCAGCCACCTGTACTCAAAGGATGCCCCTTTTCCTTGTGAGGTGCCCCTTGGTGGCCAGCCTACACCATTCGGAGGCAGATGAGTTGGCAAAGATGGAAAAGCTGCTTACCTGCATCATGGAGGTGGTGGTGGTGCTGCTGTCGCTGCCTTCGTCTTTACTGCAGCCACAGATAACCTCCAGGTTTCTGTTTCAGCTGCAGGGCTTCCATTTCACCAACATTTTCTTCCAGTGCTGCCTGTCCTCCCCTCTTATTCCCTTCTTCCCAGTCACTGGTATTTTTGTGTCTCTTTGCTCACCCATGGCTTTTCTTCCCTCACTTGGGCTCTAGACCTGCTTTCTCTGGCTGCTTCTACACTGCAGAATTAATGCAGTGTGACACCACTTTAACTACCATGGCTTTATGCTACAGAATTCTGGGATTTGAAGTTTTGAGAGATATTTAGCCTTCTCTCTGAGAGCTCTGGTGCCACAACAAGCTACACATCTCAGGATTCCATAGGATGGAGCCATGACAGTTAAAATGGTGTCAAACTGCATTAATTCTGCAATGTGGCAACAGTCTCTTGCAACCATGGCAGACCTTTAGTATTTTGTAATACAGAATGTTACATATCATTATTATTTTCTTAGAGATTTACTAATTTTTACAATGAATGTAAAAAAACAAATGATAGTGCTGTCAAAAAGAAAAAAGAAGGAACCTAGTTGGGTCCTGGGACCCCTTCCAGAATGTGCTATATGTATGTATCTTCAAGTCACAAAGGGTTCCCCAGTCCTTTCCTCTTGAAATACATTCCTCCTGTTAAATTGTACCAGTTTTCCCTCTCCTCTTGGCCCTGCTCTTCGAGAAAGAGCAAGCTGGGATATCTTTTCTCTATCTTCCTTGGGCCTTCCTAAGACCTTTGTGCCCTGAGGCAAAAGCAGAAACAGTCAAGTTTATGAGATCAAAGAATTCATAAACCAGCTCCTTAAGACACTACAGGTGGCTTAAGGCTGCTCTGATGGTTTACTGCGGGTTCTTTTTAACATTTTTGTTTTGTTGTCACATTAGAGATCAGTTTGCAAGTAATTTGTTGCAAATAACTAATGATCAACTATATGCATTTAATTCGTAACAAAGATAGAATGTATAACAAAGATATAGTTACACTGCAGTTGTAATTTCATGAGGGATAGCATTACTCATTTTGCAGTGTAACTGTAATTTCAAAGTTACTTTTTACAGTTATATACTAGAGTATAGCTTCACTAATTGGTAGAAGAGAAATATCACAGGGTTCAAGCACTGTCTCATGCTATGGTGTGTCCTGCTCCCTCATACTTTGTTGTGGGTGTTGATCAGGGGGATGCCAATAGCTTTAGCATTCACATATTGAAGGGGATTGGTGATTAAAAACAACTATTTAGTGTGAATGCTATTGTTGTTGTAATGTCCTTAAGTCATTTCTGACTTATGGTGACTCTAAGCATAACTCCATCCGATGTCATCTGGGGGAGAGACACCAGGCCCAGCACCATCGGGCCTAGAATAAGAAGAAGAACCTTTACTTCTTAAAGGACGGGTGGGATTCGGGATTTTTATGTTCTGTCTAGATTGTATTAATATATCTGTATGGAAATGTTAATGTTGTAAACTGCCCCGATTGCTCTGCAGAGGGGCAGGATATAAATAAATAATAATAATAATAATAATAATAATAATAATTATTAAGCAAGATTTGTTCAGAGGGGGTTTGTCATGGTCTTCCTCTAAGACTGGTCAGTGGGTTTCCATGAGCAGATATTTGAACCCAGAGTGTTGAGTACAACACTCAAACCACTACCCCATGCTGGCTATAATTATTTAGTTACTTTAGAGATATTGGGATGTTACTTTAAGAAACTGAAACTATAAGAATAACTAACTATTGGGGGAGACTTTGAACAATTACTATACGTAATGATTTAAAAAAAAAAAAAGCTAATTTTTCAGACTCTGCTTCAGATCACACAACACCTTGAATCCCTTGGTAGCTGAAAGAGACCATACAATGCAGCAAACAAAACCAGTTTATCAAGAGAACAACTTTCTCAAGAGAACAAAATTCTCCTTTGGAATTTGGTTGCTGAATCCTACTTTATATGACCTCTTCAGCTGACAAGGATGTAATTAAATCACATTTAGATGTAGATGTTGTCAGTGAGTATATTTGAATCCTACAGCTTATGGTCAAACTATACAGTACTATACATGTTTTATTTTACTTGGAGTTATGAACTCAATACCCTCGATCAAATGGATTGAGACCGCAGCATAGGTCTAAATCCACCCACCCCCCAGCTGTGATTTCTCCACATGGCTATTAGTTTAAAACTCCCCAGTAGAGCTGATGAGAGCCTTCTTTTTATTTTTCCCCTTTTGAACTGCTTTGGAGGAGCAATTTTCAGAGGAGATCACTGTCATGGAGGTGAGGATTAATCTTTATGGTAAAATAAAACAGAAAGAATGCATGCCATGCATTTGATGTAATGTTTACTTTGATTCTAAAATAATATAGTTAATAAACCAGGGTAATGTTTTAAACAGAAAGACAGACACATAGGGGGGTTGCAGACTGCCAGAAATAGTGTGAATTCAGTCCACTTTTAGGGTTAGGGTTAGTGCTAGGGAATCATGGGAACTGTTATTTTCCTGAGACATTGAGCCTTCTCTGTCAGACAACTCTGATGCCACAATAAAATACAGTTCCCATGGTTCCCTAACTCTAACCCTAACCCTAAAAGTGGACTGAATTCACACTATTTCTGGCAGTCTGCAACCCCCCATAGTTAAAGAAGCACAAATAAGGGAGTGCTTTCAAACAGTATAAGCTAATGCCTGATCAGTATAACATGCCAGAGAGTTTTACAGTTTTATTTCATGACAAAAGAAAGCCGAGAGACAGTGAGAGAGAAGCAGCCTTCTCCTTGCCTCTCTGCATGCTATCGTAACACTTCCAGTCTCCTTCAGAGGGAGGCAACCATAAAAATGTGCCTTTTGTCAGACAGATTTTTCCAGCATGACAAAAGACACACTTTACAACTGTCTCCCTCAGAAAGAGAACAGAAGTTCTTTGATGAAATGTGGAGAGGCAATAAGAAAGCCACTTCTCTCACTGCCTCTTGGCTTTCTTTTGTCATGCAATAAAGCTTTTAGAGCAGAAAGAGTGTGCAAGGGCCATCTAGTGTAACTCTCTACCTAATGTAAGTATACAGATATAAAGCGTTCCTGAAAAATGGCAGTTCAGCCTCTATTTAAAGACTTCCAGTGAAGGTGAATCTACTACCCTCTGACATAGTCCATTCTACTGCCACACAGCTGCTATAGTCAAGGTGTCCTTCCTAATGTTTAGGTGGAATCTCTTTTCTTGTAATATGAATCTATCAATTCATGTTCTAGTCTGTAGAGCAGCAAAAAACAAGCTTACTTCATGTTCAACAAACTATCTCTTCAGGAATTTAAATATGGCTATGATAGCATCTTTCAGTCTCCTCTTCTCCAAGCTACATCTAATAATAATAATATAATAATAAAATGTATTTATACTCCGCCCAATGGTAATCCAATCCGGGCAGCTTACAAATTTAAAACATACAGTCCACGATAAAATATATAATACAACATGCCCCCCCTTACAACAGTATTAAATAAAAACAATTTAAAACAACAATTCAGATTAAAATCTACCCAGCTTCCTAAACCATCTTCATTGGGCTTGGGCCTCTACAGACGGGCCCTTTGGGCCATCCTGGAGGCAGGGAGGGGGAGGGGCAGCTGCATGCCAGCCCCCTCAACCCCTCCCCAAAGATGTCCTGATGCCACACGCCATTACGCATGGCATGCAGCATCAGGACATCCTTCTGCCACAGCCTTTTGATGCGCTGCATTGGAAGGGGCGTCAAAGAGCCGCATAGCGGCTCTTAGGGTGCCCTTTCGCTGGCTCTGAAAGGAGTGGCATTTTGCCGCTCTTTTCCAGGCCGCCAAAAAGGAGTTGGGGCTGACGTGTCCGGCAGCCGAGGCCCCAATTCTCCATTTCCTGGGGCAACCCAGGGTGCCCGTCTGCATTCCCCCTTAGTTTCCAGACTTTTATCATCTTGGTTGCCTCCTCTGGACACACTCAAGTTTATCAATGTCCTCCTTGAACTGTGGTGCTCAGAACCAGACATAGAATTTCAGGTGAGGTCTGACCAAGGCAGAAGAAAGTAGTAATTCTATTCTGGCCTGGTGTCATGTGAAAATGGCAACTTAGGTGGCATGTGACTTGTTGAACTCTTGAGTAACTATGCATAGACTTTTGTCATTAGACACTCCTAGTTTGTACTAAGAGATGCATTATGAAATCTGTTAACAAGCTTAACTACAGCTTAACTCCAAGTTCCCATCTTCCACCTGATTTGTTGTTGTTGTGTACCTGATACCCAAACATTTTTGCTTTCTATTCTGAAACCAAATATTCCTCACTCAGAGAAGAACTCTGCTAAAGAGAAGTGACAGGCCTCCAGAAGAGTCTATTTCACCTTACAACCTTGAGATGCTGCATATTTGTGTGGTAGGTTGTGGAAGTTTAAATTGCATACTATGGACAAGAGTTTTACAATTTTATTGTTAATGTTTTGATTGATGTTCATCCTTCTGTTGCCTTAGGAGACATGCCTGTTGAGTGCAATAAAGAAAAGTGTGTGTGGTCTGGAAAGCCACACAAGGATACTTGGAAATCTACTTTTGAAGGTGATCTTTTGAACTCTCATATTCTTTAAAATGGAAATCTTTATTTAAAATCTTCTGAAAACATGAAAGAAAACAATAATGGATATGCTGTGTGGAATGTTTCTTTTAAAGAGAAGGAAAGGATAAATTATTGCCTTTTCTTTTCTTGGAAATCATTGGTATCTCAGGATGAGGTCACCCCACCCTGAGGTGCTGCTGTGGATCTCTTGTCAGGGAACAGTTCTTAATTTATTTTCTGTGAACCAAAATTGGAACCAGTCTTCATGGGGGTGAGGGATTATAGCAGTATGTTAGAAAGATTTTTGAAAAATGCTGTGAAACTGACATCTTAAAAAGCTGATTTTAAAAACAAATAATCATCTGGGAATCCCAGAGAAGAGTCAAATTGAGATCCTGTTCAACCACATTACTAAATCCCATTTACAACTTCTATTTATTATTGTTAACTACTATAGTCTCTGAATCATAAGCAGACTTTCTTTTGAAATTCATGGGTGTGCTCCATTATCTATTACCCTGCTATACTATATGAATATGCTAGCACTATACAAGAAGTCCCTATCCTGTTCCATTCCATTCATTGGGACTTAACTCATTTTTGAACGATTTCAGGCCTGATCCCATCAAATATATATCCAAACTGAAATTTGAAAATCTGAAATTTCAAGCCTCCAACTGGCTTACATAGCCTTTCTAGGTTTTTTTACTAGGATTGCCAGATGAAATACAAGACAGGACTCTAGTATTTTGAATGGTTCTTGTTGTTAACTGCCCTTGAGTTGACCTCAGCTCATGGGGACTGTTTTGAGAAATGCTGTGAAAAATAGATTATTTCCCATAGTTCTGGGTGTGTAGATTCTCTGATATGACTCTTAAGCAGAAGTGCTGACTTCACCATTGATTCGAAGTGAGACCAGCACATAGGCACAGCCAATTGGCAGATCAAAGCATCTAATTTGGGAAGTTGCAAACAGTGAAGATTCACACCTTACATGGGAGATTAAGGTGATTTACAGCCACAGGATGTCTTCTGGCAAGTTTCAAAGAGAAGACCATCAACACCCGTCCCAGTCTATCTATATCAGGGGTTGGCAAACTTTTTGGGGGTGTGACCAGATCCGCTGTCCCCCAATCTTCGGCATGCCGAAGGGGGGGGGGAATGGCAGCGGAGGCACGTGCACACGCACACGCGCACACATATGCACTACCCCCCACCGTGGTGTGCATGTGTACGCGAGTGTGGGGTGCCATTTTACTTTCCAAAATGGTGCCCACGCTTGCATATGCATGCGCGCCACAGCGGGTGCCCTTTTGGAAGGCAAAACGGCGCTGGTGTTGTGTGCATGCACGAGTGAACGCAGGGTGCCATTTTGCCTTCCAAAATAGTGCCCGCGCTCGTACACGCATGCTTACAATGGCGGGCCCCCTTTTGGAAGGCAAAACGGCGCCGGCATCGCAAGTGCATGCACACAACACCTTCCTAAATGGCGACCGCCATCGTGCGCATGCATGCGCAAGCGCGGGTGCCATTTTGGAAGGAAAATGGCATTCCGCGTTCGCGTACACATGTGCACCATGGCAGGGGGTAGTGTGCCTGCGCACATGCATGCGCATTCACACTCCCACCACTGTGGTGTGCATGTGTACGTGAGTGCGGGTGCTATTTTGGAAAGTAAAATGGTGCCCCACGCTTGACTGCGCCGTTTTGCCTTCCAAAATGGCACCCGCTGTTGTGCAAATGCATGTGTGAGCACAGGCACCATTCTGGAAGACAAAATGGCACCCCTGTCAGTGTGTGGATGATGGGTGTAGCAGTGATGCTCTTTGGCACCCAGCAGAATCTGCAGGACAAGCTGGCTGCTGTGATCCACAGCCACTTTGTAACTCTTACCATCAACTGGCTCAGCTTCTCTTCTTCAGGATCCTGTCTTCCTCAGTCAAGAAGACACATTGTAAAGTCCAAAAGCATAATTTATTAATGCATATAAAAGTAAAATAAGATAACTAAGTAAAATCCATTGTGATGAACTTGTCCAGTTCAGCCATGTAAGATTACATCTTTAACAATCCCAAAACCTTAGGATCTCAACTTGTTGCAGTTAAAACCACTGCTTCCAGGCAGGCTCACGCGCTCACATCTTGAACAATAACATTCTAGAAGACAAAGGATTCTCTAGGCCCTTCCCATACTCCACCTTCTAGGTGTTAACCTTATGTTAATTCGATAATGCCTGTATGATGTATATTAACTCAGCCTCTTGCTGTCCATCAACCACCACGTGACTATTTTCCCAAGCCTAACGATTATTTACCTTTTTGATATCACTTGTTACCCATAACAAAGTCTGTGTCCATGAGTTCTACCTTTGGGAAAATACATGTTTATGTCTGTGTTGGCCATCTGGTGTTAGATTCACTTTGTTTTTCTAGATGTTGTTCTCATGAGGAAAATTCCACACACACATCTCTACATTTCACCTTTGACTGCATAGCCCATCCATATCCTAACAACCCCGCGCTCGTGCGCACGCGGGCCGTAGTTTGCCGACCGCTGATTTATATCACAGTAATCTTTATGGAAATCTGAGAACCCTTTGTAGTACAGTAACAAACCTTCACTTTAGCCTTAGATCAGGTCTATTTAAATACTGAAAATCCCTTTGTTTAGTGCAGGGGTAGGCAACCTTTCCCCTTTAAGGGCCGAGGGACTTCAGCTCCCAGAAGCCTCAGCCATGTTGGCCAATAGTCCCATGTTGGCCAATAGCTCCTGGGATTCTGGGAGCTGAAGTCCCTCGGCCCTTAAAGGGGAAAGGTTGCCTACCCCTGGTTTAGTGTGCTAGTTTGAAATTCGAGTGTCCCCCACGTCACTCTGAATTTTGACTTAGCTCCAACCCTCAGCCACTTCCCCACATCCCATTCCACATGGCTTGGGATATTCATCATAGGAGCAGCCTCATTCAGGTAATTATCACCGATTAGAAGGCCTCTTGTCTATATCCACAGCTAATCCCTTTATTCCTGAGTTCTTGTGTGTATGAGTGAGTGAAAGGTTGTCTTTAACATGTGTGTGTGTGTTTCCCCAATAAAATCAACAATCATTTTGAAATGCTTTGTCTCTGCCACTCTTGTTCCCAGCTACCTTTGTATAAATAATGATAAAGAGCCCATAGTTAATTGAGCTAATTAGAATTCCTCACAGTCAAGCTCATTCATAATAGGACCAGGAGGAAAGTGCCATGGTAGGCTTGATGTTGAACATTAAGAAAACAAAAATAATGACCATCCTAGATAATAAAAAAATTGAAATAACCAAAGAGTTCCCATATATTGGCTCAAACATTGATCAAAACAGACATTGCAGTCAATAATTTAGAAGAATGCTAGGATTGAGAAGGGCAGCTATGAAAGAAATGGACAAGATCTTAAAGTGCAAAGATATAACTCTCAAAACTAAAGTTAAGATTGTTCAAGCAATCATATTCTCCATCACCATGCATGAGTGTGAGAGCTGGACAATGAAGAAAGGCAACAGAAGAAAATAAATTCTTTTGAGATGTGATACTGGAGGAGTGCAGAGGATACTGTGGAGAACCAAGAAGACATACAAATGGGTCTTAGAACAGATCAAGCCCAAATTCTCCTTGGGTGTTCAGAGGCTGCAATTTCTGTAGATATTGTTTAGAATGGAAAATCCCTCTTCCACTCAATTATTAAAAGTACAGGAGCCCTGTTACCCTTTCAGATCAGATCAGTCAAGGGCTTTTTGTACTAGGTGCTTTACTAGTTTTAATGTTTTTTATTAGGAGTGCAAATTTTCTGTTCTGTGATAGCACCTCTGACATAGGTGTAGTGTTTGTGAATTAAAACTTTCAAAAACTTTGTAATTGAAACACACATACTACACATAGACATAAGAGGAAAACTAAAGAGAGAACAATCACATTAAACAACAAAATTAGCCTCAGTTACAGCTGATATATTCCATGTCAGGGATGCAGTTACTCACTCCTGGGTTTTATTCCAGACATTAAAAGAGCAATGAGCACCTTGGATGACTCCTTTAATTTCTAGAATAAAATTCAAAATTAATTTAGCCAAAATTAATCTTTCCTAAGGAAAGCCACTGGCATCCCTTGCATTGAGAGCCAGAATGTGGAGAGGGAAGTGCCACTGTCAAATAACACTATTAATAAAACAACAGTGAAACCAAGATGGGGACTCCTTCAAATTAAACAGGGTCTGATTTGGGAAAACAGAATTGTAGATTGAATACGGTAGGGTGAAGAAGGAGAAAAACCAAAGGAGAAATACTATAATGACAAATGCAGAGAAATAGAAGACAAAAAGGGAAGAGTGAGATGCCTCTATCAAAAAATCTGAGAAATTAAAGCCAAGTTCAAACCGAGGGCAGGGATGCTCTATGGAGGGGGGGGGAAAACATAATAGAGGAACAAGAAAAAATAAAAAGACACTGGAGGCAATACACAGAAGAGTTATACAAAAGAGATGAGGGAATGGATGATATTTGGAATAAGTAGCCATATGAAGATGAACCCCAAATTCTAAGAATTGAAGTGGAATCTACAATAAAGGGGGGGGGGGGAGAAAATAAATCACCTGGAACAGATGATATCCCAATTGAACTGCTACAGTGCCTACAGACAGATGCAACTTTAGCACTAACTGAAGTATGCCAAAAAATATGGAAAACAAAGTGGTGGCCAACAGACTGGAAACACTCAATATACATACCAATCCACAAGAAAGGAGATACAACAGACTGCAGCAGCTATAGGACAATAGCACTAATCTCACATACAAGCAAAATAATGCTCAAAATTCTGCAGCATAGATGCCAGCCATACATGGAGAGAGAAATTCCAGAGGTTCAAGCAGGATTCAGTCAAGGAAGAGGCACTAGGGACCACATTGCAAACATACGATGGCTAAGGGAGAGCACCAAAGAATTCCAAAAAAGAATCAGCATGTGTTTCATAGACTTCAGCAAAGCATTTGATTGTATAGATCATAAAAAGCTATGGAATGCACTCAAAGACATGGGGGTACCACTACATCTGATAGTCCTGATGAGGAATTTGTACCAAGGACAAGAGGCCACCATCAGAACAGAATTCTGGGAAGGAGAGTAGTTCCCAATAGGCAAAGGGGTCAGGCAAAGCTGCATCTTATCACACTACTTGTTTAACTTATATGCTGAAAACATAATAAGTAAAGCAGAATTAGAAACAGAAAAAAAAGTTAAGAGAGGAAGAAGCAATATTAACAACCTAAGATATGCGGACGACATCATAATATTAGCAGAAGACATTCAGGAATTGGAACAGTTAATAAGAAACATCAAAGATGAAAGTGCAAAGGCAGGTCTGATGCTGAATATAAAGAAAAAATGACCACCGAAGAAATAAACGAATTCAATCTAGACAAGGAGGAAGTTGAAATAGTTAAAGAATTCCCATATCTAGGATCAAACATTGACCAGAATGGAGACTGCAGTCAAGAAATAAGAATACTAGGAATGGGAAGGGCAACTATGAAAGAACTGGAAAAGATACTGAAGAGCAAAGATATACAACTGAGCACTAAAGTCAGAATCGTTCAGGCCATTGTATTCCCAATTACCATCTACAGATACAAGAGCTGGACAGTGAAGGAAGCAGACAGAAAGAAAATCAACTCATTTGAAATGTGATGCTGGAGAAGAATACTTAGGATACGATGGACAGCCAAGAAGACAAACAAATGGGTTCTTGAACAGATCAGACCAGAGCTCTCCTTGAAGGCAAAGATGATAAAAAGGTTATACCCCTACATTCCAATCATGAGACTCATCCCACCAGGTTTCAGTGATGCCTATTATATCGTATTGAACTCCTAGCACAACAAAGCAAATACAATATAATAGGCATCACTGAAACCTGGTGGGATGAGTCTCATGATTGGAATGTAGGAATAGAGGGGTATAACCTTTTAAAGAGAAATAGGTCAAACAGGAAAGGAGGAGGAATAGCATTATATGTCAGGGATGTTTACACCTGTGAAGAGATCTAGGACTTAAATCCTGGAAATCAGGTGGAGAGCATCTGGATAAAAATTAAAGGGGAGGGAAACAACAGGGATGTTATAGCGCGAGTCTACTACAGACCCCCAAGTCAGACTGAAGATTTGGATGATGCCTTTCTAGAACAGACTCAGAAAGGAGAGATTCCTCACTTGCCTCAAAGACAATTTCTTTGTCCAAAAGCTGGAAGAGGCAACAAGAGGATCAGCTATTTTAGATCTGATCCTAACCAACAGGGATGACCTGGTCAATGGTGTCAATGGGGTGCAAGTGGTGGGATCCTTAGGTAGGAGTGATCATGTTCTCCTGGAGTTTCTTATACAGGGGAAAGGAGAAGCTAGGTATAGTCAAACACTCATTCTAGACTTTAGGAGAGCTGATTTCAACAAACTTAGGGAAACACAGGGAGTGATCCCGTGGTCAGGAATACTAAAGGAGAAGGGAGTTCAGGATGGATGGGAGCTTCTCAAAAGGGAGATACTGAAGGCACAAACTCAGAGTATTCCAACGAGAAGGAAAAATTGGAGGTGTCTCAAGAAACTGGGTTGGATGACAAAAGAACTTTCAACTGAACTATGTTTTAAACAGGAGATGTATAGGAAATGGGAAAAGGGTGAAATCACTAAAGAGGAATTCAAACAAATAGCTAGCACATGTAGTGGTAACGTCAGGAAAGCCAAGCACAGAATGAGCTCAGGCTTGCTAGAGGGGTTAAGAACAACAAAAAGGGATTTTTTTGGGTATGTCCATAGCAAAAGAAAGAAGGAAATTTTAGGGCCACTGCACAGAGAACATGGAGAAATTCAACAGGGGACAGAGAAAAGGCAGAACTACTCAACACCTTCTTTACCTCAGTCTTCTCACAAAAGGAAAAGGGTGTTCAACCTGAGGAAAATGAAGCAGAGGACACAATAGGGCAAATGCAGCACAGAATAAGTAAAGAGGTAGTACAGGAATACCTGGTTAACCTAAATGAATTTAAGTCTCCAGGAACAGATGAATTACATCCAAGGATATTAAAAGAACTGGCAAATGTAATCTCAGAGCCACTGGTAATAATCTTTGAGAACTCCTGGAGAACAGGAGAAGTCTCCACAGGTACATGTGTGACCAATATGGTAGAGGATCCTCCATTGTGCTGTGAAGGCTCAACAGCTCCCACCTGTGCCCAGTATGAACCTTATGCAAATATGTGGCATCCCACCATCAGAGTGAAGGCCCTCTTTTCACTCACACTGATACCTCTCCGCTGACATGCTTCCAGGTAGTGTAGTCCCAGCAGACTGGAGGAGGGCAAACATTAGGCCTAAGCAGACTGCCAGAAATAGTGCACATTAAATTGAGGCACTGCCCTGGCTCAGTGCTAGGGAATCATGGGAACTGTATTTTTTTCTGGGACATTGAGCCTTCTCTGTGAGAGAGCTATGGTGCCACAATAAATTACAGTTCCCATGATTCCCTAGCACTGAGCCAGGGCAGTGCCTCAATTTAATGTGCACTATTTCTGGCAGTCTGCAAAGGTCCATTGTCTCCATCTTCAAAAGGGGGGAAAAGAGGATCCTAACAACTATTGCTCAGTTAGTCTGACATCAATACCGGGAAAGATTCTAGAACAGTTCATTAAATAGAGAGTCTGTGAACATTTAGAAGAGAATGCCATCATCACTAAAAGTCAACATGGATTTCTCAAAAACAAGTCATGCCAGACTAATCTGATCTCTTTTTATATATATATAAAATTACCAGCTTGGTAGATGAAGGGAATGAAGTAGACATAGCATACCTTGATTTCAGTAAGGCTTTTGACAAGGTTCCCCATGATATTCTTGCAAACAAGATAGTAAAATGTGGGCTAGACAATACAACTGTTAGGTGGATTAGTAATTGGTTGACTGACAAACTCAAAGGGTGCTCAGCAATGGCTCCTCTTCATCCTGGAGAGAAGTGACCAGTGGGGTGCCACAGGGTTCTGTCCTGGGCCCAGTGCTATTCAACATCTTTATCAATGACTTGCATGAAAAAATAGGGGGCATGCTTCTCAAATTTGCAGATGACACCAAATTAGGAGGAATAGCTAATACCCCAGAGGACAGGATGGAAATTCAAAATGACCTTAACAGATTAGAAAGCTGGGCCAAAGCTAAGAAAATGAATTTCAACACAGAGAAATGTAAGGCAGTGCACTTAGGGCAAAAAAATGAAATGCATAGATATAAGATGGGGGACACCTGGCTTAACAAGACTATGTGTGAAAGGGATCTAGGAGTCCTAGGGCCTTTGCAGACTGCTAGAAATAGTGCAAATTGAGTCCACTTTAAGGGTTAGGGTTAGGGAATCATGGGAACTGTATTTTATTGTGGCACCAGAGCTCTCTGACAGGGAAGGCTCAATGTCTGGGGGGGGGGGGGGAAACAATTCCCATGATTCCCTAGCACTAACCCTAACCCTAACCCCTAAAGTGGACTCAATTTGCACTATTTCTGGCAGTCTGCAAAGGCCCCTAGTAGACCATAAGTTGAACATGAGTCAACAGTGTGATGCTGCAGCTAAAAAGGCCAATGCAATTTTAGGCTACATTAATAGAGGTATAGTATCTAAATCAAGGGAAGTAATAGTTCCACTCTATTCTGCTTTGGTCAGGCTCCACCTGGAATACTGTGTCCGGTTCTGGGCACCACAATTCATAAAGGATGTTGAAAAACTTGAGCATGTCCAGAGGAGGTTGACTAAAATGGTGAAGGGTCTGGAAACCATGCCCTATGAGGAACGACCTAGGGAACTGGGTATGTTTAGCCTGGAGAAGAGACGGTTAAGAGGGGATATGATAGCCCTGTTTAAATATTTGAAGGGGTGTCACATTGAGGAGGGAGCTAACTTGTTTTCTGCTGCTACAGAGAATAGGACATAGAACAACAGATGCAAGCTCCAGGAAAAGGGATTCCACCTCAACATTAGGAGGCACTTCCTGACAGTGGGAGCTGTTCAATAATGAAATACATTCCCTCGGAGTCTCCTTCTTTGGAGATCTTTAAACAAAGGCTGGATGGCCATCTGTCGGGGATGCTTTGATTGTGAGTTCCTGCATGGCAGGGGGTTGGACTGGATGGCTCTTGTGGTCTCTTCCAACTGTATGATTCTATGATTCTATGATTAAGTTGAGACTATCATACTTTGGCCACATAATGAGAAGCATGGATCACTAGAACAAACAATAATGCTAGGAAAGGTAGTGCATAGAAGAAAGAGAGGAAGACCACAAACCAGATGGATAGACTCAATCAGGTGGGTTGTGGGGAGAGCCTTGCAGGATCTGGTCAAGGCAGTGGAAGATAGGGATTCATGGAGATGTCTCATCCACAGGGTCGCCATGAGTCGACTGGAGGGCAGCTAACAACAACAAACACAAAACTGAAACCAAATGCTTACAAGGCTCTTTCAACAATGTTGCTACTGTTAAGAGAGCCACCAAAACAGCACAAAGACAACACACTTCACTCCCCCCATAACCCCATGACTGAAGGGTATTGATCAAATTCTTCTTCCAGATTGGAAGCTAAATTTGTGAATGAATAAATCAGATTTCCTTCAACCTCTCCCTATGACATTAGGGGACTGTTTTGCAACCCTCTGGAGACACACTATTTGGCTTTCCTTTACTGTCGTTCGAGGTGCAGATTGCCAAATTGATCCAAATTGGACCCAATCTGGACCAGTCTGAACTGGCCCCATTTTGGAATTTGGCTGAAACATTTGCCCATCTCTAGAATAGTGCAGGCTCTTGGTATCCATTGGGGTTTAGTTCAGGACCACTTGGGAATACCAAAACCTATGAATGCTCAAGTCCTATTAAATACAATGGAATAGTAAACTGGTGCCTCTTATATAAAACAGCAAAGTCCAGGTTTGCTTTTTGGAATTTATTTTTTGGGGTGTGGCAATATTTACAAGCCATGGATGGGCGAATCTGTGGATAAAGAATCCATGGATACAGAGGGCTGACTGTACTCATTATCGATTGGTTCATTAGTTTATTCATAAGTGTATGCTCATTGACTGATTTTATAAGGTGATAAATAAGCCATGATAGATATCACTTGGAAAGGCTGTGAATTTAGTTCATTCTTTGATAAAAACTTTCCAAACTTCTGCATAAAGTTGAGGGAAAGAACTAGAGCCCCCCCCTTTTTTTTTTTTTAATTAAATATGGGAGACAGTTAAACTTGCAGATTTGCCTGACTGAGCAGAGAGCTTTGAAACTGACTTTGGATCCCAGGGTATTCAATTGTATTTGTTATGCTGAACTAAGATTGCCACCTCTTTTACTCTCCCTAATAGTCTCCTTATCTTAACTACATGGCAAGCAGGGACAAAATAATGTTTTCCAAACTGTGAATAACTATATGTGCTGAAATTAATCAGTGTATGATAATTTCATTCAGTCCATTTGATATAAGAACTCTGCAAAATGTTGACATTTCTTCATGAATTTGATGGAAAAATAATTTGAATACGAGAGAAACTAACCATTCCATCCATCACTGTGTCACAAAATGCATTTTATTATTTACATTACTTCATATCATCTGAAGCAGATTGCTTTTCGGTTGAGTTATTTCACACATTTATCAGAAGTGCATAACCAAGTGTCTAGCAATTAAGTGATGGGCGTATTTCTGCAAATTAGTAACTGAAAACTAGGCAGCTGAATATATGAGCTGACTGCATTTAAAGGCACTGCATGTGGAGTGATGCGGAGAGATGTAAAAGT
Organism: Phrynosoma blainvillii; assembly: GCA_026167975.1. Classification (NCBI taxonomy): domain Eukaryota; kingdom Metazoa; phylum Chordata; class Lepidosauria; order Squamata; family Phrynosomatidae; genus Phrynosoma; species Phrynosoma blainvillii. The sequence goes on from JANUYF010000002.1 coordinate 134,071,371, forward strand.
TGTCTATGATGATGCTGTATCTATTCACCCATGCAAGTAATCATTGGTTTGTAAGTGAGAAACATGTGAGTAGGATCTATCACTCAGTAATATGGTACAGCATTACCATCTGTAAGGGCTGCTTCTCACTTTACTTTTTGTACTAGTGTTCACAAATGCAGAATCAACATCTCTGCCAAATTGTGTGGCCATGTACACAAATGTAGAATTAACAGTCTAAACAGAAGTAGCTGTCATCTTCTTTTAACAAGATCAGATAAAAATGGTAAAGTGGGGAGGGACACCACTAAAGTGAGGTTCTCCTTTTGGGGAGGGAAATCTTTTCATTATTCAACAGAGAACACCCACTTTATCTTAACACTTAACACTTGAATGATGCCATCAGGGCATGATTTTGGAGCAGATGCCTGGGGTTCTGCTCAGCATAATGAGCTGGGTCTTCAAATGCAGCAGATTTCACTTACTACATCTTGAAATAAATGAGATAATGCACATTACCATGAAAGGGCCGCATAAGCCTAAGGCCACCAAGCCCAGAGAATACCATGTCCTACCATGTGCTGCCTCAATGTATTTAACATTTTGTTAAGAAAATTGAAAATGCTCCCTCACACCCCTAATGGCCTTGATGGGCAATTTTGTCTTGTTTTGGTGGCCTCCAAAACTCTCTTACACATTGTTATTGTTTTTAAAATAAATGTCCTCTCTGGGGCTTAAAATAATATGGGAAGGGGCAAAACTAACAAAACTGTGCCTCTATACATGGGGAATATGCTTGGCCATTAAAAAGAACTTTGGGGAAAAATTGTGGCCCTGAGGGCCTCAAAAACATGCCAAGGAAACAAAGTGCTATGCTCTTTGGGAATTCATGTTGGTTGGAAAGAGTATGCATATAGTAAATGTGTATGTGCATTGAAGATGCTGCTCTTCTATGCATCTGCCAATGAAAGAATACAAATCTCAAAAAGCAACTTTCTCTTTTCTCTTCTCGGTTTGGATCACAGCATGCTTTTGTAATGAACTGATCTCCTGTCGCAGGAAGGTCAGCCACAGGCCACGTTTATGTAACTTTAGCAAGAGCATGAAACAATTCATAAATCTGTGTTAGCAACCCTGTGAGCACATGGGAAAAGTTCTCCCTCACCTTGCATTTGGAGACATAAATCTTATTCTTGCAGAACCTCGGATGTTAATTTAAAAAAAAAAAAAGCATTTAGAGTCTCAGGCAAGACTTTTAACAAAACAATCAGGGCTATTCTTTTTCTGTTTCCTTGTTGGAAGGCATGAATACAACAGAAAGCCTTCGGGGAGAAGGAATGGGAAACTCAAGCCTTATGACACATACTAAGGTGTCAGATAACTATTTCCAACATGGGACATGAAGCAGATGTTACAGGTAAGGTAGCCAAAGTATAATGGCCAAGATTTTCAAAATGAAAGGCAGCTCTAGAAAAGTGGAGCTATCCTGTTCTGAAGCATAGGCCATTCATTTGCACCTTGGCTTTACTAGGAAGATGCCAAGGTGCAAAAGCAACATAGGAATTTATCACACAGGGGAAATCCCGTGCAGAAATGGGATTTAAAAGGTGTGGGAAACCCGCAAAAGTGGGCAGATTTTCACACACATTGCTGTTAAAATGGGGTTAACCCAAACAGAAAGTAGTCAAAAACTGCTTTTTACTTTCGGATTTTCCAAAAGTAAAAAGAAGCAGTTTCTGATTACTTTCCGTTCATGTTAAGCCCATCTTAACAGCGACGTCATCTGAAAATCTGCCCGCTTTTGCGGGTTTTTTTCAATTTAAAACCCCGTTTCTGCATGGGATTTCCCCTGTGTGATAAACTCCATAGATAAAAGCAGTAGGAAGAGAGCAGACAGTGATTGTATAAGATTTGATTATTTCCTGAAGAGCGGGAGTTAGAATTATGCAGCCCTCAAGATGTTGCTGAAATGCAACTCCTAGACACCTTAGCCAGTATAGGCAATGTCAAGGGACCATGGGAGCTTCAGTTCAGCCAAAATCAGGAGGGCTGCTGTAGAGTTGCAGAGAGCAACAGCCCTGCTGTAGAGGAATTTATTTGGAAGTGAACCACTCTGAGTGGTTAGAAAACCTAAGGGACTTTCTACTGAAAAATACTCTCGATGTCACTGAAAGAAGTCTTAGGGGGTTATCACACGGGGGTCCAAAGCAGAAGGTATCCAAAGCTGATACGTATATTTCTCCCGTGTGTTTACACATATCCAAAGGCAATCCAAAGCTGAAATGTATTTTTTTTCTGTGTGTTTACACATATCCAAAGGCAATCCAAAGCTGAAACGTATTTTTTTTCCGTGTGTTTACACATATCCAAAGGCAATCCAAAGCTGAAACGTATTTTTTCCCTGTGATCCGAAGTCAAAGGGGATCTTTTGACATTCGGATTTTTGGGGAAGTACAAGGGCGAGGCGCAGGAGGGAGCCTCCGCCACCGCCGCCTCCTCCGCGGCCGGAGCCGCCTCTCCGCCAGTGCCTTGGGCTGGCTGGAGGGCTGGCAAGTGCCGGAGGGAGGGCGAGGCGCGGGAGGGAGCCTCCGCCGCCGCCTCTCCGCCGGTGCCTTGGGCTGGCTGGAGGGCTGGCAAGTGCCAGAGGGAGGGCGAGGCGCGGGAGGGAGCCTCCGCCGCCGCCTCTCCACCGGTGCCTTGGGCTGGCTGGAGGGCTGGCAAGTGCCAGAGGGAGGGCGAGGCGCGGGAGGGAGCCTCCACTGCCTCCTCCTCCGCGGCTGGAGCCGCCTCTCCGCCGGTGCCTTGGGCTGGCTGGAGGGCTGGCAAGTGCCGAAGGGAGGGCGAGGCGCGGGAGGGAGCCTCCGCCGCCGTCTCCTCCTCTGCGGCCGGAAACATTTCGCCATGGCCGCGCCGCCGCCTCCTCTGCGGCCAGAAACATTTCGCCATTGCCACGCCGCCGCCTCCTCCGAGGCCAGAAACATTTCGCCATGGCCGTGCAGGCGAAACAGATTCCTTTCGGAATCTGTCTACTTCAGTTAAACTTCGCTTACTGTTCGCTTGCTGGCCAGCATTTGATAAGGTCCTTACTGAAAGAATTGGACCTGGCTCAAAAGTGAAAGGTGAGTTAATAATGCAAGCCCTCCATCTTTCTGAGATCAGTACCAAATATCACCCATAGAGAAATTAGAAATTGAGCCAGTTATCTTTCTAAAATATCTAGAAATCTACATGGACAAAAGACTCTTTTGAGAATGATAGAGTGAAGGGCAATGTAGATTATGGTACAATTGCTCATTCTTCATCCTTTAAAAGTGTATTGCACTAGGTTCAGCCCAACTTTTCTTGGAAGCTAAAATGGCTTCCTGTTCAAACAGCTGTCTGTGGATGAATCATGGAGCAAAAAGCTTGCATTTGGTGGAAGATCAGAGATTAACCCCCCCCCCCCAATATGACCAAATACTAACATAAATAGTGGTAGAAGGGAGAAAAGCAAAGCACTGCATGTTATAAGCTGAGATAGTCAGATTAGTATGGGGTTCATTTTAGTGAGTGTGCATGCAGAAATCCAAGATCAAATCTATGCTGTCAGCCTAACCTATGTTGCAAACTTGTTGAGAAGATAAAATGAGATCATGCCATCTAAGATAAAAATGTGACAAAGAGGCATGGATTACTGGGTTGTTATATTTGTGTGAGTGATATTTATATAAAGATAAAATATTTGCCTTTGTGGTCTTTGGTTGGATAAATTTGGGTATTGCAAAACACGCTTCCTGTTTGATGGCAGGGCCTTATTTCTTCTTTGAATTCAAAATTTGTTTTATCTCCAGGATCTTTTAAATTTTTTATAATTATGAATGTCTAATAATATAGAATGTTTCCTTGTAAATACAACTTGGTCTTCACAAGAATACTGCTGGCCCTCCTTATCCACGGATTTTTTTATCCATGGATTCAAGCATCCACGGCTTAAAAATATTCAAAAAAAGTATAAATTCCAAATAGCAAACCTTGATTTTTCCATTTTATATAAAAGACACCATTTTTCTATTCCATTGTATTTAATGGGACTTGCGCATCCATGGATTTTGATATCCATGGGGGGGGGGGGGGTCCTGGAACCAAACCACAGTGGATAACAAGGGCCTATACCAGGGGTAGGCAACCTTTCCCCTTTAAGGTCCGAGGGACTTCATCTCCCAGAAGCCTCAGCCATGTTGGCCAATAGTCCCATGTTGACCAATAGCTCCTGGGATTCTGGGAGCTGAAGTCCCTCGGCCCTTAAAGGGGAAAGGTTGCCTACCCCTGGCCTATACAAAGATTATATTGCCATATGCCTCTTCGAATTATTTTGGATAAACTTTGGCCTTTCTCATTGTCTTCTTTCTGTTGGCCTCTTGGGTAGCACCACCATTTCTCCTCCATTCTTAATTCACCTGTGCCAGCTGATGTCCATTGGAACTGATGGGACAGAGAGTGGGGCCACCAGAAGCAGAGCCAAGTACATCTAGTTTGCTACCTAACCTTCTTCTTGGAAAAGTTCAGGAAGTGGCGTCCCCACACCTGGTGGCACCCAGTGTGTTGGTTGGGGCTTCTGGGAATGGGATGCACTCCCTCCCTTTGTGCCTGGAAAAAGGGGGATGAAACAGCAGAGGTAAAGAGGAGAGTATATAGAATGTGAAATCCATTGCAATGCAATGCTGCCATCCTTTAGCCATGAGAATAAATCCCACTGAGCAAAGTGGAACTTACTTCTGCATGAAATGCTTATAGTGGGAGAAACAAAAAATCAGAAGTAATCCACACCCCCACTCCCACCCAAAAAACACAGCCCAACAAGGTTTTAAATGATCAGTGTGTGTTGAATGGTACATTGGCTTGCTGTTGAATGGGTGAAATAGAAATCCAGGATTGGTGGGGCAGAGGGCGGGGGTGGGGAATGAAAAAACTATCTTGGGAAAGGGAAAGACCTGCCTGGGTTGCAGGAATGCTGAACAGAAGCAATTTCTTTACAATGCAAAATTTCCCTTGTTACTTTTAGAAAATAGAAATAAACCAGGAACTTTCAAACAGAAAACTTATTTTATATAATGATGGCAACAAAGGACAATTTGAATGTTATCGCAAACCCACACTGAAGCATTTATTATCATTGTATTCACCTGATAGTAGCAGTGCATTAAAGTTTAACAGTAATCCAATCCATAAAGGGAAACTGATGGCCTCTACAGACCAGCAAGAAAGAAGAGGGGTAATCAGCTGATGACAAACGTCCTTGTAAAATTGACAATACAAAAGTACATTAGCTATAGTTTCTATTGCTCCGGTATCACAAGGACAGAATCAAAGTTCATGGGGATTTTCCTATATTCCCTTCCAGTACTGCTGTAGAGAGAACATTGAATCGGGCTAATGATAACACTCTCCTGAACTTAGGCACTGTGACATAATATAAGTAAGAATTTCCTGGACACACTGATGTTTTTTTATCTAAGCTATTTGTTGGACAGTCAAAATCAAACTGTTATACTTAAGTTAGCAAAATTTTGTTACATTATATGTAAAACATGCTCTCGGATGATTGGTTACAACTGATGTTAAATGGCAGAGACCAATTTCCTTTGTTTTTGTATCTGATTTGTTTTAATAATTGTACATTATTTCTTTATATATTTTATATTATTTTTATATTAGTCCATGGCCAAAATAAATTTGTGTGTGTGACCAGCAAGAAATTCTGGCATCGGGATGGAGTGGGGGCATGGCAACCGCACGCTGGCTGACTCCATCCTGATGCCCGCATCATGCCTCCCACCTGCCCAGATGGCAGGCAGCGTCACACTATTTCTGCGGCACAGCATTTAGACACGCTGTGCTAAAGAAATGCAACAAGCTGCAGCAGTGGTGGTGGCAGCAAAGGCAGCTTTTTGCCACTTTAAAAAGGAGCAGCATTTTGCCAGCCCTTTCTTGGCCAGAAAATTGCCAGATTGGGCTGCGGCGTGCGGTGATGCAGCCCCAATCCAGCGAGAAAGGGGGCAGTGGCAAGCCACCCTATTGGGGCCGTCTGTTTTGCCCCTGAGGCATGATTAGTATAAGATCATGTTTGCAAAGCAGTAGAGGAGGGAAAGAAAAGAAGTGTAAAATCTTCACATTATAATACAGAAAAGGCATTTCTAAGCTTCCAAAATCAGCCACAAACGACCAGTTCCCTCATTGTTCAGGAGTAACAATGGAAATCAGTCCAGTACAAAAAATATCACTTACATGTATCACCGAAGATGAAGTTAAAAAGAAGAAACAATCACCAAACATTCTTCTAGATGATGAAGAAGAACTTGCTCAATTATTTGGTACACTCTCTTCAGAAGAACAGCAACATATATTGTGTAAATTAAAAAATGTTAAGTCAGTATTACATTCTGTTACAAACACAACAAAGATCATTAATGATCTCTTACCTTCTACTTGCTCCTTATCTGATCCCCTATCTCCACCAAAGAAGAAGTTAAAAAGATCAGCTGACTGCCTAGATGAACCCCTGATATCACTAATGTATATGACCCCTAAACATTCTTCGGTTTGCTCAATTGATTCTATGACATCACTAAGGACCTTATCACATGGGGTCTGAAGCAGAGCTAATCCAAAGGGCATCCACAGCTAATACATATTATTTCCCCGTGTTTATACACGACGCTGCCCCAGAACACGGAGCTAATCCGTATTGTTTTCCCGTGTTTATACACGACGCTGCCCCTGAACTCGGCAGAACACGGAGCTAATCCGTAAGGAATAGAGAGATTTTGACATTCGGTTTGTTGGGGAAGTACAAGGGAGCCTTCGCATTCATTGCGCAATGGTAGGCGGGGAGAAAATCCCAGCGAGGGGAAGGGATTGCCTTGGCAAAAGGCAAACCGGATTGGAGAAAAGAAGGAGAGGAGGAGGGAAGAGGGAAGAGGGAGGCGATCTCTCTCGCATTTCTCCCCACCAACACGCCACTGTGGGCTGCCTTCCCTTCTCCAGTCCTCCAGCCCTCCTCCCCCTCCTCGGTCCCCTTGGCTGCCTTTCCTCCCGACTCCTTCCTCCCATCCTTGCCATCCACATTCTGCGATGCCGGCTTTTTGTGACGGGAGAGAAGGGAGCCTTCGTATTAATTGCGCAATGGCCAAACGGGCGATATTCTGTTCATTTCGCTATAGAACTGAATTTATTCCTACTTCGGTTATTTTTCGCTTATACTTCGCTTCGTGGCCAGCGTTTGATAAGGTCCTAATACATCTGTCTCCTAAATGTAAGGAGGACTGCTTAGACAAGCCACTAATATCATTGCAAACGCCTAGATGTCTAGCCCTACATATGAATAAGAAAAGGAGACGTTCTAGTCCAAATATGCAGACCACGTCATCAGTCAATCAACATGATAGAAAATCAATTAAGCAGATTGACATTACAGGAGAATCAACTACAGACATTCGGAATACTTCAAAGGATGGTTTAAGAGATACTGACTTGACAGTTCTCACAGATGCAGGGATAATCAATCCCAAAGACACCAACATAGAAACTGGGAAACTAAGAGAAAAGGAAACCTATATGAATGATTCTCAGGAAACGACAACATCAATACCCTTACTGACTTTAAATGATTGATAGCCAATATCAATGATTGACACCCCTCTGACCTTAATTTCTTGGAACATCGCTGGATGGAAAGCTAGAAGCAAAGACCCTTCTTTTATGTCCTTTATCACCAGACACGACATCATCTTTCTTCAAGAAACTTGGTTAGCGGAAGAACTGTATGTAGAAGGCTATAAATCAATAGTTCTAGATGCAGTGCCAGGTGAAGGCCATGGGTGGCTCGGCAGGGGATTAAGTATGTTAATATCTACTTCGCTACAAACGCAGATATCTAAATTATCCACCCTAGACCAATATGCCCTAGCAATACTATTACAATTCAAAAATTCCTTATTGTGTCTGGTTAATGTTTACATTCTTCCTTTACAAGGGCATGCAAAGATAAAAGATGTTTGGGACAAATTGAACTGTTACGTTAAAAATTTAATGGTTACATCTCAGGCAGCATACCTTATACTGGCAGGAGATCTCCCCAGGCACCCTCACTTGTCAGGCAATAAGGATAGGGTTGAATCGTTTGCCTCTGTATATACTTTTACACTCTTATCCAGGCATCGGACACATCATTTTCCTTTGCTTCATCCTTTATATTCCTTGTTACATGCCCCTAAGTTTTACCCTTGATGTAGCTACAGGTCATATAAAAAGCCACATTTTTGGCCACAAAACCTGCCCTTGACATGAGGTCAACTTATAATCGGGTATATATGGTAAATAAACAATTGGGTTAAAAGCACAAAGTTAAAACAGTTTAAAGACATAATTTAACCAAGGATAAAAACAAAGCTTTTATGATGGGATGTGGTGGCTCAGCAGTTAAGATGCTGACGCTGACAGCAGTTCAAGGCCCAAGTGCCACGTGATGGAGTGAGCTCCCATCACTAGTCCCAATTTAGCAGTTTGAAAGCATGTAAAAGTGCAAGTAGATAAATAGGTACCAGTTCAGTGGGAAGGTAACAGCATTCCATGCAATCATGCTGGCCACGTGATCACAGTCTCATCTTTAGCAACACTGGCTCTTCAGCTTAGTAATGGAGATGAGCATTACCCCCTACAGTCGGACATGACTTGACAACCTTGTCAAAAGGGAAACTTTACTTATTTTAAAAGCACAGCACACCCCATTGAGAGACCCTTCTGCCACATGAGTTAAGAGCCAAAGGCCTGGCTAAATGAAAAGGTCTTTGCCTCCTGGTGGAAGGAGAGCTGAGAAAGGGGCAACCAAACCTCCCATAGGAGGGAGTTCCACAGCAGGATAGCAGCCATCAAAAAGACCCTCTTCCATATCGTCAACAAACATGCCTGTTACAGAGGTGGGGCCTCTCCAATATCCTCTTCTTCCCAAGATCCTCTCTTCTCTTTCTTAGAAAGCAGCTAGATTAACATCCTGAGTAATTTTTCTGTCATTAGAATGGAGTCCTTATAATAAAGCATTTACTTTGTTTCCCTAAAGATGCCTCGACACTGTAGAAATCATGCAGTTTGACACCCCTTTAACTGCCATGGCCCCATCCTGCAGAATCCTAGGATTTGTAGTTTTGTGAGGCACTCTTTGGCAAAGAAGGCTAAAGACCTTGTAAGATTACATATCCCACAATTTGATAGGATGGACTTACAATACTTAAAAATGGTGTCAAACTGCATTATTTATACAGTGTAGATGCACACTATGCTATTGGTGTCTTTCCTCCTTAATCAGGATCTCTAACTGCTGCATGCACTCTGTATCAGAACAAGATCTTAAAATTCAGGAAGTCTCATATAGTCATTCTACTGTTACTACTACCACTACTTCAATGTGATAAAAGCACAAAATAATAACTAAAAATATGAAAAGAGTTGATAATTCAAGCGCATAATCTCATCCACGGACTACACATCACGTCACAACAGGGAGTTTTAAAAATGGCTTCCCCTGTCCCAGATTGTTCTTTGCAGGCAGGTTAAAAATGTTCCCCTGTTTACTGATGAGGCATACTGATGAAATTTAAATTTACAAGCATTTCTATTACTTTCTCTTAACATAGCATAAAGAAAAAGTAAAATTCCAAGGTAGTAAAATAGAGTGGGCCTATCTTCCAAAATGATTGGCTGAATTGTGAAAACATTTCAAAACTTCATACTTCATCAAACACATTTTAAATATTGTTATCAAATAAGTAAACTGTTGGGTTCGTTTGGTCTGGCTTAGAGAAAGGAACTTTGTTTTGAACTGGCTGCTTAATTGTATAGTAAGCTTGCCAAGGAAAATATTTGTGCAGTATCATACCGAGTCAACATATGGTACAGAATAAACAACATGCTCATTTGTTTGGTGTGATGCTTTGTGTCATGGAGTTGCTAAGAAAGCATGATTGTGCCTGAAACACTGGTATCTGTCCTCCTGCAAGCTTCCAAGAGCATGTTTATAGCACTATGTTTATGACAGCACAGAGATAATGGCTTTGTCACAGATTTATGGCTATGTTTTTCTTTTGTTTTGAATTCCATGTATAGCTGAAGCACTTAGTCTGTAGATGACATGACATTGACGCCCTGTCTTATGGTTTATCTTCCTTCATGTTAGGGATTAAGATGAATAATGTAGGAGAACCGTAGCCTCTCTATATTGTTAGTGCATTTCCCAGAAACATATGACTGTCCCCTATTGGAGAAAGCATGCTGGGTTGGCTAGACACCTGATCTGATCCAGTAGGGCTTTTATGTATGGGTCAGGCTAAATGTTATTTTTGCCACAGGGGTTCAGTCTCTTTATGGTGAGTTACTGACTTGCAGCTGTATTTTTTCATAAAGTTCAGGGCTTATCCAGGAAGGAAGGAAGGACCGCCCCAGCCCCAACCCCACCCCGACGCCGTCCTGACGCCATGTGGCCGTACGCACAGCACGCAGCATCAGGACACCCTCCCAGCGCAGCTTGCAAACTCGCTGTGCTGAAAGGGTGCAGAAGAGCCACAGTGCAGGGCCCAGTACAAAGTGTTGGTTATTACCTATAAAGCCCTAAATGGCTTGGGCCCAACCTGCCTTCAAGACCACCTCCTCCTGTACAATCCGCCCCACGCACTTCGGTCCTCTGGGAAGAATCTGTTACAGGTGGAAAAAGCTAGACTGTCGGCTACTTCCCAGAAGGCCTTCTTGATGACCGCTCCCAGACTTTGGAATGGCTGCTGGACGAGATCCATCATTTGTCAACCTTAGACAGCTTCAAAAGGGCTGTCAAGATGGATCTCTTCCGGCAGGCCTTTCCTGATTAGTCTTCCCAGTCAGAGAACCTGTCCTTGTACCTCTTTTTCCCCCCATCCCAGCCACTATTGTATCTGCTGCTGCTGTAGTTATAGTAATCTGTAATTTGTAAATTGTTGGCATTTGCTTTATTTTTAAAACTGTCTTTAAATTTGATGTTATTTAATAACTTTGTAAGGGGTGGGAGGGTTGGGGCTTGGGGTTGATCTTATTGTATTGTAATTTTATGTTGGAAGCCACCCCAATTGTTATGCAGATACAAATTTTAGGGGCGACAAAATGGAGGATCGGGGCCACACCGTGTGATTGCCACAGCCCCGATCAACCGCTTGCAGGCCATCTGCATCAACCCGAAGTCCTTGGAAGAATCAAGACTCTCCAGTTCTTTTTGTTTTGATTTTATAAAGAAGAAAAATGGCCACAGAGTCTACAAAGATTCAACCTAGATGAATTATATTGAAAAATTATATTTTCAATATAATTCACCATGCAAAACATAATAAAAAGAAATTAGCTTTAGTAAAATTAGACGTCTACAAAGCATTTGACTCAGTAAATCATAATTATCTATAGAAACTAAATAGAGACTTTTAATTGTGAGAAAACTTATGTAATATTATTAAATAATTGTATAGAGGTAATAACGCACAGATCCTGGTGAATGATAATCATAGTGATTAAAACATAGTGATTAAAAGGGGTATGAAAACAAGGCTGCCCATTACTTTTTGCATTAATTATAGAGCCCTTAGCCAATGATATATGAAATGAAAAGGAAATCACAGGTTATATAATTGGAAGGAAGAAATAAAGATAAATTTATTTATTTATTTGCAGATGATGCTTTACTAACTACACAATTACCATATCGATCTATTAAAAATTAATTGAATGCAAACATTTGAACAGGTATCAGGACTCAAAATCAATATTAAGAAATCAGAGATAATTTTTCTCAATACCAAATGACATTAACAAAAAAGAATACAGAATATAGCAGAATTGAAATTGGGAGTTTAGGAAATGAGATATCTGGGAGTATATATAATGCCTAATATGGATAATTTAATACAAGGTAATTATAATCAAGTTTGGGGAAAAATAAATAGCCAGATATCAAAGTGGTCCCACAAAAAATGGAATATCCTCACAAGAATAAGAGTATTTAAAATGATGCTGCTCCCAAAATTATTATATCTTTTGCAAACAATTCCAGAAATAATTCCTTTAGGAAATGGGACAAGAGTATTAAAGAATGGATTATGGGAAAGAAAAAATCTAGAGTATCAAAAACATTAATTTATTCACATCATGAAATAGGAGAATGGGGAGTCCCATCCTTGGAATTATATTTTGATAGTTAAATTATTAGATTTTGAATATGAAGGGGGAGTGGAAGGTGGGTTAGAATTGAAAAATATGTGAGTAACATGGATTCTACATCTATATTTTAAACAAAACCAAGTAATAAGATTGTGGATGTGAAGAAGGGCCCCTTTCTATCAATACAACATGTATGTAACAAATGGTCTAAAAGTATAAAAATTTAAAATTTAAAATGGTGCCTATTAGAATATCTAAACAAAGGAGGAAGTCAAGAATTGTGAAGAGTAAGATAATAAAAGATAAAGGATATAGAATTATAGGGGATTTATTTGATGAAAGAAGGGAACCAATTAGAACTGAAAAATTAACCGTACTATTTGGCAAGAAATATTGGCTTCAGTTAATGTCAATAAGTAGAACTTTACAAGAAATAAAAGGAACAGTTGACAGTACATCACAGTTCGAGGATATACTGAAAAGAAGGATTAGGGAGAAAGTGGGTTAATAGGAAAGGTTTACAAGTTTGTTTTTGCAAAACAATTTGATATAAAGGAAGGACTAGTGGATATATGGGAGAAAGACTTAAAAAAGAACACTGAAGATCTAACATTTTGGCTGTCTTGGATAACAAAAATTAAAAACATAAAGGTAAGAGAACAATTAAAGTTAATTAGCAAATTGTATAAAACCCCACATCAGATAGCAATGATAAATAAAAAACTTTTTCCAAATTGCTGGCATGGATGTGGACAAAACGAAATATACATTCATATGTGGTGGGAGTGCCCCTATGTACAAAATTTTTGGTTAGATGTTATACAAGAGATAAACAGGATGATGGGAGGAAAATCAATTTGATAAGGAGAATTGTTTAACTCTGAGAAAATTCAGATTTAATAAAGCAGAAGACTTCATAATAAAAAATCTGTGAAGGGCAGCACATGCTGTAATAGCATTGGGATGGAAAAATAAACAATGTTGGGGGAAATTGCTCATACTATATTGCAGAATATCTTTTATTTGAATATTTAAGGGAAAGAAAAGGAAAATATAATGGTCAAATAAACAAAATGGTCCTGTGAGGAAAATGAGGTTGTTGGCTTGAGAAAGTTAAAGCTGAAAAGGGGTACAATGAAGTTAGAGAAATTATTAATAAGATATTCCACATTATGGGTACCAGGAACTAATTTACTTGGTCATAGCCATTGGGGGGGAGAGGGAGGGGGGTAAAAATTTGTGATCTAATAATGAGAATATTTTGTAAAGTTTTATTATATATGTTGTATTATGGACCATACAGCTTATAAATAAAAAAACATAGATTCAGCCTAGACAATGAAGAAATCAAAACAGTTCAAGAGTTCCCATATCAAACATTGATCAAACATTGGTCAGATTGGAGACTGCAATCAAGAAATCAGAAGAAGACTGAGAATGGGATGGACAGCTATGAAAGAACTAGACAAGATCCTAAGGTGTAAAGATATACAGTAGAACACTAAACTTAAAATTGTCCAAGCCGTTACACTCCCCATCACATGGATGTGAGAGCTGGACAGTAAAGAAAATAGATAAGAGGAAATTCAACTCTTTTAAGAAGTAGTGCTTGAAAAGAGTGCTGAGGATACCATGGACAGCCAAAAACACAAATACGTGGGTTCTTGAACAGACAATGCCAGAAATTTCCCTAGAAGCTAAGATGATCAAATTAATCCTGTCGTAGTTTGGCCACATCATGAGAAGGCATGACTCATTAGAAAGGGCAATAAGGTGGAAGGCCATAGAAAGGTGGAAGGCCATAGAAAGAAAGGAAGACCACATGCCAGATGGATAGAGTCAATTATCAACAAGGCAAGAATCAACAAGACTTAAGCAGAGCAGTGGAGGATAGGGGGCCTGGACATGTCTCATCCACTGGATCACCATGAGTCAGGAACAAATCAAGGGGAGTTAACAACAACAAAAATTCATGGTTTTGTATTCAAACTCTTTTTTTTAAATATCCCAGGTTTTCCTCACTCTTCCCTCCTTTGTATTCTTTCTCCCAGTCCTCTCACTGATCATGTGTCACATTCAGGCAATATTTCTGAAATTGACTTTGACCAATTTTCACTGAGCCCTTTGGAATGATTATTCAGACATTATAGTCAAAGTGGCAAAGTACTTTAGCAATCGTACAGTAGTTAAGCATCAGGATCATTTTCTTTTATTGCTAGCATTCCTCTTTCCCTCATTTGATCTCTGTTGAATCCCTGTGATTCTTGGTGGCGGCCATCTTTGCTAGTTCCAACACAGAACAAACAGACAGCCATGAAGAGGTAAATTTCATTTCAGGAAATAGCAGGTTAATCTCCAAAATAAAACCAGCTTGTACAGGAGCAAAACCTGGTACTGTCTGGGACTTTTTTCTTGACTGGAGAGACACTTAATTAAAGTCATCATGCTGTGCATTTCTCTTCCTTCTCAGTGGTGTTACCCACAGAGGGGTGAAACGGACCACCCTGAATGAGCTTGCCCCCACCTCTTTGAGCGCCAGATCAGGACCGTGACAACCACACGCGGCAGCCCCAACACAGCGTTTTCCCTGTGCAAAAAGAAGTGTCAGAAAGTGTCTCCTTTTTGTGCTAGAGAAAAGGTGTCTTTACTGCCACCATGGCAGCTTTTCAGCACTTCTGCGGCGTGACACGTGTAAACACCGTGCCACCAAAACACCATGAAGCCGCCACATGTGCAGTCAGCCATGCGGCTTCCCGGCAGCCTAGGGGTGTGCTGCTGTTTGAACGCCACACCCCCAGGCTGCCAGGAAGCCGGCTCTTATTGCCGGTCAGTTTTGCCCCAGAGTTAGGGGCTTGAGAAACCCCAGTAGCAACGACATTGTATCTTGCTTAGCCCAATGAAGCTTGGGAGACGGGGGTAACATTAAGACCTTTTAAGCCAATTTATACCATGAAAAACTACAAAGAACTCCAAATTTAATATAACTAAGATATTTTTATTAGGAAATGTATAAGATAGTATGCATGCACACCAGAACAGACTTATTCACTCACTGGCAAGGCTACAGAAAGACAGTTTTGGAAAATTAGGATAGAGACAATGAAAAGGTTAATGGGAGAATAATTATCAGTCTAGCAGAGAGCTGTCCATAGAAAAGCACTGCCTGCCACTTCAAGCAAGGGGGTGACAATAAAGATTGCTCTTGGAGAGAAATGTGAAAAAGCGGGAGGGGACTTCAGCTAGCAACCAGGTTTCCCAGGAAAAGGTTAACTTAAAAAAACAAACACATAGAGACTCAGACTAGCCAAGGATCTCTCAAAGGAAAAGAGGAGGACAAAGAGAAAAGATGGGAACTGCTGTTCCCTTAGCTCATGATTGAGAGATCACCTAGAAAGTTAACTTTGGAAGGGGGGAAAAATGATGGAGATTCAGCAATAGCTGAGGAAACACTTCCACATCGAAGTGAACAAAGGCATCTTGGATTGGAGATGAATTTATACTCAGAAATCCTGCCCCAAAGCATGTCACAAAGGAGATGAAAAAACAGCTTTCATGTTATCCTAGGAATGGATGCAAACTGAGAGCATTTTAGCACTGAAGTGTTAAAGAACTGACAAAATTGGAAGCAACCTCCCTTGAATTAGGGATAGGCAGGAAGAAATGGAAGAAAATTTAAAAGGGTTAGATTGGTTCTGCTTCTGTCTCTTGACAAATACTCTTCATTTTGTCTCATTTCCTTTCTCATAGTAAATGCAAAATAAGCTGGTAGGGGGAACATGTCATCTTATGCATTACCCATGACATTTGCCCTTTTGTCCTCCCATTGCTGTCATGCCCTAGGTCGAGCAACCCTGACACTTGGTGCCTTTAACTTTGTTGGGCCTTTGTCCATGCAAAAAATACCTGTCAAGTCATCGTGACTTTTCTCACTAGATGTAAATAATGATACACACACACACACACACATATACATCAAGAGGGTATGCAATGTCACATATTACTGGACAATCCTTGAAGAAAGTGTGCAATATATAAAGACAGAGAAATTCCATGTCATACCTGAGTATGTAAAATAGATTTGTGAAGAAAAGAAATAACAAACAGCAGAGGAGACTTTGGAAATGCCCCCCCTCCTTTTGGGAGGGCTAGAACTGTCTGTGGTCCTGCTGATTGGAAGATTCTGGGAGATATAGTCCAAAAGGGGAATGCTTCCATCCCCTGAACAGAAACATGAGGCTCCAATCCAGGGGAACTATCCAAAGCTTCAGTTCAGAAAGATTACTAATCTTCCTTGTCGTGTGTCATGGCATTCCTGTTTGTGTCTAGAAGTATTTTGTCCAGGAGCCCAGCTATGATCCATTAGTCAATTTAATTGCCATGAGGGTTATAAGTAGATGCAAAGAAGATTCCAAGTCATTCCATAGTTCTGTAGGTGTCTAACCTGGGGTCAAGTGCATTTGGCATTTCCCTCAACAGACTGTCACATGTCTGAATGTTAAGAACTTCCCGTTCCCCTGGTGTTCTTTTCTTGGAGACATGCTGTATCATCCTGCTAGTTATCCACAGGATACTGAAGACTTCCAAGTCCTCTTCACTGTAATCCAACTCTGCCTGCCTGGCATCTCATATCGTGAACTAAATCCAACTCCAATTTAAAGCTGGTAAATTTAGCTGTTAGTGATATCACTGCCAAGGAGGGTGAATGACGCTCTTTTCATTCACATATCCCTACTGGCTTTGCATGGTATAGTTCTGCTCTTTCACCACATTGTTTGTTTACGGAAGACACTGCTCTCCCACATCCAAGGTTCATGAAAATTCAACATGTGCCGTGACAGACAGAAATATCCTTGCAAGTCCATTTGCATCCAGTCTGTACAAGCAGTGATCTCTCCATTGGCCACTAAATAAATTTAGGAGGCTTTATAGGAGATAAATTTGCAATATTTCAACTGTTTTGATTTGATTTACTCCACAAATATAAAATTGTCAGTCATGGTTATTTTTTGGCAGAACAGTGGAACAGTGTGTGCATGTTTGCTATGAGAGCAATGGTCTATGTACATTATCTATGCAGAAATTCATTCCCAGGGTCTCTCTCTCTCTCTCTCTCTCTCTCTCTCTCTAATGGTTGTTGGAACAGTTTAATCTTATGTTGTGTTTAAATGGCTTCATATTGCTTTTATTTTGTTATTGATGTATGCCTTCAAGTCATTTCCAACTTATGATGACTGTAAGGTGAACCTATCATGTGGTTTCCTTGGCAAGTTTCTTCGGGGGGGGGGGTTGCTATTGCCATCTTCTGAGGCTGAGAAAGTGTGACTTGCCCAAGGTCACCAAGTGGGTTTACATGGCTCAGCTGGATTTGAACCCTTATCTGTAGAGTCAAGGGACGTTATCACACGGGGTCTAAAGCAGCCCCACCCCTTCGCCATCGCTGCATCATTCCGGTTCCTTTGCCTCCGTGATCAGACGACGTCGCGGCAAACCCCGCCCATCCCTGCATCATCCTTGCGACATCGCTGCATCATTCCGATTCCTTTGCCTCCGTGATCAGATGACGTCGCGGCAAACCCCGCCCATCCCTGCATCATCCTTGCGACATCGCTGCATCATTCTGGATCCTTTGCCCCGTGATCAGACGACGTCGCGGCAAACCCTGCCCATCCCTGCATCACCCTTGCGACATCGCTGCATCATTCCAGCTCTTTTGAATTCCTCTTTCAAAGAGGAATTACGGCTTGCGTGACCAGAATCATTCCGGTATGGCTCTGGATTGATTCCTTGCCGCTTTTCTTGCCGCTAGTGTGATAACGTCCATAGTCCAATACTCAAACCACTACACCACACTATATGTTTATTTATAATATGACCTGTCTGGCGATTTTACTCCAGGACAAGACTCTCCCTTACAAACCTGCCTGTGTTTTGAGATCTACTGGAGAAGCCTTTGTCTCTCTCTTACTACCCTCATATGTACATCCGGTGGAAAGACAGGAGAGGACCTTCTCAATGGCTCCCCCTCCCTAGCTCTGGAATTCCTTTCCCAGAAAAGTTAAACTAACATCGTCCCTGTGTTTGTTCCAGACAGATGAAGACCTTTCTGTTTCAACAGGCCTTTGAGGACTGAGTGTACACGGCCCATCCCATCTAAACAATTTGCTGCACTTTGTTGTTTTTAATGGTTTGTTTTTAACAGTTTTTAATTTATCTGATAGTTAGAATTCACAAAATACAAAAGTGAAAAGATAAAGTGTGTGTGTTGTAAATCACCTTAGAGGTTATCACACGTGGGCCAGTTTCATTGTTAAAGAGATAATAAAGTGGAAATGAAGCATCCTGAAAAGAAAGCAAAAATAGGGCTTAATTACGCAAAAGCTTTTCACATGTAATTACAGTAATAACGGAATTAAGTTAAAAGCGAAAAAAAGATGTTTTTGACTTTCATACACAAGTGAAAAAACCTGTACATGTACTAGAAATGGGTGTGTTTTGTGACGAGACTCCTCCTTTTCCAGGGCAGGTCCTGCATTTCATTCAACCTTCTCCTCTCTCCAGGACGAAATGTCAAACTGTCCTCCATTTGGAGCAGGAGTAAGAAGCATGATTTCTGGGGGACATTTTGGAAATTCCTCCTGGACAGGTTGAAAAGGAGGGTGCTTCCTGGAAAAGGAGGATGCCTGGTGTTTTGCGGGGAAGGAGAGGCGAATTAGGAAAGGGGTGAGGGAGGAGGATGAGGAGAAGCAAATTCCCCCTGGGGACTTGGGTTACTGATCTTTTGCCTTGCAGAGGAGGAGGAGGAGGAGGGAGTGATCGTGGAGTTCCTTGCCTTGCCTTGCCTTGCCTGCCGGTGTCGTGCGATGTGTGTGTTGTGTGGAGGGATGTGAGTGTGGGAGCTGCATCCGAGAGGGAGGGAGGGAAGGAGGAAGGGGTTGGCAGCTGCCAGTGGCTGCATCACAGCCAGATCCTGGCAAGACACACACACACACACAGGGACAGAGCAGGTGGGGAAACTGGCTAAATATTGGGGATCTGGGGAGCAGGAAAGAGGCTTCCTGGGGCTAGGGGCAGAGCAAGCCAAAGGATGATGGTTTTCTTCATCCTTTGATGAAGGAGAAAGTGGAGAATATTTGACGGGCAAGCAAACCAGGAAGTGAAAGCAGCCCCAGAGGACCATGGGAAATGGGGAAAAGCCTCAAAGGAGATTTGTTTGTGCAAATTTGCTTTTCACATTACAGTAAATGCGAAATTACTGTAATTTCACAAATGTATTTCCTCTAAACTCCCAAATTTCAAAAGATCTCAGATAACACCAGTTTCTGTGCAACGTTGTGTGAAATCATGAGGCACAAATCCGGTTTTTGTTTGGGATTTGTGTGGATTAACCAACAGATTTGCCCTGTGTGATAACGTCCCTAGAATCCCAAACTGGGGGAAAGGTGGAAAAGCATCATCATCATCATCATCATCATCATCATTATCATCATCATCTATTTAGTGGTGCATCAGTATTATGAAAGAAGGAAAGGGAAAAAAAAGTGGAGGGTTGGGGTTCAATTAGTAAAACAAAAGGGTTTGGGGGAGGGTTTTGTCCTCAGTCAAGCTCCAATACCAGTAATAGACCTGGTTGACAGAAACAAGAATACTTATGAGGGAAAGTATGGAGAAATAAGCAATGGGCATGGGGAGAATTCATTTCCATTCACCCATTTCAATTCATACACTCCACTCAGCTTCCACTTTCTACATGCCTAGGGAAGCACTATTTCAGTTTATAAACAGTGGGTCTATTTGCTCATGTCTACTTTGGCATTAACCTGCCTTCTTGGGATGTGCTCTCTCTAATATTTTTTAACACATTAGACAAAGTCAAGCCTAGAACAAATCACGTTCTAGGAAAAAATCAAGCCTGAACTCTCCCCGGAAGCCAACATGAGTAAACTGAGACTATCGTACTTTGCCACCTCATGAGAAGGAAAGACAATGATGCTGGGGAAGGTGGAGGGTATTGGAAAGAAAGGAAGACCACATGCCAGATGGATAGACTGAATCAGGGAGTCCATGGGCCTGAGCCTACAGGACCTGAGCAGACAGGTAGAGAATAGGGAGCACTTGGAGACTTCTCATTCACAGGGTCACAATGAGTCAAGGTCAACTCAAAGGCAGCTAACAACAACAACTCAGAAACTGAATAGGATGATCCCAATATTGATATCTTATCAGTGTGAAAATAAAGGGAAAACCATCTGTGACATTCCCAGTAGAGGTATAATAAGTGGACTTCATTTAGCTCACACCTGGATCTCCTGTTATAGCATGTTTAATTATGAGTATTGTATTATTGATTTTTTTTTTTGCATAAGAAACTTTTCAAAACTTGGGAAGCGCATCTGAAAATGCATTGATATCCATGAAAGCTCACATTAAATCAGTATGTAGAAAGATCTTGCAGCACTGAAAGAAATTGGCAGCATGAGCTTTCATAGACTTCAGTCTACTTCCTCTACATACTGTTTCTACTAACACAGCTATATTTATTAAAATAAATCAGTTAGTTCAATAGTGCTTGATTCCTTCATTCCCTGCCCCCTATCTGTTTTATCCTGAAACAAACTAGCACAGTTATCTCTAAAAAAAAAAATCCCAAGAATTTAGTTAGGGTTTGTAGAAGAAAAAGTTAGTTAATAGATACTAGAGATTCTGAAAACTGTAGCTGAAGCATAGCGTAAAGATGAGAGGCAACAATGAACATTGCAATTAATGGATAATATTATTTAATGTATGTTCACATTATGTCTGCGATAAACCTGCAACAACCTATTTGTTCTGCTCTTCTGATGCCCAAGAAAATTTCTATAAGTTCTCATATATAACATTTTCAGAACATTTAATATTTATGTTCACAAAAGTGAGAAAGTTTGATAGCATCATAGTAAAAAGATTATCTATACTCCTTCCAGCAAAAGAGTCATGTAAAATATAACATGGATTGTGGCAAACAGTTAATTTTCTTCCTAATATTTAGTAAAAAGGCTTCCATGGAATATGAGAAACCATTACTGGGACACTTCCTGGTTCTATAACAATACAACACAAGAATAAATTGGTAAAACTGGGAATGGATTCAGGCATTGTTACTTGTGTGAGAACTATTGGCTATTTTTATTGGCTCAAAGTCAGGAATTTAAGTTGGAGCCCTGCTTCCATTTACCTCGGAGTATGTTCCACTGAATTCAATGAGTAGACATTTGAAAGTGCAGACATTTGAGTAGACATTTGTAGGAGTGGACTGTTATTCCACTAGTTCCTCTATTGCTCTTAGTGGGTTTTGAATGCTGAGATCAAATAATTTTAAAGGACTTTTAAAATAATAAATCACACCTGGGGAAAACCACAGTGTAACATTACAGATAACAGAGTATAATTCAAAACAAGAACCCAACAGTGTAAAATAAGATTTATTTATATAAGTTTATGAAGCAATTTTAAAAAAATTAAAAACATTGAATGGATAGGTATGGGTCCATTTGTTACCAGACTTGCAACTTGTATGGCATTTTCTCAGGCAAAACGATTGCAAGGGTTGCATCCTTGGTTTTTTATGGGTTTTTCAGGCTATGTGGCCATGTTCTAGAAGAGCTTATTCCTGACATTTCGCCAGCATCTGTGGCTGGCATCTTCAGAGAATGCTGGCATGGAAATGAGTGGGATATATATATATATATATATATATATATATATATATATATATCCTCTGAAATCCTTCTTCCAAAGCCCTTTGATGTCACAGGAAAGACACTCACCAAATTGCAGGATGTCACAGGAAAGATACTCACTAAAGATAGAAAGAAAAACTAAAACAGAATGAAATTCACACGCAATCCTAAACTGCAGTTTAGGATTGCGTGTGAATTTCATTCTGTTTTAGTTTTTCTTTCTTCTTCTTTTTTGATAAGCGTTTTCCAAAGTCCATACATTTCTTTCTAAATTTGCCAAAATAAACTTGAGATTTTTTTAAAAAATAAAATTAACTATGCAAGAAGTGAAAGTGACACATTCACCAATCCATCTCTTAAGTCTGGTCATGAATCCTTGTGTATTCACCAAAAAAAAAAGATGTATGGAAGGGTAGAATCTTAGTACAACAATCTAGGAAGCATGCTAGAACATGACAAAATTTAAGGAGTGTTACAGATCTTAAACAGTCCATATAGTGCCATTCACCATTACATTGTGTCAAACAAGGCTTGTTTTGCCCTCTGCAATAACAGCTTCATTAGTCTTCTTTGGAAATGCGTGCTACTCAAAGACAATATAGTTTCACTCTGATTTGCACTAATAATACAAATGCTGGAATGCTGGATAACAAAAGGCCATGTTTTCTCTCAGTTGTACTAATACCTTCCCGCTAGAACTAACTGCAATGAGGGTAACATACTGTACACAAAGAAAGACTTTAACAGGAAAAGTGCAATGGAAAAAGTTTTTAACTTTGTGGGACATGAGGCTGGTTGAGTGGTTGACTCATTTTATGGATATCTTGGGTGGGACCCAGTGTTAGTTACTTGCAACTAGGTCTTTCCCATATTAGGCCTTCTCCCACCTCAAATATTCTAAACAGAGAGTTGAAGGATACCCTGATGGATAGCCTATGGTGAAGGAACAAGAGGGTGAGATCTCAGAAATCCAGGTGGGGTATTTGACTCACAAGAAGTATTTCCATGGCATGTTCACCGGCAGGTAAAGACATTCCTATGTAGGCAGGCTTTTTGAAGTAATGCAAGCATGTTTTTTTGGGGGGGGGGGCGGTTTAGATTTAACTTTTGTATATTTTATGTGATTTTATATTGGATATGTTTTAATTGTTTTGAATTTTATTGCCATTTTAAATGTTTTATCTGTGAGCCGCCTTGGGTCCCTCCTGAGAGAAAGGCAGCATATAATATAAATAAATAAATGTTTGGAGTCCTCTCTCCTTCTTCCAAAATCACAGCCTACCCCATTCATCAAGTCCCTGACCTGTTATATAGAATGAAGGGGGAGTAGAGGGACTACTGTTGGGAGAAAGGGCAGGGAAGTCTGATTTTACCATCCCTGATTTTACACATTGAAGCCTGGATCCAAGCCACAGGTTGTCTTCATGCCAGCATCTGTCTACATTGAGATAGCATGAAATGAAGCATGGAGAAGCAGTTCATGCACCAGAAGAGTAAGTTATGAAGGTGCTCTTAAAGATTATACAAGGGGAATGTCTGAGAAAGAAAAGTCATTGACTGTTATCTTAAAGTGAGTAGCGTATAATGTTCTGCCAGCAACCTACACAAACAACTGAGGGAGTCAGCCCAGAGGGGTGGCGTGGTTTGGCTGTAGCTTCTCAGTTCACCCTTGTGGCCATAGATGGTCTGACTGTTGGAGAAGGCAAAGATATGTCTAGCCACAGTCAGATAATAACCTAGCCCACTGCACTGTGGGCAAAGAGGTAATGGCTATGACATTGGATATACAGTGATTCTGGACATTTATCTTATTTTTTTTCAGGTTGTAGTGGTGTCTCTGTTGTTGTTGTTGTGTGCCTTCACATTATTCCAAACTATGGCAACCCCATCACAGGGTTTTCTTGGCAGAATTTGTTCAGAAAGGGTTTACCTTTCCCTTACTGTGAGGCTGAGAGAGTGTGACTTGTCAAAGTCATCCAGTAGGTTTCTGTGGCCAAGCAGGGATTCAAACCCTGGTCTTCAGCATCATAATCCAATACTCAAACCACTATATCACACCGGCTTTCAGTGCTGTTCATATGCTTAATTCAAGAGATTTCTTCAAAGGTCTTTTTCTGAATGGAAATACATGGGACGTGCTCTGAATAATATAAGATCATAGCCCAAAATTCAGATATCCAGGTGGGAGATTTGGGGGATCCCTTATGCAGATTCACCATAGCCACAAATGATCTGTCTGCTAAGGGAATCAGGCCCACCATACTAAACATTAAATGTTAGAAAGATGGAAAAGCGGGGAAAAGAGATTTCCTGGATTGTATAGCAGGGATGGGGGGATGTGTGGTTTACCAGGTGTTGCTGGATTGCAACTCTCATTACTTTTCACCATTGGCTCTGCTGGAAAGTTATCATCCACCACAGAAGGCACAGGGCCCACTTTTCACACCCCATTGTCTAATAAGTGGATAAAAACAAAACTGAAAATCACATTTGTATTCTGTTTTCAGCTCTGTATGACCAATTCTCTTTGTTGTGGGCAGTGTTTGGTAGGTATCCACCAGAGTGGGGCTTCCAGAAGTGGCTTTTGACCATTTTGAGGTGATTTTAGCTTTTACCATGGGGGGGGGGATTGCTGTGGGGATTAGAAGGGGGGTGGGCGATGGGGGATACAGACAAGCTCCTGTGGGTGCAATTTGTCCACGTCTGACCTGTATACATTCCAGATCATTAAAGAACTGGAAATTCCCTCTAATTCTGAAAACAGGTAGAAAGATATTTTTTTCCAATGAAAATTGACACTGGCATCTTTCACTGTTATTAACACAAATGGTCTGACTTCCTTCCATTTCCATTCCAGCCTACTCTGGAACAATCCCTTCCATGTTTGTGCTGGGATTAGAGTTCACAGGTACTTTCCATGCAGACGCTCTCCCATTCATTACTACCACCTCCCATTCTAGTTTAATGATTTAAAAGCTTTAAAAGAGAGGCTGGAAAAAAACTCAGTCCAAAGATCATGATGACCTGCATCCTCTTGGAGAAGATTGCAGAGAGGTAGAGGTACCACTGTGCTGGCTCACATCACAATAAGGCAATTATATAGAGAGATGCAGGTTCCAAATCAACAGTTTAAATCTTCTTTTTCTAGACTGGCAATTTTATATACAACCTAGAAATTTGAAACACCTACTTTCTGTGGTTTGCTATTTCAATTCATGTTCTGCCACTGTCTAAGCTTTGCACAATCTACTTTTTAGTAGTGCCTTTTATATATTTATTGTTGTTGTTTATTTTGAATGGCTTTGCCAGAACAAAAACCTGGGAAGAAAAAATTAAATGTGACATTTTGAGAAATCAGTGGTGGGGGAGGGGAGTTGTGCTTGTTTATGTTTTTAAATGCAGCAGTTACCCTATCTGATCTGCAATCTTCAGTCAAGCAAAGGCTGACTTGCTTGATTTTCTCTATTGGGATCCTTGCCTGTGCCATACCTACAGAGAGAGATGATCACTCAGGTCCACGTCCTCTCTTCCATCCCAACTGATTCATTAAAAGAAGACCATGTGACTCATGCATGGTCAGCAGCCACTGCCCTCTCATACATGCGCTCCAGAATAAGATGAATACTTGCAAAACTTGGCCTATCGGAAGGCTGCTTACTCCAACAAAGGCGCATGAGGTTGTAAAGCTCCAAGGGACAGTTATCTGGGCAAGACAGGATGTTTCCATCCCTCACATAATAGATGACTTCCTCATGAGCCATCCCATAATATGGCTGCATGCCAAAGGCAAAGATCTCCCACAGGACTACGCCATATGCCCAAACATCAGACTCAGTCGTGTAGCGATTGTAGAAGATAGACTCAGGAGGCATCCATCGTATGGGAATGGCATCATTCTCATTTGCTTTGTAATAGTCTGCTGAATACATATTTCTGGACAGACCAAAATCCGCAATTTTCACCACCATGTTTTCTCCCACCAAACAGTTCCTGGTGGCCAAGTCTCGGTGAACAAACTTGCGCTCTGAGAGGTAGGCCATTCCAGCTGCCACCTGTTTAGCAATGTAGAGCTGGTCAGTGCAAGAGAGGGCAAGGAAGTTGGGGCTGGAGGGTCTGATCCTTATGTCAAGATTATTGTCACTTAGGCTACAGAGACTGCGTGGTGATCGGTTACGCAAGTATTCGTTGAGGTCTCCAAAGGCCATGTATTCAAACAGCAGGCACATGGGCTTTCCAACAGCACACACTCCTGAAATCAAGAATAGCCATTTAATCAGTCCTGGTGAACGGGCAGGAGAGCAGATTTTTATACAATGAAAAAGTTATCGAACATGCTGCATTACATAGGAATTAAATATGTACAGTGCTTCTTAAAAAGTGATGTCCCATGATTAACTGTTTAGGTAATCCACACCATGTTTGCCCAACTGTTATCCAGAAGCTGCATTTTCCTAACACTAAAGCTATGGGTTTTGCCCTGTGTCTTTGAAATTGGTACCCCACCTTTCCACTGAGAAATCCCCTTAAGGGATCTTGGTATACAGCTTTCTGCAGGACTTACTTGGAGGGCCAGCTTACTTCCCTGGGGTTAGAACTGGGCAGATCTCAACAGCTTGTGCCTTAATGTCCTGATATATATTCCCTACACCCTAGGGAGACAAGCCATCAGGGAGGCTGGGAAGAAAATTACTGGCCAACATTTGGGCTTCCAGATAACAAATATTTGACCTAATGTCATGGCAAACATGTAACAATAGCTAATAAATAATAGCACTTGGTTAGTAACCAGATCCACAGAGTAAATAGCATCTCTGACTGGGCAGAAGAGGGCATTCAGTAAGAGGCAGACTAGCCACATACTGCTTGGGTTCACTGGCTATGTAGCAGAAGAACAGCACTTCTACCCGGCCAGCTCCACCTATACCCTAGTGTATCAGCATAAATGGGAGACCCCAGTAAGTGGAGACTGGGCCATACCACAATTGTACTACATTGGACTGAACCACACATTGCCATACAAAATTCCATCTGAATCAGATGGTCAGAGCTGTTCGATAGTGGAATTTGCTGCTTCAGAGTGTGGTAGAGTCTCCTTCTTTGGAGGTTTTTAAACAGAGGCTAGATGGTCATCTGTTGGGGATGCTTTGATTGGTGTTCCTGCTTGGCAGAGGGTTTGACTCAATGGCCCCTGTGGTCTCTTCCAACTCTATGATTCTATGAAAATGGGAGAGTCTTTCTACATTTATCCCTTTGGCTTTCTTATGAACATTTTCAATCACATTTGGTAGCTTAGGCTGAATTTATGTGGATGGCCCCAGCTGTTGCCTCCTCAATTAAAAAAACAGACAAGAGTTCACTTTGTGAAAACACCTGTGTCTGGCTAAAAAGAAAAGTGTGCATGAAAAAGGTGCTTAGGTCAAGTGATGATTGATAATCCCACACCCCTGCAACATGAAACTGGTGGATCTACTTGGCCTTTCCTTTCCTAATTTACCCATTATGGTGATAAAAAATAAAGGGATCACTCCAACTGATGTCCACTTCCTGTTTCTGCTGCTGTATTATCTGCTGGCATTTCAGCCTGAGGAAGCTACTTTAAACTCCTTGGTCCCCTAGGAATGCCTCCTTAGTTATATTTCCAATGAAATGAACATTGGATTTGATCAATTAGCAGTGCTATTCATATTCACACAGGGAGATTTACACATACACAGTCAAGCAGCCTATGAATATAAGGTGAGGAAAAATGATGCATTGTGTTATGAGACACCCATGAGGTGGAAAAAACATGGAGTAAACATGGCAGTCCTATGTCTTTTTAAATGCTACAGAGGATTCTGGGCATGCAGGCAGATATTTTTGAAGCAAGACCAGAGCTCCGACTTATGCCACCCTAGACAGCTGCCTAGTCTGTCTGTAAAGGGGGGTGGGTGGGTGGGTAAATTTATATTAGTAATGAAGATGGTGACAATGTTGAGTTTGGTACCTAAAAGTTTGACAATGTTAGGATTATCAAATTCTGCCATGAGAGCTGCTTCTCTCTGAAAGTCAGCTTGCATGTCTGCTGAGGCCTCTTCTTTGAGCATCTTCACTGCCACCATTGTGAACGGTTCATAAGGAAGTAGTCCAGGTGCCCTAAGAAAAGAATAGATAGTCAGGTCTTCAAAAGCTACAGCAGCAGAAGTAGCTCAAGACCTTTTGCTACCAAGGACAGGACTGCAAACAGTACCCCACTCATCCACCTCATTCACATTACATAAAGCTTCCCAAGTTATTTTGGTGCTTGAGGCAGAAGAACCTACAAACATCTCCCAAACCCTGCCAGTAACACTACAATAATAACTAATCAAATCACTATCAATTTGCTGCTCTTGCAGGAACAATGCAAACCACAGCCTAATGCAGTCACCTGACTCTGCCAAATGGCAGGGGCAGCTCTGGCTCTAGCAATGAGTGATGGCCTTTACACTAGATTTCTGTCATGTGCAATGCTCCTTAGGATCAAGATGTAAATAGTTTTGTGGTCTATAAGAAGGTAAAAAGTTACTGTCTAAGATTTATATGTTAATCCCAAAAAAATTTCTAAAGGTAGATTTTGTATTGTTACTGGAAATGTTTCTGTTGAGCATTATGAATAAAGAATTGGATTGTAAATAAGGGCCTCTTTTTATTATTTGTTCCCTTCTTCTTCTTCTTCTTCTTTCTTCTTCTTTTTATTTCCTTATCTTCGATTGTATATTATTTTAATTGTAAATTAGACTGTTCATACTAAAAACTAGTAAGTTTGAATCTAAAAAAGATGTAAATAGTTTTGCAAAATCAATATTTAGGGTCCGGAACTCCCTTTCAAGGAAGGGATAGACAGCCTTCCTCTTTATTGTCCTTTTGCAGGCAGGTAAAGATCTTTTTTTTTATTTCGGTAAACTTTTGGAAACTGACTGATTATAAAGAAAGGGCTTCTCAAAGTGTGCTTCACATTTTTTTTATTTTTTGCCTTTTTAGTGACTATATCTTATCTTCTTCCTAATTCTATAGACTGTATAACTATATTTTAACCATGAACATTTTTGTATGTCTTTACCTATGTGCTTTATTTTTTGGTATCTATTTTAATTTTTGTAAGCTGCCTTGATTTCCAATTTCAGGGAAAGACAGGACATCAGCACACAACAGCAGCAACATTACTATATGTGTGAACAATCTCATGGCAGATGAAAACTAGGCTCTGAAACTGATGTTATACTGAAGAAAGAGGAGGAAAGAAGCAAGGCACCATGTGCAAACATACCTCAAGCCTGACATAGCTTGGCTACAGTAATTGGCTGTTTATAAATCCAGCAAAAACAATGAAATAGTGGTTTCATGTCAGCATGCCAAGATTAAACCACAGTTTCATGTTAAAATCTAACAAGAAACTGTAATTTAAACAAATAATGAAACATTTAAAAGCAGAAAGAGGAGAAACAGAAGATCAGCAGAGGAGGAACATAAAAGCATGATGCTTATTCTTGTCAGAATAAATCATAGTCAGGCACAAGGGAAAACATAGATAGGGTATGGCATCATGGGGCAGTTCAGACAAGTTCAAGCTCAGTTTAGTAAACTACAATATACTAACTATAAACTGAGGCTTATAGTTAGAATGAGCTATTATATTTGTAATAAATAAATAAGCTACAGGTTATTTAGCCAAGTTGGTTACATTTGGAGTGGAATTATACTTCCTTTACAGTTAATAATCAATTATGAGCTTTCTACAGCATTATTCTTACAAATTTAATCTTGGTTACAACAAAATCATGCAAGTTCCATTAAAAACCAATGCTCTTTATCATAAGGTAATATCACTATATCACATTGGTTCAAAGTATAATTCAACTTTATATTTGTCTTATTCTGTATATGTATCACACCCCAGAGGGTTTTTGCTGCTGTTGTTGTATTTATTACATTTGAAGTGGCCCATAGGCTTGCCTGTGAATATGTTGCCATATCCTACAGCTTTTGTCACTGTGTGTGGCAGTATATAGAAGGAGATAGCTGCCTTGAGAATGGAGTGACCACACACACAGCTAGCTCTCTCAGCTGTTCCTTAAATGTCAGGCTGCTTTACTATGCAGTAGCTGGAGGAAGTTCTAGTCTCCAAAGCAAACTTCCAGTTTTCACAGCGTCTGCTCCAGACACATGGCAGTGTGACAGGTGCAGTTGGCTACAGTGAATGTCACATCATTGTCAAATACCAGAGAATGGCAAAATGCCCATCTGAAAACAAATCTTCCAGGACAGCAACACAGCTGCAATTCAGGCCGATGTAGCTTTGCAATCAAGGGAAACACAATTCTCCATAAATGTCTCAGCTAAAGTTAAATGCCTTTTTGACCTCTGGCTTTTGGGAAACTGTGCACACGTGTGATGGGCAGGAGGAAGCTTTTTTTTAATGTGCCCACTATCGATTTTGTCTTTTGCAAAAGGTTCAGTGTGTGGCTTTAGACATGCTTGCCACCTGCAAAGGGTGCTTGCACAAAGCAATAAGAGCACAGGGAGATTTTTTTTTCTGTTTTTAGATCTTTCACTTAACATAGCTTGCTGAGCTATGAGCAAGGAATTGAAATCTGAAGTCAAAACACCATAATTCCCTAGCCACAAAAGTAACATTCTGCAACTGCAACTCAAATTTAAACTTAGCATGGTTTGGACTCAGATCTGCAACCCAGATCTGAACTGGTTTGCACTTGTAATGTGAATACTTACATGGCATAATTTGTTATCTTCTTCATTTTTCAACATTTCTTTTAGTAATTATTTTATATACCATACTCTCCACATCTATCATATGAATGACTCCTCCTGATCACAAAATTATACCATCCTAAACATGTTTAAGTGACAAGCAAGCAAATATGATCCTATTATCAGTTATGAGACACAATTCAATTAGCTATAAGAGGTTTACACCACATTGCAGAAATTGGCTTCCTATGCATCATCTTTTTTTCTTTTTATTCAAGATCATACATAATTCTCTTCTCTACTTTTAAAAAAGAATTTAGAGTATTTAGGTATTATAAGTAACTTTTGAATTAGCCACATGAGCATGTCACATTGATGAATCAAGGAAGTCAAAATTTAAATAAGTTCAGAGATTTATTCCACTCTATTTACTGTTCAGTATAAGTCCCCCCTCCAGGGGGTGGGTGTACTTTTGACTTCATAACAGTTCTTTTACAATTTGCAGTGGTAGCTGATGACCCCCATGTTAGAGAGGGGGTGAATTCACTTCAGGTTTTAGTTTGGACTTCAAATGAGTTATTCAAGGTGCTGGAACATTTCTTCAAAATAGGCTCAGCATCTTCAATGGCTCCTTTAACATTATCCAGAACTCAGGGCAGACTAACAACCCCACTGACATCGGAACCACCAGCTGTCACTATACAAATGTTATAGCTCAGGGTCTTTATTAGCATTATTTGTTCCTGATCCTATGTGGATTTTTATGACTTCTTGAAGAACATAAAATGTCTGTGGGCATAGCAAATACCTACAAATTTACTGTTAAAATTATACCATAGACACAAAGAGAAACCTTCATTTTGGTTGTGTGTTTTTTTAAAGCACTACATTGTGTAAACTTGTTACAGTAATACTTCTCCTTGGAGAATCTGCCACTTTTTGCTTAATTAATTCAATTCAATAAGCCCACTTTACTAATATTCATTTTTCTAACACCAGGGTTTCATTTAAGTATAAACAACCAGATAACAGCTATACTTCATGGCTGTGGTGCATTCACCTCGCTTGGAAAACCCGTCCAAAAGCTCCTTCTCCAATATCTCTCACATATTCAATGTTGTTTCGTGGATACTCCAGACTGAATAATTTTGGATTCAAGAGTAAAGGCATGCGCTGATACATGGGATTTGGATGCAATCTATCCAATAAGAGCTCAGAAGGAAGTGTTGTCAGAGCTGGTGGTGCTGCTTCCCTGAAATGAGAAAAAGAATGTGTGGCCTTAATGCAAGCAGTGTGTCATATCAATGGGTAACTTTTTAAAACCCTAACCTGGTAGGATCCTGGTAAGTAGATGGGGGTAAAAATACACAGTGATTATAGCACATGATAAGCAAATTATAAAGCACAGGGTATCCACATGAAGCAGATATGAAATTACTCATATTTCAGAAGTTTATGAAGGCACCATATGTGTTGGAAGAGCTGGAGTAACTCCTTTCCCTCTGATTATTCAGGAGCATCTATACCTCCAAATTTCCACTTGGAGTGGCTACTTTTATAAATATTAAACTGGTCTGGATATAAGCTAAGTATGCCAAAAACACATTCTATTTGCTTTACAAAAAAAGCAACTATGTGACCTGCTTGGGTAATATTGCTATAAATAGTTATTATGAGGTATACAGGGGTAGCCACAATAAATAGACTTAAATCTTTTCGAGAATATCCCCTCCTCCCCACAGAAGCTTTTGTTACTACTCTCTAGGGGCATGTCTACACAGATCAAATGAACCAGTTTTCTCCACCATTGTGTTATGACTCAGGCCAAAAGGCCCAATTCAACTGTGGACTGTCTTCACATGAGAAGGACAGTTCTGCAGCAAATATGGGTCATCCCTACCTTAAATCAAATTTTAAAAACTCACCAGTTGTTCCAGATCATCCAAGAAAATCCAGAGTACTCTGGAGTGATGCCCAATGGCTGTTTACACAACATCCTGCTGTGCTGATGCTGGTATGATTAGGTCTTGCTGAGGTCCCAGCAGGGTACTTAGCCATGTGATCAATTCTGGGGACCCTCAGAGGGAGTGACTTGCACCAGCGGCAGTGGACATCACAATGGGACTCTGTGTAAACAACCATCCAGCATCACTCCATAATGTGCAGGTAATGGGACAAATTTGGAGCAGCTTCAGGGCCAGAATACAATACAGCAGCCTGGAATAAGGGTAACAGATGTCCTCCTTTTCTAGAACATGTCCTACATTTCAACCTTCTGTCCAGGAGGAATTTTTTTTTTCCCCTTTTGAGCATGAATAAGAAGCATGAATTTATATTTATATTAGTGTTTTTAGCTTTTATTTTGTAATGTCCCATATTTTTCTTGAATGTTCTACATTTTGCAGTGTCTTATCCTCCTTTATGGTTCTGACATCTGGTCACCCTACCCAGAGTTTTCTGGCTAGTGGAGACCCGCCCTAACAGCTGATTGCCTGTTCTATAGGAACAATGTTGTTGCAAGTGGCAGCTGGTTCCATAGAGGTAACAACAAGCCTGCCACTCACAGTACATTGTCCTATCCTGCCAACATAATTCTTTTTTAACAAACAAATCTATTAATATGCAAAGAATCTAAAGTGCAATGCAAAAGTGCTCTTTAAATCAAAAGACAAGCTTAGTATTATGTGATATTTTTATCTTTAGAAAGGAAGGAGGATTTGAAACAGGTGTGCATGCAACCCCAATGTTTTCTCCTTTTTTGTATATGGGATGGAATTATTTATTAAAACAGAGCCATTGTCAGTGCAATTCTGTACAGGACTAAAGAGAAGTCCTGGCCTAATCACAGGTATGTGGGGGCATAGGATTTCAGCCTTTGCACCTAAGTAAATAAATACCTCTTAGAAGTCTGTAGGACTAATCCAAGTAGGTAATTTATAGAATGAAATGTTACTGACTAATGTTACTAAGGAATTCATCTATGCATTAACTATGCTGCTTAACTAACTCCTCCTGCTAGTTTTGACTCAATAAATATTTTTATCACATTTAAGAGAATTTGTTCCAGGATTGGCTCTGAAAATTATTACTAGAGGGGTCAGAATGCAAAGGCAAGATGCTTTCATATTTCAGTAATGGCTACAAGACTGTTGGTGAGAACAAATGGTGAGAAAGGTTGTTGGAAGTTTGTTGAGTGCAGGTTCAGAGCAGAGAACCAGCATCTAAGAGAACTCCTAGTGTGCAGCTTTCTCCAAAAAGGTCAAAGTTCAAAGTTTTTTATGCCTTGGTCACAATGCCCTTTATTTGCTCTCCACTTGATGTTTTCAATACTGGGAATCATAAAGACTCGAACTCCAGTTTGCACCTAATGCTCCTTAGTCTGTCCAGAAGTTCACATGAGGTATGCTGCCAGTGCAGATATACCAATTCCTTCAAGTATAAAGCTCTTAAAGTTAGGGTTGAGAAGTAGTTTTTGGTCCAAATTCAAAGATTTTTTATTTGGTGTCTTTCAGCATCTTGAGCTTGAAGGACATCTTTTCACCAGCCTGGTGCCTCCTTCATCAGTATTTCTGATTCCTCAACCTCTAGGTCCAAGTCACTGTATAGGACACTACCACTAGCCATGGCTCTACATCAAAGATGAAAACCTGTATATTGTCAACCTATGAGATGGCCTTATTTTTTTTAATGTTGGTTAAGATATTCCGCAGCATGAACTCATCAAGGAGAAGAGACACACAAAGAAATGTAAAGATGCAAATAGGAATTTGGCAATATTGGTAATCTTTTGTGATCTTTTGGTGGTAATCTTTTGTGCTCTTTTGAGATTGTCAATCTGACTAAAATAGCAAGTATTCTGCTTCTCTTCTGCACTATTCAAGATGACCTAGATCAGTGGTTCCCAAACTTTGGTCCTCCAGTAGTTTTGGACTTCATCTCCCAGAATTCCTGAGTGTTGGCTAAGCTGGCTGGGGCTTCTGGAAGTTGAAGTCCAAAACACCTGGAGGACCAGAGTTTGGGAATCACTGACCTAGATGAACTAGAAATCTAGGTTGCAATGCAATCCTAAGAACACATACCACAGTATTATCTATTAGTATGGCCTACACTAAAGGCACCAGATCCCAGTTGATCTTGGAAGCTAAGCAAGATCAGCCCTGGTTAGCACTTGGATGGAATACCACCAATGACTCCTGGGTGCTGTAGGCTATATTTCAGAGGAAGGCACTGGCAAAACCACCTCTGAATATTTCTTGCTCAAGAAACCCTAAGAAATTCATGGGTCACAATAAGTTGACAGACAACTTGAAGGCACATATTCACAGAAACATACTTAGGATTGCACTCTTATTGAAATAATGCTCATGCTATTCACAGGTCACATTTTCCAACATCTTTAATTTAACACCATAGCAATCTAATTATGAAGGGAGGGGGAGCAATAGTCTCTAAAATCCATTATAAAATATTACAGAGTCTATTTTATTCCTTCTATAAAAATTAAGTGAATCATAAATGTAAACTTCAGTTCAAAGCCAAATGAAATGTATGAACTCTGCATGAATTTTCTTAAATGTCTCTCCAAATGTGGCTCTGTCCAAGGAAGCCTGGATCTCACCTTGTTTTGTTTTTCCATTGCTTGCGCCTCCGGCAACAAATAAGAGCAGTAATAATAAGAATAAACAGCATTGCAAAGCTGGAGATGATGGCGATGATGACAGTCATGGAGTATGCTGGGGAGAAAGCGGGAGGGTAATGTGGCACAGCTACACTTGGCTTTGTTGTTCCTTGTGACAAAGATTCTGAAAAAAAAAACAAGTAACAGTGGCTTAGATTTCGAGGCACTTACTGCTCAGGTGTTTGTGATATTACTACAACATCAAGGAAATTAATATGATGTTGCAATGCAAGAAGTGTGAACAAGCAACACTGCTGCTGAATGTGGTGTGGAAACATGACATCAGGCTTGGACTAAGAGATTTTAGATTAAGATCCATTCACTGTGGAATATGATTATGAATACAGGATATTATTCTCAAACTTATGAATCTTAAGGTGAACAGGAGGTGGAAAAACACATTTATAAGAGATGCAATTGTGAGGGTGGGGGGAGGGAGTCTGTAACCCTCCTCTGCTTACTGGATGGCCTGTACAAGTGCTCACTAAGGACTTTTTAAAGGGTTTGCAGGCCCTCTCCCTTTACCGCCAGGCTCTGAGAACTGGCTGAAGGGAACAGATAAAGGGAGTGTGTTTGTGTGTGTGGTGTGCCTTCAAGTTGTTTCTAATTTATGTCGATTCTAAGGTGAACCTATCATGGGGTTTTCATGGCATGATTTGTTCAGAGGGGGTTTATCATTGCCTTCCTCTGAGGCTGAGAGAATGTGACTTGTCCAAGGTCACCCAGTGGGTTTCATGGCTGAGCTGGGGATCGAACCCTGGTCTCCAGAATCATAATTCAACATTCAAACCATTATACCATGCTGACTCTCAAGGGAAGCATCAACAGACACACAGACACAGACACACACACACACACACACAAAAGAGCATCCCACTCCTCACCCTCCACACCAGTTCTCCTGCCAGCTGCCCATTCTTGCTCCAATGCTTCTCCATCCCTGCAAACATTTTACCTTATAGATTTGAATGTGATTCCCTATGTGATGTTTACTTCCACTCTTGGGTATGAAGTTTACTGAGTGGTCTTGCGACGACTTTACATTAAAATCTATCCAATGTGGTGTTGTGAAGATTATAATGGGGAAATATGGCTATGTATACTGTCCAACATCTTTGGAGAGGAAAGGAAGGAATGGGTATGAAGAAGCTAAATCAGATAGAGTGATCTTTTACATATTGTTTAGTATTTATATATGTTAAAACAAAGCAACATGCTAAATCTAAATCATTTGGTCTTTCATGCATTTCAACACATTGAAATAGAAGTAGTACTGGGTAACAGTTATTAAACTCTTAATATATAGTAGACTGGCACAGAGCTATTGTCATTGCATGCTACTCCAATCTATGATGTGTTTGCAACATCTTTACTCATTTATATTGTTTTCAAGGTAAATGAAATGGAAACATTATTGTGATCATGCAGTACTATAAATTCTGGAGCAGTGAATCCATAGGTTTCTTAGCTAACTGGAGTAGATCCGCTGTGTAATAAAGATCATGCCAAAACAGCATCTATAAATTGTATGCTACAGTACCTTACCATCTCCACAATGAGGAATATTGCAGTATTCCCATTTTACAGATGCATCCTTTGTGTAACACCATGGTTGTTCATTTATACCTCCTGGATTACGGCAATAGTTTACTGCATTTGAGAGCTCTGGGAAAACCTGAGGGGTTTTTCTGTGTGAATGAGGCACCTGGTGACAGGAAATAATATAATAGTTTCCAGAAGGAGTCTCCTATTGTAGCACCTCCACAGCTAATGTAGAATGAGCAGAATATTTGAATACTCCTGTCCTCCAATAATGTGTCTCTCATTTCAACCCCTTAATAGACAACCCAATCCCAGTTTCCCTGCTCATTTGACATTAGACATCTTCAAAGATAAAGGTCTTAATTTTGAAATCTTATTTTTCTTTTCATCTATAAATAAACTTGAAAGCAACAAATACATAGCTCACTCTTGCCATTGCAGGGGGAAGGGAGGTGTCACAAGAATTAACACCAGGACACACAATTGGAAGGAAAAGGCCAGAACTTTATTGAGTACAGCTGACAAGTAGGGTTGGCCCAAAAGCATGAGGTTTGGATCTGGCATTGACCAATCCACTTGTTGATCGATGAACCAAGTTGCCTGGTCATGGCCAAGGCTTGGGATGACAAAAGGGGTAACCTACTGATTGCACATTTGCATCTCCACCCTTTGTCACCAGGGGATGCTGTCAGGAGTTGGCCCTGCAATGGCAACACCTCAATGCTCCCAGCACCCCCAGGTACCCGAGGAACTCCCGATCCAGTGCTCCACAGCACCGGAAGCCATGCCCACCAGATCCATGATCTATGCTACCGCTACAGGAAAGTTGTGACATCAAACCACCACTCTTAGCAAACAAAGGGAGAGAGGGTAGGGAGAGTCAAGCTGCAATAGTGACTATCACCTCAACCACATGGCCTTAAATAGGCCCACCAGCCAATCAGGCAAAAGAGGGCCGACCAATGGGAGGCACTTCTGGCTCCCACAGCATGCTGGGAGATGTAGTCCCAGCCAGAGCAAGATGTCCTCCCCCCCCCCCTTGCAGGCCCAAGCAGCCAGTTAGGGGCTACAAAACAGCCCCAGTGCCTGCTGGAAGAGCTCCAGCGCCCAGGCTGTGCTGGAGAGGCAGTGCGGACCTGTGCCGCCCCCGCCCCCCAGTTACCAGGCCGGCCTAGTAAATCAGGGGGCCCCATTTGTCAAATTTCCCTTCCTGCTTGTCTGGAATTGATTCTTAATCACTAGCTTCCAAGTAACTGTGGATTTTAATGTCTGCTTTCTACAAGTTCCTTCTTCCACTTTGAAATGTGCTTTCTCACCTGTTCATTCCACTTCTGACAAGGTATGCCAGAGGCTGTGACATTGACAGAACCTTTGTAGGTTAACCCATTGCCTTTGTAACAAGTTGCTGAAACAAAACAGTAAAATGGGATAGTATAATAAGAGAACCCGTTGTATTTGGCTGCACAAATCACATTTAGTCCAACAACACTGAAAGGGTAAAGAGTTTTCCTTCAAATGGGGAGACCACTCAATGGTGGGTGAGTCAAATGGGGAGATTCAGTTCGCAATGACAGTGATAGGCTGCTTTTGGAAAGGTCAGGTTCTCCACATAACCTCATTCACAAGGTTGTTCGTGGGCTGCTTCAAAATCTTTCTTAAGTTTCTCAGGGGCTTTGTTCTTTTCTCAGTGCCTGCTTACTGGACCACAGGGAGTCAAAAATCATATCATGTATCTTTGTCCCTTACCAGGAAAGTAATAGAATGAGTTTCAGCAATTTAAGAAGATAATCACACAAGGCTTTTAAATCAGAATTAAAGCTGGATAATAGTGTCTTTGGTCATATTTATCACATGGCGTTATGTGTCTCTCCTTGCTGCTTTGCATTTCAAATATTGGTAGAGCACACCTTTTCATTGATGGGAAAACCCATCAATGGCTCCCAATATTGCTGCTTTCTCAGAATGACCTCAGGTGCAATAGGTCCCTTCTGCTGCAGTTCTGATATCCTGGCAGTCACATGGCATCAGTAGATATGATTCTCCTCCACTTTCTCTCTCCCTAGCTATTCCCAAGCAGGCTGTTTTCCTTTCCTTTCTTCTTTTTATATTACATCCCATTGCCATGGTTGTTCAGTTGCAATAAAAATAAAAATAAACCACAAAGGCACACTGGGTAGGGCATAGAGTAGGAAGGTAATATTATGGAGGCCATGAGGAAGAGAGCTCACAGGACCACAGATCACCAAAGCAACACTTCATGGCATTGCAGAAAAGTGTGATAATGAATTGTCCCAAAACAGTATGTTTCTCCTTCCTAACACTAACACAACTGTGGCAAAACAGAAGGCCTTCCCAGAACCACCACCCAGCTAATTGGTGGCCATCTCCTTTTCACCCCTCTTCCCGCCACTGCTTGGTTTTATTGTATTTTAACTATATCATTTGTTTTTAATTCCAATGTAGTTTAATATAGTTTTAAGGGGTGGGAGGGTTAGGGTCCGGGATAAAGATTTTTTACTTGCTGTTTTTTAATCTTGCTGTACGCCGCCCCGATTGCCGAGGAGAGGGGCGGGTTACAAATAAAACTTATTATTATTATTATTATTATTATTATTATTATTATTATTAAGTCTCATGTTATTTTAACTTGTTTTATTTTAAATTCACATGCACATATTAGTTATTTGTTTGTTACATGTATAATATCCTTCCTTACCTTCAATGAGTTTAAGACAGCATACATTGTCCTGCTCCGATTCCTCCCAACACTCTTTAGTGGATTCACTGCCCTACTGACATGGAAGCTACCAGCTGCCAGTGTGTAGCTTGCATTTTAACATTTAACCATACTACAGTGGTAACAGGCAGAAAGGTTGGGACCATGCACTCCTATCTTCCCCCTCCAACACATTAATAAGGAGGAAACTGAAAACATCTGCTTTTGCTTTTAACTACTACAAATTGAGAAATGTAGTTAGAGATAACTATAATTTATTGATACAAACCCAGTTCATTAGCTATGGATTTGAAATTGCCTTGTTTCAACCAACCATAATTGAAACACCATTGTTTGCCTACGCATAATTACAAATCTTGTTCAGTTGAAACAGAAACCAAGTGCTCTTCTTTGTATCCACGCTAAAGGAGAGGGGAGTTCAGTTCATGCACATCACAGTGAATTATGGTTTAGCATTACTTGTGAATACAGTCTCCATCTCCACATAGAAAATACAATACAGGTAAAATACTAGTCTTATATTCCAGGAACATCCAAAGATAACTACTTACTTGTTACATCTTCCTTTTTAAGATCTGAGGAAGAAAAAAGACAGGAGCAAAATGTAACCAATAGAAAATGGAATGATTTTAATATGGAACTGTTTGTTGTGAGGCTGGGGGAGGGGAGAATTTTATTCATTTCTATCCCACTGAAGACAACTTATAAATTATTAGAATGCATACAGATTAAAAATATACAAAAGTGTGTTTGTGTATATTTTTTATAAAAAACAATCTGCAAGTTGAAAACCATTTTAAATTCATTAAAAGTCAGCAAAACAGTTTTTTTACTAATAAAACATCATTCAATTAAGCACCTTGAAATATGTCTCCAGTTTCTTCTGCTAACTTTTCAGCCAGCCACTACAGCAGTACCTTCAATTCCAAGCAGGTGATTATATTTAACTCCATCCTATAAAAAATGTCACCTGCTAATTTCTGTTTCATGTGTGGTGATGAAAGGACCCAGAGCACTGGATAAAATCACTGCTATTGTGATTTTGATCCAAACACATTCATGCATATGATTAAGCTTGGAAATTTTACAGGAGTGAACATTGTGCCAACTCTTCACTCAGAACAGCTGCCTATAAATACAGTACATCTTCTTGCCCCTGCCTATTCGAGAGGGAATTTTAAGTTCTGCTGTCTTCAGAAAAAGGGGGGGAAAGATAAGAAAGCCAGCCAAGATTTCTAGGTTGACAGCTAGCAGCTCTTCAAGGACCACAGTTTTTAACTTCAGCAGAACCCCTTATTAAGGGTGACATTCTACCCCACAAGTCTATGTTCAGAGCCTCAGGCCACTGTCCTCTTAATGGGCCACTTACCCAGATGTGGAATCCACGTGCAGGCCTTGGGGTCCTGGTGTATGCTGGGAAGTCTGTTGCATTCTGGCAGGGTAAGCAACATCAATCCAGGTTTATAGATTCCTTTGCGGGCATTTTCTTCCATTGAAAGCCATTCTTTAAAGCAGTAGAGATCCTTTACAGCGAGGCAATGCTCTCTACATTGTTTTACAAACAACAATGAAATGCAAATATTAGTGATGTGATGTAACAACAATGCAGTAAGAATTGACTGTGAACAGTATAGATGAAGGCCTTCAAATAATCAGCATTATTAAATTAATTTTATTATCTTTTATACTAGGCTAGGATCTGGTCTATAAACTAACATTACCCTGCTCTTTTATACTGCATTTCAGCAGGACTTCATTTCATGTGATATGAAACATTCATGTGCTACAGGGTGTTTTGTTTTGTTTATAAATGTTAGCCTGGAACATCTTACTGATACCACTATATTATCTCTGCAAATCACATAATGACAGAATAATTTGTATGGTTCCTTGGTTTTCTATGCCTTATTTTCTTGCCCCACCTCAAAGTTACAATATGAAGAACTGGCACCTGAATTTGCTCATTGTTCCCACTCAACCCAGCTGTTATTAAAATGTAAACTACCTTCAAATGATGACAGTACATCCATGGGGCTACCCTTGTGCCTAACCCGGAAACTTCAGTTGGTGAAAAATATGGCAGCCAGATTAATCACCGGTACATCTAGGAGGGAGCACATATCCCCAGTGCTGAAATCCCTTCAGTGGCTGCCAATTAGTTTCCGAGCGCAGTACAAGGTGTTGGTTTTGACCTTTAAAGCCCTACATGGCCTGGGTCCATCCTATCTTAGGGACCGCCTCTCCCCATATGATCCCCCCCGTGCCCTTCGTTCAGTGGGGAAAAAATCTGCTTTCACAACCCAAAGCGAGGCTTATGCAGACTTCCCAAAGGGCATTTTCAGTCACTGCCCCCAAACTGTGGAACGGCCTGCCGGATCAGACACGTCTTATCACATCACTTACTACTTTCAAGAAAGCAGTCAAGACGGAGCTTTTCCAGCAGGCCTTCACAGAATAACTTCTATAGGGATATGTAGATGGAAGCCACTTTATCCTCGGTCTCTCTACCGAGGGAGGCATCTTGTTGTTGTTTTTGTTAATTATTTTATACTTGTTATATGTAGATTTTAATCTTATCAGGTTTAATACTGTTTTAAGGGGGAGGGTAGTGGGTGGAGGGAATAAGAATTTTGATTTTAATTGTTGTATTTTAACTTGTTGTACGCCGCCCCGATTGCTTTGCAGGGGGGCGGGTTACAAATAAAATGTATTATTATTATTATTATTATTATTATTGTAGCAAATAACTTAAAATGGTTCTTCTCTAGTTTCTTTTCTTCTTGGATTTAACACTATTCAACCTAGTATCTGCACTGCTATCAGGGAAAGCAAC
Organism: Phrynosoma blainvillii; assembly: GCA_026167975.1. NCBI lineage: Eukaryota > Metazoa > Chordata > Lepidosauria > Squamata > Phrynosomatidae > Phrynosoma > Phrynosoma blainvillii. The sequence continues at coordinate 134,113,790 of JANUYF010000002.1, forward strand.
TGTGTTTTGTGTTATAATTTTTAAATATACTGGAGCTATACTCCTGTCATTGAAAGCAAGAGAGCCAATGTGGTGCAGTGGTTTGACTGCTGGACTAGGACTCTGGGAGATCAGGTTTCAGGTCCTCACTTAGCCATGAAAACCACTGCATAACTATGAGCAAGTCACATTTTTATCAGTCTAAGGAGAAGACAACAGCAAAACTTTACCAAATAAATCTGCCAAGAAACTATTAGGATAGAATCACCATAGGTTGGAGTCAGCTTGAAGACACAACAACATTGAAAACAGCCTGCTAGGCAAGTTACTTATAGCAAACAGTTAGATGAAAACCCTATGGCAGTGATGATTTAGGAGGTTCATAAAAGAGAATTACTTTGGCTTCATCACTACATAGTAGCTATTGACTACCTGCATGCACATGATTTTCCTATCAAAAATGCAATTACTATTAATCTGCTTTATTCTGGGAACTCAGAGTCAGTTGGAAAGAATGAACGGCAGAGTGTTAACTATCTTATCTCCCCACCCCACTGCCTCCCAATTACATGCCACATCCATGAATGACAAGATAAATACTTTTATAAACAAAATACAAATCCACACTTCTTACTTGTACTAACAGGTGGTGGTAGCAGTGACTGGTTGACCCCAGACAAACTTTCGCTGAGGTAGGGACCTATTTTGGAATGGATTTCGTAAGGCTTAATATTTTGAGAATGACCTATGAGCCAATGAATCAACTGCACGATGGGTATTATCTTCCTGAAGACAGAAAAACCCTCACCTGAACCATGCTGAACAGCAACCAGGTTCAGAAACTCAGGGACATATCAAAACTTATGATATGGCATCAAAGATGAGGTGTTCTGCCATACCTAAGAAAATAGTTGTGTGTTTTTGAATAAACCTCTGAGCCCATGCAGGTTTTTGGATGTTCTTATAAACAAAATGCAACTTCTAACTTGTACAACAGGTGGTGACAGCAGTGATTGGTTGGCCTCACACAATTTTAGCTGGGATGGGAACTTATGTTGGAATGCATTTGATATGGCTTAATGTTCGGAAAATGACCTATGAGTCAATGTGAAGGTATGGGATGAAAAGTGCAGGTATTTGCTGGCCCAGATCCAAAGAACTGTGCAATTGGTTCCATGTACCCAAAAATCATAAAAAAATCCCGCCAAAACCATGTCAGTATACAGCATCAGGAGTGGAGGGAGGGTGCTTCTGCATCCAGGTAAATAGCTTGTGGGGTTTTCCCCCCCAAGCCTCTGGGTGTACCTTTTTTTAGAGAGCAATTATTGCTACTAATTTCAAGTATTTTGCCACCTAACATTTGGGATCACAGTGTCATATAATGGAAGTACGATAACATAGAAATAGGACACAGAGTTTGACGTTATTCTTACTGTCACCCCATAATGATCACAGTTTTGGGGAAAATACTTTCTATGCCACATTTATTCTACTTTTTCATGATGCAGGGGAATTATCCAGGGTAGATTTTAAAAATTGTATGTATTTGCTCTGCTCATGTGTGTTACCTGCAAACAGGTTTGGGAGCAGGTCCAATTCTGGAGGGATTGCATTCTTGGAAGATGTAGTGACACAGCAGTGACTCAGCAGCTGGGCGGCATAGAGGACTCACTGTTTTGAGTTCAGTCAATGCTGTGCGGACAAGAAGTTCTTGGGTTTCCTCTGGGTCTCCATAAGAAGCATTGAAGAAAACAAATGCATCCTTTGCTAACAGAGCACTACAAACTTCTCCACGGTATGTGCTACAGTAGCCTGCATCACCCTTATAAAGTCTGCTGGTGGGAAAGCAACACACATAATGATTTATGTGCATTAATAAAATATGTTGATATTCAAAGCAAACAAGTAGTTATTTAGTCATTTTCTTTACAATCTGCTAGCCACTTCAGAAGGCTATGCTCATTGCCTCATCCCAGTATCACCATCATCATTAGATCTACCTTGAGATCTTTGCATATTGTGCTAAGGCCTGAAGGGAGGACCCACTGTGGCTGTAGAGTCTCCATTTTCCAGTGGTGACGCAGGGCATAAATGTGGAAACCTGACATGAAATCTTAATGTTCCATGTCAATATTTTGAAGGTTTTCTTCACTGGATAAGCTTCTGAGGATCTTGTTCACTAGATGCAGGAGAGCACATTACAAAAGGATTCTAGATATCAACAGAAGGGCTGGGGCAAGTTCAGATCTGAATGGGTTTGGTGACTGTATTTTCTTATTTCTTGCACCCCACTAGAGCTGACTTGCAAGCAAGTCTAACAAATCTACTGGCTCACAAGCATTTTTACTTGCCCAAGTATGCACACATAAGGAGGAAAGTCATTTCTGGCCCTTAATCTAACTCAGAAAAATAATCTCATTTCCAGTTCACATTTTTTTTCAGCTTGGTCACATGACGTTACATACACAAACAAGCTTGTCACTCTCTAGTCTGAAACCTGATTTGGACTCTGCTGTCAATGCAAGCCTGGCAGGCATCAACAGCACAATTCTGGGGCTTCCTGCCTTAATGTAGAACATTCAGCTCTACATAACAAAAATGCAGGCAGACAACGCTAAGCCAAAGCCATTGTTGCTGTTCCTTCTTTCACAATTTATGCAAAAGTCACAGAGTTCAGTTTATATCAGCTCCAAATATTTGGAAATGTCAGCAGAGCTCTCTGTACCTTTGTAAAAAAATGTCTTTCCCCCTGACATTCATCATTAATCCATTTGCCTGAAGGAAAATGAACTGCCTGCCATTGACAAAATTACTCAAAAGTTTTCCCTAGCACTCAAGATGTAGGAATGCATTCTAGCTGTAAGAACACTGGTCTGTCTGTCTTTCTTTCTTTCAGCATTCCATCCCTGGATTACAATTTGCATATTTATTCCTATTTCTTTTGGTGTACTAGCTGTGCTGGAAGTTTTTCACTGATGTTCTGAAGAAAAGGAAGCAATTCATCATGATAGGAACATGATAGCATTGCAATGTCCCCAGGGAAACAGTAGGAGAATGAAAAGTGATATTGCTTGTACTGAAGGCTACTGCAATCTCATTGTAGAAAGAGACAGGGAAGAAAGAGGCAGACACAAAAGTTTGGTTGAACTAGGGCCACAATTTACTAAATCCAATGAGCATGATCAGAAGAGGGGAAATGAGGTGAGGTGGCAACCTACCAAGTTAAACGCCTAAAGCCTATCAGATTAGGATTAATACTCAACTAGGGAAAGGACTGAAGCAATACTTCCATTCCTTTCCCCCAGCCACACCATCAAGTATTGAGGATGGTCTCCCACTGCTTCACAACTCTAAACAGCTGCAATGGTTGACCATAAAGATCCAGTTATATCCTGCACACAGGACCACAGCCCTAGAGTGCAGGCCTTTGGCCTGGCCTGTCTCTGAAAAGGAGCCTCCAGGAGCTTTCTAATCTCAACCACTGCACATCCCTGCCAATTGTGACCAGTTAACCTATTTACAAGCAGAACAGCACCCAGTACTGTATGCAAAGGGATCTTGTAGCACCATTGAGACTAACTGAAAGAAATAAGTTGGTAACATGAGCTTTTATAGACTTGACCCTACTTCCTCAAATGAATCCCTTATTTAAAATGGCAAAATCAAGGTTTGCTTTTTGGAATTTAGGGCCTTTGCAGACTGCCAGAAATAGTGCAAACTGAGTCCACTTTAACTGCCCTGGCTCAGTGCTAGGGAATCATGGGAAGTGTAGTTTATTGTGGCACCAGAGCTCTCTCACAGAGAAGGCTCCATGTCTCAGAAAAAAATACAATTCCCATGATTCCCTAGCACTGAGCCAGGGCAGTTAAAGTGGACTCAATTTGCACTATTTCTAGCAGTCTGCAAAGGCCCTTAGAATAATAGAATCACAGAAACCACAAGGACCATCCATTTTTAATATTTTCAAGGTGTGGATGGCTGAATCCTTGGATATGGAGGGCTGCCTGTATATGTGCTTTTGTTCTACACACAAGTATACATATACCCTACACACTTCCATGCCACCACCCTCTGAAGATGCCAGCCACAGATACAGGTGAAACATCAGGAATAAATTCTTCCAGAATGCGGTCACATAGCCCAGAAAACCCACAGAAAAATTTCTTGCACTTGGAAATGGAAGTCACTGTAGAGCAAAATCCTATATCAGCAGTTGCATAGTATAAATCTCCACATGCAATTTGCATTGAACTGGGTCTTCACCTCTAGGCACAGGGGTTTTGGAGTCCTTATTAGCATCAAGACCAAACATTAACAGCTGGCCAGAGGCATAAAAGGTTTCATTTGTACTAGTGACCTGGTTGGACACCATCAATGTTACCATCAAACAGATCACACAGCTAATTTTAAAAGAGTTGTTTTAATAGAAGAGGACATAGAGGACATAAGCCTCTTTTTGTCTCCTCTTCAGGACAGCTCCTTTTCCGTGACCATCGCCCCATCTGTCTGCCTCTTCCACTTTGCAAGCTTGATAATACTTCCCAAAGATGTGTTGATTTTGTCACTCATAACTCCTGGGGCCTGCTTGAAACTCTACTGCACCAGTAACTGGGAAGAGTAGCTTTTTAGCTTAAGCAAATCCATTTGACTGGACTTCTCTTTTTGGAAGAAATATGCATGGCAGTTGTATTCTACAACAAAACATGTTGGCTTGAAACTAAATCAAGCTTAATCTCCTTGAATGCTGTTGGTTTAAGACACTCAGAAGGACATTGCAAAGATAAATGGTAAGGCAATGGGTGAATATCAAAATATAAAGCTCCTTGCAGTGTGAATAGTGCCACTTGATAAGCTAAGTGTTTTTGTTTTGTTTTTTTATCCTGCCAAGTGCTGACAAGAATTTTAGCACTCCAACCCTTTCTCAAATTCCTGAGTCAATGTAGGCATAGAGCAAAATTTTCCAATGCACTGGTGCTGTTTTCAAGGAATGTAAAACTCATACAACATGATGGTATTGCATGGTGCTGACTATACATATTATAGGGAACAGAAAGCAGAAAGTGACTAATGTAACAGCCATGACATATGATCTCAGCCTTAGCAGAGAAATGTACAGAACCAGCTTACCAAATGATTACCCACAAATTTGTTCTCGAATACGAATTACACAGTCTCAACAATACCCATTCAAAGATAATTCTTACCTCCATTCTAAGGGCACAGCCACACAGTCCATCCAAATAAAGGGATAAGTATGGGAAGTGAAGAAGGAAAGAGAGAAATAAGAATGGTTACTGCTGTTTCTGTGGCACTCAAAGAATATTTATATCTTCAGCTAAAGGTTGGGGGATTCATATAGCTTTCCCTCTGATGTTTCTAGGGCAAGAATGAATGAATGGCACATCATGCTTCCAGTCAAAATAATGCATCCAGGAAGCTTCTAGGAACACTATTAGTCTAATAAACAAGATGCACACACCCAGTGGTGACTGAGGGTTCCCATATCAGTGAATCTGCCCCAGTGTTTAGTCCCGTCAGTAAAGGGGCTATCTAAAGTGCTGAACCTATTTTCCAGATTGAGTTCAGCACCTTAGATTGCTCATTTAAAGTTAGCCCTGTGAGTTAGGACTAAAACTCTGAGCAGATTCATCACCCAACTGACATGGAGGCCAATAGTTGCCCTGTGCATGCCACAGAAGCCCTTTAAAAAAAAATTAAAAGCAGAGGAAAGAAGTGAGCTTTATGCTTCTTCCACAGCAGATGGTGATGGCCTGTGAAGCCCCCACTGGACTGTGGGGGGGGGGGGACCTCAGGAAAATCAACAAGTGGACTGTATTGTGTTCTCTCCAGAGTAGTGGCTGAAGAAGAAATCAAATAATACAAAATTAGCTTTCTGTCTTTTGAATGGAACAAGGTATAACAAAAGGGAGAAATTTTTTAAAAAGGGTTTAAAGGTATGACATAAGAAAGTACATTCCCTGGGAAAGTAATTTTTACAAGGCAAAGTGATGTCCCCTAGATTCGCATACATGCATTCCGTTTACTAAAGGATTTCATTAAAATACCTTCCTGTCAATATAGTCAGACTACGGGGGGAAGCAGACGAGGGCGTCCAAGACGCCCTGCGACGGTGCGCCGCGGGACTGGAGCACTCGCATCGCGGCGCACCGTCGGCGCCTCTGAAAGGAGCGCAAAAATAGCACTCCTTTCAGAAGTCAGTGAAAGTGCGCCCTAAAAGCGTCGGACTTTTCCGCTGCAGCGCGTGCGGTCGCTGCAGTGGGAGGTTGTCCCCGGAGCGCCGGACGTGCGGAGGGCCGGCAGCTCCGAGGACGACCTCGGGAGGAGGAAGGGGCGCCGCGCGTGTGGCTGCCCCTCCTCTTCCTTGCCTCGGAGACGGCTCAATAAGCCGTCTGCCGAGGCCCTACATGTCACCACATCCTTTCAGGAGGTTAACACACCCAGAAAAATCAAAGCCCAAGTAATTGTGTAATCATTTTTCAATTTCATTGTGTTGCACATATTGGCCCCAGAAAGTATAAACCAGGGTTCTTCGGACCAGCCCCTGCCCAGTCCTGCCACTGCCGTGCCGCCACTGCCTTTCACGGCCGCGGGGGTCCTCTGGGGCGCCATTTTGGATTCCAAAGGCACGGTCAAGGGAGCCCTCCTGGGGGGGCCCTGCGGTGGCACCGGGCCTCTCGGAGGCCCAGCGCTGCCAAGGGAAGCCTCCGGGGGGGGGGCACAGCAGTGCCGGGCCTCTCGGAGGCCCGGCACTGCCGAGGGAGCCCTCCTGGTGGGCCCTGCCTTTGTGCGCATGCGCACACGACGCGGGGGGGGGGCAGCCGCCATTTTGTTTTTGAAAATGACGGCGCATGAGCACGCCCACGCACCCGGGAGATACATGCGCGGGGGGCAAGCGCGTGCGCGCAATCGCACACACCGGCCCCCAGCGCCATTCCCCCCCCGGCCCGTCGGCAAAAAAAGTTGCTGACCCCTGGTATAAACTGAAATCTTTGCACGTTCAGGGGAGCCTTCTTCAATGATTTCCACCCTTTGGGACATTTTTGCAAAAATTGACCTAGGGCTTTGCAGACTGCTAGAAATAGTGCAAATTGAGTCCACTTTTAGGGTTAGGGTTAGTGCTAGGGAATCATTGGAATTGTTGTTGTTTTTTTCTGAGACACTGAGCCTTCTCTGTCAGAGAGCTCTAGTGCCACAATAAAATACAGTTCCCATGATTCCCTAACCCTTAAAGTGGACTCAATTTGCACTATTTCTAGCAGTCTGCAAAGGCCCCTACAGGGTTTTTTGTGCAAAATGCAACATTTGTGCAAAAACAAAACAAAAACAAAGCCCTTCAAAACAATCAGAAGAAAAGAAAAGGAAGAGGAAAAGAACACAAAACAAAAGGGGCAAGAGGTTGGAAAACACTAGCCCTTTGTCCATCAAACCAGAACAAAAAAATTGCACACCAGCTTATAGTTCTTTCAGTAAGATCTTTTCAAGGACAAGAAAGTTTGTAAATATTTTTACATCTTTACTGGAGAATACAGGTATCTTTTCTGAACCTTTGGAATTATATATGTGTTCCTTTGAGATCAATGCACCGCCTCCTCCTTGCTGGTAAGTAATACTCAATATGTTCGTGGCTCGCTGAACTATTTCCACAGAGCTATTTGGTGATATTAATATAGTGCTCCATCAGAGTTACTTCCTGCTTCTGGGTGAATTTACAGAGTGCTCTTGGGACACTGTAATCAGGATGTCAGAAAATATGTCAGAAATTATAGCTGTGCCAGCCTCTGAAGTGTAATAACGTAGGAAGAAATAGCCAGAACAAGGTGCACTCCTAGATCAAATTTATCCCACTGTAAATTACAAGGAAGCCAAACCCTTTGAGAATGTCTCTGCATGTGAGAGGAAAATTCCAGGCTGGAGTTAAAATGTCATTTAATCCTCTACAAGCAGCCTCTTTTCTGAACACATACCTGACACGTTGATTGTGGCTGCAGCTTTTGCAGTGCCATAAGTCTCGCTGTGCTTGTTGGTGGCTATGCAAGTGAACAGACCAGGCCGGGTGACATACACCTGGAGCCTAGAATCAATTGCTCTATCTTTTACTGTTTCTACGATGGACCCCGCTGATACCTAAAAGCAAACAGATAACAGGAATGAACACAGCTTAGAAATATGACTTTTAGAAAGTAATTAGCTGCAACTCTTGTACCAACTTGTAAATACGGCTAGTTGACATTAGAGTAACAATCTTAAAGATAACTTGTTATTTCCCCAATTCTCAGATATAACTAGAGTCAGCATGAATGCTACAAGCTACTAACCTGTGGAAGAAAACTCACTTTCATCCCCTAGATTTCCCATCACTGCAAAACCAATCCAAAAGATCATATCTCCCCCATATGAATCTGCCAGGGCTTTAAAATTATCAAAGGCAGGCTTTCTCTTGGTCCTACCACCATCACAGGATTGTTGGGTGAGTTCACAAGAGAGAGACTTCTTGGTGGCTGCTCCCACTCTTTGGAACTCCCTTCCATAGGAAGCTAGACTGGCCACGTCCCCGCTTTCCTTTCACCAATAGGCAAAGACATTTTTGTTCAGGCAGGTTTTTCATATGTAATCACCATCAGGTGAGGCTTTTTATTGGGGCACATGCTGTGTATAATAATATTTTAACATAATTTTATACTGTTTTAATGAGGTGATTTTAAATTGCTTTAAAAAATTATTGTTAAGTTTTAAATTTTATCTCTGAGCCACCCTGGGTTCCACTCAGAGAATAATAAATATAAATATAAATTTCTATCATAAATATAGAGAAATAAATTTCTAATATAAATATAAAATAAATATAAATAAAACTAAATGAATAAAACCAGCATGAGGCCACTGCATATGGTCCATCACAAGCCAGCATTTCAAGTTATGTCATAGTCCTCCTCTATCATTTAATAAGACTACACCTCTGTAATTGTAAAAATAACTAATAAGGTTCACCACAAAAGAATTAAGGTTGTTCATGTTAGCAACAATCGCAATGTACATGGTTAAACATGAATTGACTAATTAGAAGTAACTAGTTCTAATTAATTTCTAAGTAATTAATTGCTTCCAAGCTCTGCAGGTTTAACATCTTGCTAAAATAAAGGACTGGTCTAAACAGAGAAGCTGAGAACCAGGGCCAGTGAAGAAGCCACTTCAGATTTTTGTTAATGTGAAAGGTCAAAAAATAGTTAGCAATTTAATGTATTCATATTATATTTTTACCATGAGGGATGAGAAGCGTTTATGGATATTTCTGCCTCAAAGGCCAAAATAATTTGATGGGCTTTATGTACTATGTACCTTGACACTTTCTGCTCTGTTTCAGGCAGTAAAATGCCATAAGATATTAAAACTGATATAGTAGCATCACTGAGGTTGGTGTCACCCAATGCGGGGGGGGGGGGGGGGCTGTCTTGCCCTCCGCCTCTGGCCACCTGCCCAACCAGACCACCACTGAGGGGGGCAACACTGTGCCTCTGGAGAGCCCATTTAGGGTCTGGTGTGATTGCTGAGCAAACAGGAAAGTGCCCTTTCTTGCTCGTCCAGTAGCCATGCCAGTCTCTCCAGGTATACTGCCCCACTGGGTGACATCCCCTTTGGGGTGTCACCCAGTTCAATCTGAACCCCACCCACTCCTACCCCTCTAGTGATGCCATTGTACTGAGATCATGAGATCTTGTATTGACCAGAATATCAAGTGAGGGTAGAAAATTAATTGAGACCAGAAAATAGTAATTTAATGTATTCATACTGTATATTTACCATGAGGAATGTGTTTATGGATTTTTATCCCTCAAAGGCCAAAATAATTGGATAATATGTACGGTACCTTGACATTTTCTGCTGTATCTCAGGCAGTGAAATCTCCTAAGACAGCTATACTGAGATCTTCTTTTATCCAGAATATCAAGTAAAGGCAGGGATTCCTCCACCAGAGCTCTTAACAGTTAATAGGCATAACTGGTTTTGAGGCCTTGAGCAAACCACTATCTTGACCCCATTTCCCCATACTTAAAAGGGGAATATTAAAGAACTACTGCTGGGGTTGTTTTCAGACCCAATGCAATTAAGTCTTGAAAAATAATTTGTACATTAAAAGAGCTGTATCAGTTCTACAGACACAAATTTGTTTGTTTTTTACTTTATTAAATTTCATATCCCTTCTTTTCTCCCAGAATTTTGATTTACACTCAGTTTAGGGGAGTTTTTAATCCCCCAGAATACTCTGCAAGGTAGGTTACTGTATCCTACTCATGTTCAGTTTTATTCCAGATTAACTGTGGTATAGTCGTTTGAGTATCAGAGTAGGACTCTGGGAGACTGGAGTTCAAATCCCTGCTTGGCCATGGGAACCCAATGGGTGACCTTGATCAAGTCAAATTCTCTCAGCTCCAGAGGAAAGTAATGGCAAACCCACTCTGAACGACCCTTGCCAAGAACACCTTGCAACAAGGTGAGTTCAAGGTCATCATAAAACAAAAGCAACTTGGAAGGCACATAACATAGGAATGGAAAAGATATTCAAAATTGTTCACAAAATCCTGATGAGAAGAATCCTGGAATCACATTGTTGTTTTGTGCAAAAAACAGCATTCTGTGTACAGAAAAATAATAATTTTTATTTTAATTGCATTTGCTATACAAAAATGCTGGGGGGGGGGGGGTGTTTGATTTTTTTTTTTCAAAGCAACCATGTGTGAATTTTACCTATAATAAGTTCCAAACTCTGAATAGGCCTTGGAAAAAGTGCACTTTTTGAAGGTTTCGTCACAGGAGGAAGAAAATTGCTAAATTAGTTTTTTGTGGGTTTTTCGGGCTATGTGGCCATGTTCTAGAAGAGAAACTCTTCTAGAACATGGCCACACAGCCCGAAAAACCCACAAAAAACTATGGATGCCGTCCATGAAAGCCTACGACTTCAAATTGCTAAATTACTCGTTACATTCTTTGAAAAGGAAACCAGTTAAGAAGTACATCCCCGTAAAAACAACAATAGCTACACCAGGTTAACTGTTAAAAGTTATGCCCTTCCAGTTAAAGTATCCTGGGAACTGTGGGGTAGTGAGAGTTTGTTGTTGGACATTTTCCTAAGCCTTTTTATGGAACTATAATTCAGACAGAGAGAGAATGACTGTCAAACAAGTTTAAGCATGCCCCTCTTTGTAGCAATGCAGAGCACCACTGTTTCTACTTAGAAATAGCCTGTCTACTTGAAAATTTCATCACTTTTTTTATAACAAAAAGAAGCAACACAGCAGTGAGCTTAGACCTAATAATTTAAACTTTACTCAGGATGTTTACCCAGAGTGTATATTTCACCAATACAGTAATATGGGACTGATTCCTTCCACCATGATAATTGATCCACAAAATACTTCTATGCATAATATATGGCTGATCATTAACATGAAGCTCTGATTGACAACCAGCACTATGAGCCCCTTATTGCAATTTAATTGTAAAGGCACAACCCCTAAATTAATAAACTTGTTGGTGCTAATGTATAACACATACCAGAGGTGGTTACATGAAAAAGTGGTTGTGTCAATTCACAGAGTGACCAGAGTTTCCCATTACTGTTTAAACATTTCTCTTTGTTCAGAGTAAAGCATTTAATCAATGGTTTCTTTCTTCAGAAATCACTTCCTTGGATTTAGCATGCAGAAATTATTCTTGCTGATTTGCAGAAGCAATTTCCTCAGGGCACGAACTCAGATTTCTTTGAGTTCATCCAGGTGCTGCCATGTCTGAGCTAATGCACCAGATTTAATAAAATCTGAAGTTTAAACTCCTTTGCTTTATTTTCCATATGTCATCTGTAGATTTCTCTGCAGTGACACAAGCTGTGTACTTTCAGCAAAGAAAATGAGTATTTTTGCATCCAAAGATTCCAGATTGTGAAACCACCAACTAAAATTCCTTACTGAAAACAATTTTGTAATATTAAAGCATTTGGTCCAAGTTTTCCAGTTCATTCCCATTGAACAGTAATTATAAATGCACTTATTATAGGTATACTTCAGTTAATGAAGTAGATGTGTTCCTGGGCATTACTTCTTTAATAGGAAATTTGGTATCAGAGATAGAAATAACATGGAAAGAACAGGGATAGGCTCTTTGCAGCACAAAAAGTAAAGAACAGTTTAACATCTTTTTCATTTAAAGTTAACAGCAGGCACATGTGAAATGAAATAGTCAGATTAGGTATGGCTTGCACAAAAACATTTGAACTTTCTAGAGACCACTTGAAGGCTTCTTCTAAAATGCTTCTTCTAAAATGCATCCAGGGACAATTTTTTCTTTCACCAGCTTCAATTTCCTCCAGTCCATTTTATCATCTTTCTCCTTCATGATCCTCCCTAGGCCAATGCTGTTGAAATGACTTCCAGATGGGGAGGAAAATGGGTGCTAGATGAGTGTAAAAAGACTGAAAAAAGCAGCTTCTTTGTCATAGGCTTTATTAATTGAGATATGCCTGTATTAAGACATAACTGTCTATATACAAGGCACCTAACAGTATGTAAGGTTTATTAAAAAGTCAAACAAAAGTAAGATCCACAATCCCAAGGAATTTTTTTTTGAAAGAAGGTCTCTGTAGAGGGTATTAAGGGATGATTATGGTATGGGGTGATAACATATTTTCTATTCGTAGGGACTTATCTCAAATGTGTTATTAATGTGTTTAATAACATACAAAGACAAAGTATCCCAAATTCTTGGAAAGAAGCGTTAATAGCATTGATCCCAAAGGAGGGAAGAGATAAGAAAAATATAAAAAATTACAGACCAATATCATTGATCAATGCAGATTATAAAATTTTCACCATCATTATATCTGAAAGATTGAAGAATATCCTATCAGAACTTATACATACAGATCAAAATGGATTTTTACCTAAACGCCAAATCAAAAACCATATAAGAACAGTAATTGATATCATTGAACATTTTGAATATAATAATGACAAAAAAACTAGCCATGATTATGATCGACGCAGAGAAAGCTTTTGATAGGGTAAACTGGACCTTTCTGATAGAATTACTGAAAAGAATGAATATTGGAAGCAAATTTGAATCATGTATAAAATCCATTTATAAAGATCAAAGGGCACAAATTATAATTAATGAAGAAAAAACAGAACACATAAAGATCGAAAAAAGCACTAGACAAGGGTGCCCTATGTTGCTTTTACTATTTATATCAATATTGGAAATATTAAATATAAAAATAAGAGATGATGAAAGGATCAAAGGGGTAAATATAAAGAATACACAGATGAAATTGAAAGCATACGTAGACGATTTGATCTACTTTCTGGAAGAACCGAAAGACAGCATAAATCATTTGATTTTGACGTTAAAAGAATTTGGAAAATATTCCGGTTTTAAAATTAATAAAGATAAAACTACTATCTTAACAAAAAATATTTCAACAAAAGAAGAAAATGAACTGAATCAAACAACAGGATTTAAAATACAAAGGAAAGTAAAATATTTGGGAATCACATTAACAAAAAGGAACACAGATTTATATCAAAACAATTATGAAAAAACCTGGAAAGAAATTAAGATGGATTCAGCTAGATGGACAAAATTGCAACTTTTCTTTCCCAGTGATTATTAAAATGAATGTTCTTCCTAGGTTTATGTTTGTCTTCCAGAATCTTCCGATTCTAACGAACGAAAAATGCTTTATCACCTGGCAAAAAGAGCTGTCAAAGTTTCTTTGGGAAGGAAAGAAGCCAAGGACAAGATGGAAAGTCTTAACAGAAGAAAAACTAAAAGGAGGAATGTCAGCACCAAATCTGAAACTGTATTATTACGTCTCTTGCTTGGTTTGGTTAGAGGAATGGATTAAATTAGATAATGAGAAACTATTGGATATAGAATGCAGTAACTTACGATTTGGCATACATGCATATTTATGGTTTAATAAAGTAACAGCTAATAAGGACTTCAATAATCATGTAATTAGAAGAGGATTGCTAAGTGTCTGGAACAGGATTAAAAAAACAATTCTATAGGAAGATGCCTCTCTGGATTTCAGCCCAGGAAGCTCTTCATAAAAGGACAAGAAACATTGGAGAAAAATGGATATATAAAGATGTGATAGAGATAAATTCAAATGCTGATGAAAGAAGCTACCAATTTAAGACTATAGAAACTTTGCAAAAGGAAAACATAAATATAAATTGGTTCTTATATAACCAATTAAAAGCAAAATTCAGACAAGATGAAAAGCTAATAGGATTTGAGAAAGAAGATAACGAAATAGATAAAATCATATTCAAGGAAAATGACAAACATATATCAAAATATTATGAAATACTAAAGAGAAGGGATCTAGAAAATGAGACCATCAAAACAGTGATGATAAAATGGGCAAGCGATATCAGGGAAGCCATACAGTTAGAAGACTGGGAAAAATCTTGGCAGATAACGAATGAATTCACACTTTGCCAAAATTATAAAGAGAATTATTTTAAGATGCTCCATCAGTGGCATTTGATGCCAGCTAAATTGAACAAGATGTATAAAATTGGTAACTCAAGATGCTGGAAATGCCAAAAACCAGAAGTGAATTTTATACATATGAGGTGGAAGTGTCAGGAGGCAAAGAAATACTGGAACATAATAGCAAAAGCAATAAGTGAAATGTTAAAAATTGAATTAGAATTGGATCCCAAAATCTTTCTATTAAATATGGTTAACAGATTGGAAAAGAAGATCACGAAAAAACAAATGAAGAATGTTTTATATATGGTAATGACAGCAAGAATCATTTATGCTCAGTTCTGGAAAACCCCAGGAGAAGAAGAATGGCTCCTTAAACTACAGGAAGTGACAGATATGGATAAACTCACGGTTATATTAAGAGAGGAAGAAATAGAAGATGATTGGATTTGCCTCCGGAATATAGGCGAGAAAAGAGGATGGAAGTTAATTTAAGATAATGTCTTTAATACAATGATTTAAACTATTGATATAAAATAAGAAGGGCAAATTAAAAGATCAAGTCAAGGAAATATAAGTAAGGTAATTATGCGGAAAGAAAGTAACAAGAAGAAAGAGTATAAAAGAAGAGAACGTACATCGGTAACACCAAAAAAAAAAGAGAGATTGTTACAAATGTGAATTGTATATTGGTGGGGTGGAGGTAAATGTATTGTTTTGCGTGTTGTATAATTATGTATGTATGTTATGTAAGTTATGTAAGTAGTAATGTTATGTATATATATCTATGATGTTTTAAATCAATAAAAATTTAAAAAAATGCTTTGCCACCGAATATAAAATGTCCTAATGTGATGTGCTACCATTCCTGAAATTTAGCCAATGTATTTTTTTTTCTATCTATTCAACTTATATGCTGAACATATAAGAAAAACAGGTTTGTGTTAGTGGACGTCCTCCATTTTTCTTATATATTTTAGCCATGTGGAGTTCCCTATGACCCCAGCCTGACCCTTGGGAGATAGCAGCCATAATACCCTAAATGTAAGGTCAGGTAAGCAAGCTGAAATTGCTCAAGACCACTAGAGATTTCCTGGACAGGCAGGTTTGGGAGATGCCCTTGGGAATATCCCATTATACTGGAAAAGATACACAATGGTGTTTGTTTGTCTTAGTCTCACACTTAATGGGACAGTGATCAGATTTGATTGCACCCCTTTCTCTAGCCTCCCTTTCCTTGATAGTTTTGAAACCAAATGCATTGTTTACACAAGGGGTAGGCAACCTTTCCCCTTTAAGGGCCGAGGGACTTCAGCTCCCAGAATCCCAGGAACTATTGGCCAACATGGGACTATTGGCCAACATGGCTGAGGCTTCTGGGAGCTGAAGTCCCTCGGCCCTTAAAGGGGAAAGGTTGCCTACCCCTGTTTTAGACTATGCCCAGACTTAGGTAAACAATGGTAAACCCATCAAGCCTTTGTCCACCTATTGTTTGACTCATGGCCAGGAGGCAGAAATTCCCTATAAGTACCCCTAGATTTTAGCAGACCGTGTGCTACCTTGGAAGTGCATGCTGAATCTCTGTCGGTCTCCGCTCTGAGATAGTTCCCACGACCCCCTCACTTGCCGGTCGTGACCCTTCCACGGAATCCATTCGCATTCACCAGAAGTCCGGAGGAGTCTCTCGACCGTAAGTATATCCCTCTCTATCCTGGTTTCCCTCTTTGCCTCCCCCGCTCTCGCTCTTTCCTGCTTGTCTTCTAATGTGTGTGTGTGTGTGTGTGTGTGTGTGAGTGTGCTGTATTTGGAGGTTTGCTTATTTTGTTAAATAAACATTTTAGACTTTAATTGGAGTTTGGTCCATTTCAGTGTCATTCCTTGCCAGAATACTTATACCTCTGGTATACATTTGGACAAGATCTCCGAAACAAAGTTGGGCGCTTTACTCTCACATTTGAGCTAATTATAAATTCCCCAAAATTAGGCTTGTTTCCCAATACTTGGACACAGAAGAAGGAGGAGTAAAAATAGGACGAAGGAATATCAACAATCTAAGATATGCAGGTGACACCATAATGCTAGCAGAAAACCTCACAGACCTGGAACACCTATTAAGGAAGATCAAAGAAGAAAGTGCAAAGGCAAGGTTAATGTTGAACATAAGGAAAACAAAAATAATGACCAATGAGGACCCTTCACAAGTTCAACCTAGACAATGAAGAAATAGAAATAGTAAAAGAATTCCCATACCTGGGGTCAAGCATTGATAGAAATGGGGACTGCGGTCAGGAAATCAGAAGAAGACTAAGGGGCTGTACAGATGGCCCCTAAGGTGCAGCATCCCACTGCCCCTTTCCTTGCCGGATCGGGGCTGCGGCAACTGCATGCCGCGGCCCCGATCCAGTGGTTTGCTGCTCTAAAAAGACATATCATGGGAAGAGGGGACTCTGGAAAAAACAATAATGCCAGAGAAAGTGGAGGGAAGTAGGAAAAGAGGAAGGCCACATGCCAGATGAACAGACTCTATTAAGGATGTCACAGGTATTTAGGGGTTGCAGGATTTAAGCAGAGCAGTGGAGGACAGAGGGTCTTGGGAGATGTTTCATCCATAGGGTTGCCATGAGTTGAGATCAACTCGAGGGCAGTTAACAACAACAAGTTTTTTCCAAACTACATTACTTTAATGTTGTTTTTTTAAGTCAAACAGAGACTTCCCAGCCCTGCACATGCCACCTACTCTGTGGAATAAAATGATGTAATAATGATGCACCCATTCAGATGTTCTGACTCCCCTGGCATCTAGCAAACTTGATGTTTTAAGAATCATGTTGCCATTTTCAAGCTGGTTTCCCCTCCTCTTGCTGAACCTTAATGTTAAAGGGACTGTATCATCAAATGTTTTTTGTGTGCAGTGTTCTGCTCTGGCTGAAAATGTTGGAAAGGAAACTGAGAACTTGAAGATTGAGTCAGACTTGTTCATTCTCAGCCTGGACCACACAGTAAATAATACTTTCCTTGCCATATTCATGGATAGTGCTCACAGGGGCAGGAAAAATAACTAAGGAAGGATTGAAAATAACTTCAGTATACGGACAATCTTTTGCCAAGACTTCTTAAGGTGAAACAATCCCTTAGTGCCGTTAACTTCAAACCAGCTTGGAAGACAGTTAAGCATTACAGTCTGTTGTTTACATTATGGAAAGTAATAGAAAGTTGCTGCCAAAAGCATTGTGAGCATTACAAGTAATTGCATTTTTAGCCCTTCTAAGTTGACAGTGAGCTTTTCTATGTGAAATGTGAGCCACTGTTAAGTTATTATTTCTTGTACACACAAATGCCATGACTTGCTGTCAAAGAAGTTTTCTTTTTAATAATTAAAAATCCATTTTATTTTATTTTTTTTACCAAGAGACCAAAGATTTATCTAGGCTACAAGTTAATACTAGTTTGATACGCTTTCACTGTCATAGATGTCTACAAACAAGGGTGGGAAATGTACTTACCTGAGGGCAGTTAAGGATTCCCACTTTATCCTGTGCAAGTTCCTCTGGAATTATTACTATTTATGTCTAAAAGCCATCTATGGACTCATCTTTCATGATAATTGTTTAACCCAGCCTTCCACAATATGTACCTCTCCCGATATTTTGAACTACAATTCCCATCAGCATTAGCTAACATGGCCAATGCCAGTGATGATGGAGGATGTAGTCTGAGACACACCCAGCTGGAGGAAGGCTAGTCAAATCCTTTACAAACCCATCTAATCATGCAATGTCCTGATTCACTCTTCAAATATTTACCCTCCCTTCCTCCTGGTTCCTGGTTGAGAAGTAAGACAGGCACTCAGGCAAGAAAATTCTGTTTGCCATATTGAAAATGATTTGGTCTTGGAAGTAGCAAGTGATTTTTGCCTGCAAGCATGAATGCCAAACAGCTGACAGTCCAAACCAAACATGGCTAAGGTAAAAGGAATGAACTGTGGATATAAAAGCTCTGCAAATAGAAACAGGCCAAATGTAACACACTCCTCTAAAGCCTAAGCCAGTCTAGATTTCAAAAAATAAATGTTATTGACTTTTCATGCTTAGTTGCCAAGCTTTGCCCTTCCACATTATAGACCCTGTCAAGTCCACTGCTGGAAAGGAATGTAGCCCAAAGTTCACTGTACCTCTAGTTGGTTCTACAGCTCCTAAAGAACAATATGTATATTAATGGGGGCCCTGTCTGCACAAGCCAAACAAACATCCTTCCTCCCATTCCCATGGCGACAAGTCTGGACAACACAGGGCCTAATCTCTGGGACTGGTACAAACTGTCCAGAAAACACCCAATCAGTTCAGCACTGAACCTGCTGTCTACCCCCCTTAAAATGTTTTTAATTTTAATGTTTTTTAAAAATCCAGAATACTCCATTGCAATGCCAGGGGGCTGCTTACAACATGTCACACTATGCTACCTGGCACCACCACCTCAATGGTGAGTTGTTTGCTCTGAGGTCAGAATGAGGCACCCAGCCATTGGATCGATGCATGGGGTCATGCAGCATGCAAACTACCACCCAGCATCACAATGGAGAGCACCAGGTAAAGAGGAGATGTTAGGCCAGCTCCAGAGCCACAATACTTTGGGCTGTTCTCAGAGTATTCTGTCCCATGGGATCAGAAGGTCAGATGTAGGTTAACCAGGGCTGACCCAACACATTTAGCTGCCTGCGGCAAAGGACAACATAGTGTCCTCTTCCCATTTCATCTGCAGAATACAGCTGGACTAAGTGATCAACACTGGTGATGGGTAGTGATGGACAAATGGGCAGTTTAAGAGAAACAGCAAAGATATTGCTCACCTGATATGTATCTGCCACCTGAGATGAAAATCTTAAGTTTCTTTAGCAATAGAGGAACAATGATCTTCCAATCGCCCTTACCTCCACAAGTTCCTTTAAGCTACTTCCCCCCACATGCTTTTAATCTAAAAATAGTGCCCATTTGCCTTGCCTTGCCTTGCCATTTGTCCATCATTATCCATCACCAGTGTTGATCACTTAGTCCAGCTGTATTCTGCCTTGCCTTGCCTTGCCATTTGTCCATCACTACCCATCACCAGTGTTGATCACTTGGTCCAGCTGTATCCTTGCCTTGCCTTCTGACACTGGCCAGCTTGAGCTGGGCAAGAAGAATAAAAGATGAACTCTCAAGGTTTATACTGTACAGAAGTGAAAATTACCAAGACTGACATCTAGGAGTACAGTGCAAGCATGTTGCTAACAGGAAAGTTTACTTCCCCATTTAGTTCTCACCTGCATATCTTTTCCCATTTTTGAATTTACAGATTAAGTGAAACTACCTAGCAGGGCTTATCAACCTTTTCTAACAGCTGTTTGTGGGAATCAGTGTGATGTAGTAGTTTCAGGACTATGACTCTGGAGACCAGGGTCACATCCCCACTAGGCCATGAAACTCACAGACTCTCAGCCCCAGAAAACCCCATAATAGGTAGGCTTTGGATCACCATCAGTTGGAAATGACTTGAAGACACACAATAACAATAACAGTTGTTACCATTTGGCCATCATACAAACAGGGACTCCCAAATCCATCTGCCCAGTGACAGAAGCCAGACACATCACCTCATCTCCTGGTAAAGATCATGCATCAGGATGACCAAAGTGTAGTCTGTCCCATCTCTAGGCAGAACACAGTATCCTCCGGGGATGTCTATATCTGTGTCACTGCCACCCTCTTGAGCATCTTGCTCCCAAAGGGAGTATAAGCAATTGGGCAATCATTGTTATGTATCCCCAGATCCATCAAAGCCCTTCAGTAGTTGTTGACAGCACCTCCACTTTCCTAGGCAGCAAGTGTCACTCCTTCAGGTAATGGTATGTATACTATTCCTTTGAACTGTGCCCTCAACCCCCCCTTTGGCTAACTTGAATCAGCTACAGTGGGCAGTTTACCATGCCCAACTGACAGCAGCCCTCAGGAACATCAGACATGCTCCTACCACCAGATCATAGAAACTGCAGAAACACTTACAGCTTTTCCGTTTTCAAGCCATGTCACAGTCGGAGTTGGAATGCCTGTTGCTGCACACTGCAGCGTCACCACAGAGCCAAAGCTGACATTGTAGGATTCAGGAGCTTTCAGGATTCGAGCAAAAACTGCATAAAGGAAGACACACAGATTTGTAAAGTGATTAATGGTAAAGATAAGCCATTAGTCAAACATAGGCAATGATTGCTTTTGAAAGTTAATTTAACAAATGAAAACTGAGTCAGTCCAAAGGCTTCATACTACCGTAAATGGCTGAATATAAATAACACCTCAAGTATAGATTTCAGGGCTTGCTGTTGCATTTGGTAGAGTACTGGAAAAGCACAATTATATTTTTGGTCAGTTCCACAGTTCTACATATACAGTTATGTGTGCTCTGCAGTAGAAATATCACTAGAAATCTGTACTAGAAATTTCAAAATTCTGCATCTATGCTGTGCTGCTCTTCTGCAAAAAATATTCTCAAAAGGCTGATTTCTGTAGCATGAACAAATTATACAAATGATGCAAATTTGCATAGCATTGATTACTTTGAATGTTAGCCTGATTGTGCTCAGAGAGGTGGGATATAAATAAAATATTATTATATTATTATATTATTATTATTATTATTCTGCATGGAATTTCCCCCATGTGATAAAGTCCTTTCTCACTCTTAATTCCACATGGGCATCTGCTGATCTAAATATATATGTCTTGTTGAGAGAGCCACTGAGGTGCAAAAGATCAAGGCATCTTGACAACAGCAAATTGTCTGGATGATATTCCTTGTATTCAAATCAAGAAGGCATGATGGAGAATCATTGGCTATGTATCCACACACAAACATGCAGAAAAAGAAGATGGATTGTGATTGCTGCCCACATCCTCCTCTCCAACAGCAACATGTTTAGTTAATGCACTCATTTCTGCCCTGCCTTTCTGTTACAGATGTAGTCAACCATGAAATGAAAGGTAAAACTCAAAATTTTAATAAAAACAGAAGAACAACTCAATTAAAACATATCAATAAAACTAAGAAATAAATAAGCACCCATTGAAAAAATCCTGCTTCAACAAATAGGCCAATGTAAAAGCCAATAACCTGTCTGAATAAAGATTTCTCTGCCTGTTAGCAGAAGGACATTAAGGACAAAGCTAGCTTGCTCTTTCTTACTGGGGAGTTCAAGTGCCTGGGAGGGAACCATCAAGAGACTCACTCTCACATTATCACATGAGCTACTACCAATAGTGGTGGAACAAAGGGAAAGGACTCTCCTGAGAACCTTATAAACTGGGCAGGCTCATATTAGAGACTGGAATAGTTCAAACAACCTGGTCCCAAGTTGTGTAGGGCTTTATAGGTCACAATCAGCACTTTCAGCTCTGATCAGCAACAGACTGTTAGCCAGTGAAGCTGTTGTTACAGAAGAGTCACATATGCTTCCAATAATCAGCCTCAGCTGGTAGTCTGACTACAGAACTCTGAAATACTTTAGGTTTCTGAAGATTTTTTTCAAAGGCTGCCGCAGTAATTTAAATAACATTTAACTAGGGATTGTTTCATCAGGTCATATCTAACAACCATAGGAAGTGGCAAAATTAGTGCACTAAGATAAGCTCTGCAAACACAGTCCTGGCCACTGCTAAAACCTTGACATCCAGGTTTATGGCAGAATTCAAGAGAACACCCTAACTACAAATGTTCAAAAGCAGTATAACCAAAATCTGAATCTTCATTCCCTATTCTGGCATTCACATTATCAGGAGAAGCTCTGTCTAAGTGGAATTAAATGTCAATATTATATTCATCCACACTTTTATTGGCATCAGTCATTGATTTAGAACAGAAGTCATCGATTTAGAACAGACTGCCTTGGTTTAGATCAGGAGTAGGCAACCTTTCCCCTTTAATGGCTGAGCGACTTCAGCTCCCAGAATCCCAGGAGCTATTGGCCAACATGGGACTATTGGCCAACATGGCCGAGGCTTCTGGGAGCTGAAGTGCCTCGGCCTTAAAGGGGAAAGGTTACTTACCCCTGGTTTAGATGGAGCGGAGAGAAAGATCTTAGTTCATCAGGTCACAGGTAGCACTGAATCTCGAACTCTGGATACTTGGTTCCTGAGGTCTCATGCTCTCTCTCTCTCTCTCTCTCTCTCTCTCTCTCTATATATATATATATATATATATAAAGGTGGTCCCTTGACATGAATGTCTAGTCATAACCAATTGTAGGGGACAATGTTCATCTCCGTTACTAAGCCAAAGAGCCAACATTGTCAGAGACTACTCTGTGATCATGTGGCCAGCAAGACTAAACAGAATGCCATTTACCTTCCCACCAAAGTGGTACCTATTTACCTACTTGCATTTGCATGCTTTCGAACTACTAGGTTGACAGAAGCTGGGACTAGTGACAGGAGCTCACCCCATCAGGCAGTACCTGGGCCTCGAACTCCCAACCTTCTGATCTTCAAATCATCAGAATTGGCATCTTAACCACTAAGTCACTGCATCCCTCTCTCTCTCTCTATACATATATATATTCATTCATTCTCTCACCTCATCCTTTTGCATATAGTTCACCCATTGTCTCTTCCCTCTGCATCAGATTAAGTTTCTACCCATCTGCAGAAGTGTGAGCTGATCATTTTCTGCTTTACTATGGACCTCCTGTTCTATAGTGGCCAAAAACATTAGTAGAATGATTTTTGACCCCACCCCATGTACTAAATTCAATTTTGAAATATACGTAATATGAATTCTTTTAATATGAAATAAAACCCATCCCGCAGACTGAACTGCATCTATATTGCAGAATTAATATAGTTTGATGCCGCTTTAACTGCCATGTCTCAATGCTATGGAATTCTGGGATTTGTAGTTTTGTGAGCTATATTGCCTTGTCTGCCAGAGAGCTCTGGAGCCACAACAAACTACAAATCCCAGGATTCCACTGGATGGAGCCATGACCATTAAAGCATGTTTAGAGTCTGCATTAAAACAGCAATAGTTAAGCAACTGACGGTTTTTTAAAAAAATGCAGTGTAAACTATTTCTATCCAGTGTATCTATATAAAACTGCTGTAATACAATGACTCACTTCTATATAGACAGCAAATCCCCAAAGACAAGTGCATGCAAGGATAAGATGTGTTCAAATTACCTTCCCTAGGAAATGAGTAAGGAAGTTCTTTTCATGCCAATGCTAGACCTTGTCTTATTCCCGCAAGGAGTCCTTGCTCACATGTATAAGATTAAAGGTAGGCCACGTCTGTTGGCTCAGCTGTTAAGTGCATAGAATAAATTTGATGTATCTGAGGAAATGAACTCTAATCTTTGGAAGCTTGTGCCATAATACATATGTTAAGTCTTTAAGGCACCCCAGGGCTCTTTGCTGTTTTTGTATTTGAAGTAGGGAGCAGAAGTGCTCCATAGGGAATTGTAATGAAAGAGACAGTCCTGGAGAACAGCAAGTAAGGACAAAAAACCCAAAACTGGCCACTTGCTTTGTGGCCTCATTTGTAAAGGTGGCAATATTTAAACAAAGTTTCTTCTGTTTAGTTCCCTGGACTGCCTTATTTGTAAGATGTGCAGCAAGTATTACTGGCCTGAACAAAATTCAAGAAAACTTTCTCAATATCTGTAAATTTTCACAATACACACCAACATATTAATCACACTATAATACAGGGGTAGGCAACCTTTTTGAGCTGGGGGTCGGGTTGCTGTCCCTCAGACAATTGGGGGGGCCGAAGCACCAAAAATAAATAAATAAATAATTTTTTTAAAAAAAAAATAAAAATTAAAAAAAATATGCATGCACACTCTCTCAGCCCCAGAAAAGCAATGGGAAACCAACCCCCTGTGGAGATTTTGCCAAGAAAACCCCAAGAACAAGTAATAACAACAATAATCAATGTCATCATGGTGGGCGGTGGTGGCGGCGGCATGTCCAGCCTGGGGCCGGTCCAAAGGCCTCGGGGGGCCGCATCCGGCCCCTGGGCCTTAGGTTGCCTACCCCTGCTATAATACATTCTGATTAATAATATGAAAATAATACTATATTCTACAGCAAAAATCTAATGAGAATATGACGATGATGATTATCATACAGTAATAGCAGTAATCCTATGCCTATTTACCTTGGAGTAAATTCCACCAAATGCAGTGAGATCTACTTCTAGATAGACACGTACAAGATTGCACCCTGAAAGTATAACAACCTAAAAAAAAATTGGTGGGGGGAAGGTGAAGTGTCAGGAAGCCAGGTTATCAGTGTACAATCAACTTGGAATACTGTTAAAAGAAGCAAGAAGAAGAAAGATTTGTGCAAGACAAGGGCTCCACAGGTGCAAGCTGGATATTCAGTGGATTGTGCCCAGTTGCATCTGTCCCAGCCTAAATGCACTGGTTGAGTTGTGAATTTAGGCTGCATCCACACTGCAGAAAAAAATCCATCTCTGGTGCACAACAAACTACAGTCTCAGAATTCAACAGCATTGAGCCAATGCAATCAAAGTGGTGCCAAACCAGATTATTTTTACAGTGAGGATGCAGCCTAATTAGCTATCACTTTGGTATAAACTGAAAGTTTATTTGTTGTCAATGTTCCCATAGAACAGTGAAGAAACTTCCTGCAAGAAAAATACTATCTTGCAAACACATCTTTTCCCTCCAAAGCAAATGCAGGAGGACTGGAGGCCACAGCAGGGGAAATCTGACAGAATTCCAAGATGCTTAATCCCACATCAGTAATCCTTCCTTGAAAACATGCCCCACACTGTATTGGTTGTTTTTTTTCCTCTAATGGGTTCCGACACGGGAAGTACATACTCTCCAACATTTCACAGATGAAAACTGGGACACATGTGACCAAGCACCATCAGAGAGTGATCAAGACTGCAAAAGTAATGATTGAAGCAAAACAGGTAAGAGAGGCTAAAGCCATAGTGTGTGTTGTGTGCGTTCAAGACATTTCCAACTTATGGCGACCCTAAGGCAAACCTATCATGGGGTTTTCTTGGCAATATTTGTTCAGAGGAAGTTTGACGTTGCCTTCCCCTGAGGCTGAGAGAGTGTGATGTGCCCAAGATCAGCCAATAGGTTTCATGGCCGAACTGAGAACTGAACCTGGGAAGGCCAAGATTCTGCTTCCATCTCTCTCTCCTCCTCCCAAGTGAATTGAGCACAAACTACTTTTGCACTTTGAACTCCATTTACAGCAACCGAAGCAAGCTGAAGACAAAGGGGAGATGTGGTAGGAGGAGAAAATGGAACATTTTAAAATAGCTGAAAAAGTCAGACAGCAAAACATTAACTGGGATTCTCCTTACCAAACCAGGAGTGTTGGGTATAGAAGTTTGCCTAGCTGAAGAAAAAGTCACTTCTAAACTACAAAATCAAATCAGACTGCTTGACCTGAGATTTGTCTTTCCACCTGGAGAAGCACAGCACTCCCTCTGTGGCATCAGCCAGCACCCTGAGATTTGATAGTCCTGCCTCCACTCTCTTTCATGATCTAGCCTGGAGCTTGAGAAATTGGCAAAAGCCTTGTGCTTCTGGTGGCAATGCCACCATAGAACCACAGGTAGCATAGCATGACACCATCCATTTGAGAAACTGTGGGCCTTTGCAGACTGCCAGAAATAGTGCAAATTGAATCCACTTTAAGGGTTAGGGTTAGTTCTAGGGAATCATGGGAAGTGTATTTTTTTCTGAGACATTGAGCCTTCTCTGTCAGAGAGCTCTGGTGCCACAATAAAATACAGTTCCCATGATTCTCTAACCCTAACCCTAACCCTTAAAGTGGACTCAATTTGCACTATTTCTGGCAGTCTGCAAAGGTCCTGTATCTGGATATTTACACAGACCTAAACCATACTGTTTCCTACATAGCTGCTGTTTAGTAAAAGACATTCTACAGAATTGCATTTTAGCTTCCTTGTATCTTTGGGTATCTTCATAAGGGAGGATATAGATATTCAACAGAAATGAAGCATATAGATACTGAAAGAATAAACAACCAAAGCCAACTTGTGTCCTTCATTGTTGTTTTGGGTTGTTGTTGTTGTTATTATTTATTCTCTACTTTCCTCCCAGAAAAACTGTGACTTAAGGGGGCATACAAATGAAAACTTATTCAACTGTTGTACAACTGAAATATGCAAAAGATTAGTTTTAAAATGTAATTAAACAGTCAATAACAATAAAAACAATTTCACCCCAAAATGATAAAAAGAAGTTTTTAAAAGTGCAATCAAAAACAGAAAATGGTCCTGTTAAAAGCCTTTTCTTTAAAAACATCCTGTCTTTGCAAACCCGACAAAAGGGGCAGAGGGGGAAGCCCAATACTTATTTTTAAAAACCCTTTGTATACCAAGCAGCATCCAAACTTAAGAACTATAACTGAGAGGGAAGTAGCATTAGACCCCCTTGGAAATAGTTTTGGGGCCTGGATAGATTCACATAGGGCTCCCTTTGTGTTGCTGAAAGGGTTACTAGAAAGCTCCTAGCTGGAGCAATGTATAGCAACCAGCGGGTGGGGCTAAGTAACCTGATGTAAGTTATAGAACTAAATGAAAATTATACATTAATTATATGTTGAGAAAATTCACTTAGCTTATAAGCCTTTAAAATTTTGTATATTCTAACTGGCACCAGCTAAACTGCAAGATTGCAAAACAGCTTGAAAAGGTCAAAGATTTTTTCTAACTGTAGAGTTTTGCTAAAATGCCTAGATTGCACAGTATGTAACTACCAAAGCTACAAAAAAGCTAAGATAAGATACAGAAGAGAGAAGCTGTGTTCCTGTGTTCTTGTCCTTGTAACTTGAATGTTTCTATTCTCTATAGTCAGAGAAAGTTCCTGAAAGTTTCCATTCTCCATAATCAGGTGGGCCTTAGAGAGAAAACATTTGCGCATGCCTACTGAATGTTTTATGCACTTGTATAAAAGGTTTTGGAGAGCAATAAGCTGGGCGACAGTTTTTTTCTTTCTCAACCTGCAAGGTGAGGTGAGCTGTCGCCTCGGCCGAATAAAGCTGAGTTTTGTTTGGAACCAAAGCCTGGGCTCCTTGTGGTCTCTGACTCTCACTCTAAGCCCATATGTGGGATCAAATAGTTCCCTAACATAACAACTGACTTGACCCCAGGCAATAACACAAGCCGTCCATACTGTTACCACGTTCTGTCCAGAACTGTGAGTATTCCCTTCTATTCTTCCTACAAGACCTGCCAGTAAACAAGCTAATTAACATTATTAGTTAGCAGAAGGCTATCAGTTTAACAGAGTACAGGGCCTGGTAACAGGGAGGTTTCCTGGGCTTTCCTCTTAAATAGACAATATGCAACAGTGGAGAGACTATAAGTTAAGCACTAGGTGGGATACTACTTCCCCAGTTACCCAGCCCCCTTCCTTCCTTTCCTCAAAAGATCTTGGCACATTCCGCCTCTTAGAGCTCGTTTTCCGGTTTATTTCTATTCATTTTTCCTATAAGTCAGCTTTTACTTTCAAAAAATATAGAACACTATCACAGAGAAGATAACCAATTAATTCTAATGTGGAAATGAATCAGTGGAGGATGGACAAAAGGAAGTAGTTTGGTTGTTATGTTTATGTATGTAAGTATGTAAGTATGTTAAATGGAAGATGGAAGAATTGTTATGTTTGGAAAGTAAGAAGAATCAGGAAGAAATGACTGTGGTAACTCATTTGAATCAATAAAATTATATATATATATATATTGGCACAGAAGACAAAGCCACCCAACAATGCAAGAAAAACATCTAGATGCTTAGATTCTGACTTCTCTCAGTGCTGAGACATAGCTTTAGCTCTGCAGAAACCCATTTTGTTAGGCCAATGTTAGAGCAATATTCATCTTCCTTGAGTGGATCAGAACTTGCAAGGATTTCTCCTGCCATTTGGAATCTATTTATGAACCCTGGAAATGAGCGGCAGCAGTGGGGTGGTGGTGTTAAGTCCTAAGGCTAGGGGCCTTTACAGACTGCCAGAAATAATGCAGCTTGAGGCCACTTTAACTGTCCTGGCTCAGTGTTAGGAAATCATGGGAACTGTAGTTTATTGTGGCACCAGAGCTCTCTCACAGAGAAGGCTCAATGTCTCAGAAAAAAATACAATCCCCATGATTCTGTAGCACTGAGCCAGGGCAGTTAAAGTGGCCTCAATCTGCATTATTTCTGGCAGTCTGTAAAGGCCCTAGGGCAAAATGATCAGGCAAACTGGATCACTAATGCACCTGAGTAACTGAGTTATTCAGGAATTATCAGTCAAAAATGTACAAAATGATCAAACACACAAACACAAAAAATTAAAGTGGCACAATTCAAAGATATAGCTGTGTTAGTCTGAAGAATCACAATCTTGTAGCCCCTTTGAGTAGTCTCAAAGGGGCTACAAGATCTCTCTACATACAAAATATTAAAATACAATATGATCCAAAATCCACAAAACAGTACCTTTATTGGGCCAACCAAAATGCACATATAATGTGTGTTTTGGCTGGTCCAATAAAGGTATTACTGTTTTGTGGATTTTGGATCATATTGTACTTTGCTATATGGCCAACATGGCTACCCTTGTATATGTTTAAAAAATATTAAGACTACTATTGTAGTTGAGCTCTCCTAGGAATAACAAGCGCTTTGTGCAATCTACCCTATACACACTTACTTGGGAGTAAGCTACACTGAACGTCAAGTACACATTATGCTTTAAAGCAGGGACCGGCAACCTACGGCCCGGGGGCCGGTTAAGGCCCCGGTCCCCGGACTTATCGGCCCAGGCCGAAGGTTGCTGCCGCCGCGCGCTGCTGCACGCCGCCACACATTTTTGCCACTCTGCGGCCGCGCTCGCCGCACTCACCATTTTGAAAATCAAAATGGCGGTCGCAACGCATTTGCACATGCGCAGTACTCTTGTGCATGCACAAACGCAGTACTCTTGCGCATGCGCAAACGCGTTGCGGCCACCATTTTGATTTCCAAAATGGCGGCCGCGACATGCGCCGCGGCAGTGGCTGTGGCAGCGTGCATGGGGGGACGCGCGCGGCAGCAGAGGGTGTGCGCGTGTGAGTGTGCGCGCCGCCATCCCCCCCCCTCGGCCCAGCCGAGACCTGGGCTACAGGAGACCGGCCCAGGTCTCAGAAAGGTTGCCTGCCCCTGCTTTAAAGTGTCTTCATATTTAAAGAAGATTGAATGATCATGAATGTGAGAAGTGCTTTGCTCTCCTTCTGACTGTGCCCTACAACTAACTCTATATCTCAAGCTAGGAAGATAGATATAAACGTTCTTGCATATTCTTTTGAGAATAGTAAATGTGCAATAATATATCTTCTAACACAGGAATATTCAAAGTGGTCACCCGGAGACCAATGTCAGTCCACAAGCAATTAGCTGCCAGTCTCTGGTAAGTGTCCAAGAACGAAAGACATAATTGTAGCCAATAGACCCAAATATGGTACCCTTGGGGGGGGGGATGGCAGGCCCCACACATGAGACAGCTTGAGAAGACCTGTTCTAACATATCTTTTTCTTTTAAAGTAATGTAGTAGTGAAAGGGAAATGATAGGAAATCTTATATGCAACTTTGCATTCACTTAATAGGTCCTTACATATTTTCCCCTTTGCTTGAGATATTAACTGTGTCTTTAATTTACTCAGTTTTGTAATACTATTTTATTTAATTATTTTGCCATTGTTCTCATAGTAGTCACATGGTTTCCTGCTTCAGTTGGTGATGGTTGTCATTATTCTGATGCAATGCATTCTGTGAAAATGGCTAAGATACTGGGCTGGTGCTTCATGTTCTCTGAGCTTCACATGTGCCCTCCCTGAGGGATAAGAGGCAAGCCTAAGGAGCATGCAGGGGAAATGTTTAGCTTTCAACATACGCTGGTCACTCAGGTACCAGTGTTTGTGCCCATATATAGTATTTTCAACACATGTTTTGTCTTTTGTTCTACCCTGGACTGAGTCCAGCAAAGGCCAAATTACAGGTGTCATTTATCATGTCAGTTGGTATTGTGTTGGGTGATTTTTGTTTTAAAAATAGACTAGGGACGGGAGTTGCTGCTTTAAAACTGTGGCATGAAGCATGGGGAACTTTAAACCTTTGCCCCCTGAAACAATCTCATTTGAAATCAGTCCTGCCCTTCCATTGTGCATAAATAGCCGCTCCTCCCAACATGAACAACTTTTGCATAGAGCTATATGCATCTGAGAAAGTAGACTGATATCTACAAAAGCTCATACTGCCAGCTTCTTTATTTCAGTTAGTTGCAAAGGTGCTACAAAATCTCTCTACATACTGTTGGGTTGTGACAGTGAAAACTGGGCGAGCTCCTGTACCTTTAATAGTTGTTATCTGGTTGCATGACAAGCAACACCTGTTTAAAATCCATCTTTTACACAACTATTAAAGGCACAAGAGCCCTCTCCAGTTTTTATTCAGGCAGCCCCATTCAGAAGAAGGTAATTCTGATTGAGACCACTGCAGATTCAATGGTTTAAAGCTCCCCTCCTTGTACACCATGGTCCTCATCTGGCACACCACACCACTAAATGCCTCCCTTTTTAAATCAGCAGCTCAATATCATATTACCCTGACTGAATCTAGTTCAGCTCTGAATTAACTGTCATTTATCCAGATGTTGATATAGAGTACGAAACTGATATTCTATATTCTGTTTGGCCACTCAAGTAACAGCAATGCATTCTCCAAGAGAGTTTCTATCATACTTTAAGGCTAATCATTTTACATTAGTCTATTGGTGGGGAAAGTTGTCACACAAACTTTTTGTATGTATGATTCTCCTGGCATTTACACTGCTGAAAGTGATGGCTTTCTGTCACTAGATCTAGTTTAGGAGCTATGTAAGAACCATAGTCCTTCAATCATTGCTTACTAGACAGTAGCTGCTGTGATTGATAGGGTTTTGTTCTTGTTCAAGCGATCTTTAGCATGAGGAGCAATTGTGATAGAGGTCCTGCTTGTGATAGAGATTGTCACACCAGTGATTGTTCACAGCAGGGTGTTGAAACAATAGCAAGTTGATTTCAAGTGACAAGGGAAAATGCCCCCATTGATCTCAATGGCTGCTTCCTAATGAAGTAGGGACTGAGGAGATCAGATCAGATTTTACTATGTAGAACTGTAACTAAAGTATTCACACATTCACATTTCTTATACAAGATTCCAACCTTTACTTTTTTTAAAAAAATGGTTGGATGACTACTAAGCCTGAATGATTTTACTGTATCTGAAATGTGCTATACAAGTAACCACAGCAATAGCTCTTAAAATAAACTTGTTTGGGGTGGAGACATTTATTTGTTTGTTGCAATTTAATCTTTAACACATCCAATAATGGACCTTTGAAATGTGAAGGGAATCTCACACCAGCTTTCAAAACTACTTCACTCCATCCCTACCCAATAACAAAATGCATACCTGTCTGAAGCTTAAAGTGGATCTACATTGTAGACTTGAAGAAGTTTAATGGTCACTTTTGTCAGCTCAGTCTGTAGTGTATAGACTGGGTTCTTTAAGGTAATCTAGAACCCTTACCAGACTACAAATCCCAAGTTTCTTTGGGTGAAATTGTAATACTAAAACTAATATAAACACATATAAGTTTGAATTATAAACATACCATTCTGTAGTTGCCATTTTATTTTGATCCTGATTATCAATAATAAATGGCCTGCATGTTCAAATGTAGTTAGATCACAAATATTACATGTAAATGTGGATTTTGTGGGATTTCCTTCTAAAGTGGTTTTTATATTCTGGGCATGTCAATACACTGATCCTAGATTATTTTACGTTTTAGAAAATTTTATTGACGTCACTTGGCCTACATCTGGAATGCATTTAGGTTTGAGAAGCATCCCAATGGCTCTTCTGCTGTTAACTTTACTGAAACAATCATTTTCATCTCCAGCTTTTAGAAAAATGTTAATTTGGTGCTAGCACAGATCACAATGAGATTCTGAAGTTATAGGTACTTCAATTATCTCACCTATATACATCCTTAAAAGGATGGTAAAGGCCTTTGTTTAGGATATGCACTTTGTTAAGCCATGCAAAATGCATGCATAAAGAGGCAGTTCATAATTGCCAAAGAGATTGTATTTTCCAATACAGAATATGCCCATTTATCCTGGAGGACTTCCAATTTAAATAATTCAGAAAATTAGAAGTTTGGATAAATGGGGAAGGAATTTACAAAGTGTTACCTTTACACATGTTTACGCACTGAGCACACAGAATGAGTTGTTTAACCCATTGTTTGGAATACAATGGTCAACATTGACTAACAGGGTTCTATAACACATGTAACAGCTTCAGCATGTTTCCCAATGTCAATTTGCTCATATGTCCTCTCTGCCTCTATCATTCCCAATAAACTTTGTTAGTATCATCAACTAAATAAAGTTGATGGTTTGGAATATTGTCACTGCAAAGATTATTAATGCTATAGTCACTAAAACACAGCACACCATCCAAAGATACCTCCATCTGTTGCATTTGTCTCACTGAAAACTGCACAACAAAGAAATGGAGAAAAGCATAAGAATATTCTTATGTCTAACAAAATGGCAATGTGCATATGCCATGGGGGTGGGTTTGCTCACTGCCATCATGGGCAAATCTCAGTGCAATACCTAACTTTGTTAAGAATCAACATTAAAAGAGGGGCTTCTCAAGTATAAATAATGCACGTCTTTGCTAGGTTGATGAGTTAACTCAAATCTTCCAGCCCACTGTGAACATTAATCCAAAATGCAAAATTTGTAGCAGACTGATAATATATACAAAGGGATTCTACATTTGTACCAAGGCAAATCATAGAGATTCACTGTCAGGGGGCTAAATAACGTTTGAGTCATCAGAAATTGA
This sequence comes from Phrynosoma blainvillii, assembly GCA_026167975.1. NCBI lineage: Eukaryota > Metazoa > Chordata > Lepidosauria > Squamata > Phrynosomatidae > Phrynosoma > Phrynosoma blainvillii. The sequence continues at coordinate 134,147,240 of JANUYF010000002.1, forward strand.
AGATCAGATACTGGCAAATCACTCATTAAAACCTTTGAAGTCTCTCAAAAGGACAGCCCCAGCTGGTCAACATTTAGTACACCTTTTTATGTAGCATTTCAACAGTTTCTATGGACATTTAAATATCTTCATTTTCAGGGCCTCACTCAGGGCCAGCCCTACCGTTAAAGATTGTGAATTGGTCACCTCAGGCAACCCTTATTGAGTGTCATGAAACAGTAACAAATTGTGACTTCATTTATTGTTACTGCTAGCTCAGTACTCATTTCTCACTCCCAAATAGTTTATCAACAAGTTTAAAAGCACTAATCTCAATACAGATCCTGAAGGACAGTATGGTAATTTCTGATTCTGGAGTGAGTGGTTCTCACTGGTGATGGTGAATCTGAATGTCATGTTCTGAAGACCTCCATGCCCTTTAAATGATAATTATAATTTCTTCACTTGAAAATGGAGTAAGCCAGCATTGCTGTGATTAGAGGCCTCCTTCTCATTCTGCAGAATAGTCCCTGACTGTCTGCTGATCTCAAAGTCCTGCCTGGATGGCATTGTGCTCAACAGATGCCTGCAGAGAGCTCACAAACAGGGTAGGAGGGTGACAGCCATCTCATATTGTTTGCTCCTGCCATCTGGTTACTAATGGTATCCTGGAGGCCTAAATCCAATACTGAGTTAGGCACACTTAAACCCAGAGATTTCATTTAGCAGCCGTTTAGCTGTCATGGTTAATAGTCATTGATAGCCCTATCAATCATGTCTGCTAATATAAAAACCTCTACATTCAAAATTTAATTATTGTCCAACAACAAAGAAGACCAAGTCTCCCCAACAGGAGCAAGAATCTGTGTCTCTCCAGGAGCCCTGGTGGTACAGTGGTTAAATGCCTGTACTACAGCCACTCACTCATAGACCACAAGGTTGCGAGTTCAATACTACCCAGGGCTCAGGCTAGACTCAGGCCTGCATCCTTCCGAGGTCACTAAAATGAGTACCCAGCTGTTGGGGGACAATGAGCTTACAGTTGTAAACCGCTTAGACATCCCATAGTGTGATATGAAGCGGTATATAAATGAAGCTGTTTTGATCTTGTTGGACTTCAGCTCTATTTGCCTGAGCCAGCACGGCAAATAATCACAGAAGACGAGAATTGTATTTGAACAATACAAGAAGCAGAAGAGAATTGCCAAGTGGACATCAGGGCTACAATTTAGAATTAACAGGGCCCTGGGGAGATGTCTGCATGCTTGCTGGCCTCCTTGCCCTGTGTTTGTGTGGCCCTCTTGTCAGAAAAGATAGAGCATAGCATAAAGGCCAATGAAGAGATGTGTGAAGTTCACCTAGAATGTACACCTTAAGGGTCTACACAGAGATTAAGCTTTACTTATTTTTTTTAATTTATTTTAAAAGCAGCCTTCTAAGAAACAAAAATGCATTATTTGGCTCAACCTCATTCTACTTGCTTTGCAGATTACTATTGGCAATATTTCCGATCTTGTCAACTGAGTTACCTTACTATGATTATGTATTACATGCACCTTAAAAGCTGATGGCTAATTATGTCATACACATTCTTCCTTCCATTGTCTACCTGTGGAGAGGAACAAACATTGTATTGGAAATAGTGAGGGGCTTGCCTGCTCAATCATGTGTCCCCCACTCCCCACTTTCTTGCACAGTACCTAAATTAAACATCACCCCTCTAATCTGATCTCTTTTTAAAAAATGGTTGGACACACGAAACGTCAATGCTAGGGCTAATGTAGAAATGTTAAAAATTATTAAATCAGTGCTCTAAATGAATTCATTCGTTCATTCATTAAATTGTTAAAACAACCATTTAAAATGAGTTAAAACAGTCGGTAAAGAATCAAGAATGGAGTAGCATTCATCATTTCTTAAAAACAACAACACTGGTCTCTCTCTCTCTCTCCTCTTAATGATCAAAATAAAGAAAGTTTAAGTTGCTTCTGAAAATTTTAATGAGTAATGACTAGTAAATTAATTTTAATGAATTACTTCCAAGCTCTGAATAATGGCCTCTCTGTCCTTTGGTGTCTTTAATGAAGAGGTCAATGGCTAGCACTGCTCTAGCACTGTATTTCCTGTATTAAACAAGAAGTATGAATAGATGGATGATAAGGCCCCTTCTAGCTCTGTAAGTCAAAGACACAGCTAATTAAATGTGCTTTTTGCTTCTTCTTTTTTTTACTGCTTACAAATTTAAAAGATTAAGATATAAGAACTGAATCACTTGGAGCTGCTAAAACTCTATTTCTTTCTCCACAAGTAAGACATAAAAGAAGTAATCAGAACTGAAGCAACCCCCCAAATAAACCAAGTTATGCCACATCCCAACCATAAACCACAAGATTCTGTCATTAATACCTTGCTATTGTGAAGAGATGGGACTCATGCAGCCCTCCCAGATGTTCACAGATGGCAAAACCAGAATTCTTCACCTTTGTTTATGCTGACCAGGGATGCTGGACAACAAAATCTGGAGGGCCGCATTACTCCCATCCTTACTTTATAACATGAAGAGACAATTAAAAAGTAATTAATTTTATCTTAATTAATATAAACGTTAAGAAACCCAATTTAACTTTAAAACTGCTGACTTGGGGCTAGTCCACACCAGGGGCAAAAGTCCAAATGGACTCCTGCCCCTCCTGCCCCTGAACCCATTCTGGAGCCACCCTGCCTACCTTTTTCTCCACAGGGAGATTAGGTAGATTGTCTACATTACCTGAATGTCCCTGCAAAGTTTTCTGACCGTAGCCACAGCCCCCTCTGCTTCCAGTGCCACCGCCGCCATCACCTGCATGTTCAAATCATTAATGTCAAGGCCAGTTCCTGGCCCAAACAGTGAAGTCTTTTCTTCCTCCTACTTCAGCAGCCGCATCTCCACTGGCACGCCTGTCACTGAGACAAACCAAACACCCAGCATATGATCTGGGCACTTTGTCTAACTTTAAAAGCAGTGGCTGTGAGCCACTGGCAACAGCACTGCAAGGGAGGAGGGGAAAATCTCACTGTTTGGGCCAGGAACTTACCTGGATGTTAAAATAGCAATGCAACTCCTCGCAATAAGGTAGGATAACCCCAATCTGGGGCTCATAGGGCCATGCTTCATGTGGCCTTATTACTCCAGATTTGGTGATAAGGCTACATGTTTTGTGGCCTTATTGCCCCAGATTCAGGGGGACAGCAGGGTTTTAGAGGGTTTTTAAGCAGTGTAGACAAGCCCTTTGGCTTCATTTCAGTATTACATACATAGTGTGCTTGCTGTCAACCTTATGGTTGTTCTCACACTTTGCCTTGTTATAGCTAAACCTTTCTCTGATGTAATTTGTAATTGTATTAGAATTAGTGCAGTACAGATGTCAGAGATCCTGACCAAGGAGCAAAGACACCAATGAAGAAACTAAAGCCTTTATTGTAGGAATTCCATTCTAAGATAAGAAAGATAATAGGGGAGTTATTTTAATCTAGTTACATCTCTAGAGAAGGTCTGAGAGAGATCTGAGATAGGAAGAGGAGTATGACTTTACATCACAGAGGGGGATTAAGATAAGTAGACAGAAGGCCGTTGCACACTGGCCCAAAGGGCCAGCCTGGGGGTGAAGTTGGGGCAGAGCAGCCACACGCCGGCCACCCCAACCCCACCCCGATACTGTCCTGACGCCGTGCGGCCGTACACATGGCACGCAGCATCAGGACGCTCTCCTGGTGCAGCATGCAAACATGCTGCACCCAAAGGGCACAGAAGAGCTGCGGTGCCAGCTCTTGGGGAGGCAAAAGGCATTTTGCCGCTCTTTTAGGGGTGGCAAAAGGGAGGATCAGGGCCGCGGCATGCAGATCAGGGCCCCAATCTGCCGCTCCTCAGGGCGGCTCTCTGCCACCCCAGATGGGCCATCTGCATCGGCTGAGAGAGGGATCTTAATAATAATAATAATAATAATAATAATAATAATAAAATTTATTTGTATACCGCCCAATGGTTTCTCAATCCGGGTGGTTAACAACATAAAATACAATACAAAATATTTTCCTCCCACCCTTAAAACAGTATTAAACAGTTACAGAATAAAATCTAATATATATTATTTTAAAATCAAATAATTACAATTACAATAACCCCATGAGGTGTTCCAATTTTACATAATGAGGGAGCCGATGCCACATGACGTCCTAGAATAAAACAACCCGAGGCTGGCCACCTAGTCTGGAAAGGCCTGCCGGAAGAGATCCGTCTTGACAGCTTTTTTAAAACTATCCAAGGATGTTAACTGACAGATCTCGTCCGGCAGGTCGTTCCAGAGTCTGGGGGCAAAAACAGAAAAGGCCCTCTGGGAGGTTGCAGATAACCCATCTCTTTTCGGCTCTAAAAGTTTCCTCCCAGAGGAACGGAGTGCGGCGGGGGGGATTGTACGGGAGGAGGCGGTCTCTGATATAACTTGGACCCAAGCCATTTAGGGCTTTAAAGGTAATAACCAACACCTTGTACTGGGCCCGGAAGCGAACAGGCAGCCAGTGGAGGGACCTCAAAACCGGAGTGATGTGGTCCCTCTTAGATGTTCCAGAAATAAGCCTGGCTGCCATATTTTGAACTAATTGTAGCTTCCGGACCTGGCACGAGGGTAGCCCCATGTAGAGCGCATTACAGAAGTCAAGGCGGGAGGTTACCAGTGCGTGCACAACAGTCTCGAGATCCCTTACTTCCAAAAAAGGGCGCAGCTGGCGTATCAGCCGAAGCTGATAACAGGTGCTCCTGACTGTCGCATTAACCTGATTTGTCATCAGGAGCGACGAATCAAGGAGCACCCCCAGACTGCGAACACAGTCACTGGAGAAGAGTGTGACCCCATCCAGGACTGGAGGTTGCAACCCAATTCTTGGTTTCGGGGCCGCTACTGTGAGCACCTCCGTCTTGTCTGGATTCAGCTTCAATTTGTTTTTCCTCATCCAGCCCACTACCGCCTGAAGACATTCATTGAGAGAGGAGATGCCATTGGAATTCACGGCCGACAAACGAGACACGGAGAAATAGATTTGAGTGTCATCAGTGTATTGATAACACCCAGCACCATAACTCCGTATAATCTCACCCAGCGGCTTCATATAGATGTTAAATAATGTCGGGGACAAAATAGCTCCCTGAGGGACCCCACAAGTGACTTCCCTCTTGCTGGAGCTACACTCCCCGAGCAGCACCCTCTGGGACCTACCTGAGAGAAAGGACAGGAACCACTGCAAAGCAGTGCCCCCGATACCCAACTCCCTCAGGCAGCCCAAGAGGATGCCGTGATCTATTGTGTCAAAAGCCGCTGTGGGGTCACACTACCCCTGTCGATGCTGAGACGCAGATCGTCGGTCAAGGCAACCATGGCAGTCTCAACCCCAAAGCCTGTCCTAAAGCCGGTTTGAAATGGGTCTAGATAATCGGTTTCATCCAAGACAGCTTGGAGCTGAAGGGCAACCGCCCTCTCTATTACCTTACTGCAGGTCACTCAAACTATCTAACACTATCGCTATTACCCACTCCGATGCATTAACTCATTCAGTGCAGAGCACTGCCGAGCTTCCAAATATTTGAATCACATGTTATGTACCATGATAATGACACCCAACCCAGTAAAGAATGGGTTGCTAATCTAATACCATACTTTCTCACATGGTTAGATCAAGCTGTTCCTGAAGGATATGCTGAGCATTTCTAGAGTTGAAGGTAGCCATGCCACTCCGAATATCATAAATGTGTCCCATTCTCCTGCATTTACACAGAAGGGACTATCAGATGTTACCAAGCACATACACCAAATAAAGTATTATATAGATTTAACTTATCTCCACTGTGAAACAACTGTATGAGAGGAATCCCCAAATTTATATTCCTGGGGAAGATCCTCTATTCAGAGCTTCCTTCCTTTCAACCCATCAAACACCAAACCAGTAGTTCCTTATCAGAATAGCCTTTATTTATCTCAATCATGAAAATAAAGAGACTATCTCACATCTTAAAAACACAACTTACCTCTCCAAAATTGAAGACTACTTCAGGTCCTATTGCATGGCTTTTGTCACCAAATCCACCATCCAAGTACAGCCCAGCTGCAGCCTGGCTCCTTTAACGTGCTTTGGGGGCCATTTTTCAAAGTTGGGAGCTTTCTGGTTTTGAAAAATGGTTGCCGAAGCACCTTAAGGGACCCGGGCTGCAGCTGGGATGGTGGATTTGGCAACAAAAACCATGTGATAGGACCCAGATGCAGGCTGAATTAGAGTTCAATTTGGAAGAGGTAAGTCGCATTTTTAAGATGTGCAATAATAGTCTTGTTCCATTTTCCCTCTTTTGACATTTGCTCTAATTTATCACAAGCTGAGTCTACATATGAATGTGTTTATGCTTCTGGATTACTCACCTTCTACTTCCAGAATTACAGGTTTCGAGTAGGCAGTCCCAAGGCTGTTCTTTGCAACACATCTGTAGTGACCACCGTCTTCTCTTTGAACATTATGAATCCTTAAGCTGCCTGATTCAAGAATAGCAATCCGTACATTTTCCTGCCAAAACAAATAGAGTTCTATTTGAGAAGAGAGGTAATATATTTTATATCATTGGTCTTTCCAAATAGAAACCCACAGCCCACACTTCATGGACACATCACATTTATACTGAAATCCAAGCACTACTCACCCTTACAACATTTTCTCCTTTGATCCATGATACTGAAGGCTTGGGATTCCCCATTGTAGTACATGGGAAAACAGCCTTTAGTCCTTCTATTATTTTCACATTTGAAGGTGGACGGGTTATTTTGGGTTCTAAAATGTAAAAGTTTAAAATTACTTCACATATTCAAAAGCAACATACCTTTAATGGAGAAATGGTCCCTTATACTATAGCTCTCCCTTAGGACCTTTGCAGACTGCTAGAAATAGTGCAAATTGAGTCCACTTTAAGCTGTTAGGGTTAGGGTTAGGGAATCATGGGAACTGTAGTTTATTGTGGCACCAGAGCTCTCTGACAGAGAAGGCTCAATGTCTCAGAAAAAAAAACAATTCCCATGATCCCCTAGCACTAACCCTAACCCTAAAAGTGGACTCAATTTGCACTATTTCTGGCAGTCTGCAAAGGTCCATAGTTCCAGAGTGTGACTACAACAATTTTCAATCACATTTTGCCCCGAACAAATGTAAAGCAGAGGGCTGGGAGGGATTTCAAATGGGAAAGAGGAACTAGGAAGAGGCTGCCAAACCATTTTCCACACACATCCACATGGCTGAAAAATGAAGAGACATGTTAAGTAAAATATTTTGCCATGGTCCAAAGACCAATATGGGACAATTCAGATTGTAACCCCATTGCATGATTAGGGGATGGGATGAAGGTATAGAAATCTTTTTTCTCTATATCTATGTACCTGTTGCCCAAATACATAGCTTGGAAAAGGATGACACTATGCCGCCTAGAGGATTCTGAGAGTTGTACTACCCCCTAAAAAAAAAAAAAAAATCCCCTCACTTTTCAAAGCTTTGTCCAAATCATGTAGGATTTGATAGTGCCAATAAGAAATTGGTAGTGTAGAACAAACAACACCATGAACAGTTTGCCGGGCCACATTACGCTCTAGAACAAGGAAGATAAATATGTGCAGCTAAACTAGGCCTTATAGTATAAAAGGCAGTGACATTTGCGTTTCATATGTAATTGTTGTTGTATGCCTTCAAGTCATTTTCAACTTAGGGCGACCCTAAGGCAAACCTATCATGGGGTTTTCTTGGCAATATTTGTTCAGAGAGGGTTTGCCATTGCCTTCCCCTGAAGCTGAGAGTATGTGACTTGCCCAAGGTCATTCAGTGGGTTTCAAGGTACAATCTCTCAAAAACAACAGAGAGGGGGAAAAAACACTGTAATTGTAAAGGGTTCATCAGGTACAGTGAGAACTGGGCTGCTGGAACACCTTTACAAACACACCAGTGAGCACACATTCAAGCCATAATGACTTCAATATATATTGTCTATATCAGAGCTATATCCAGAGCTACAACAAGATAAAACAAAAGAATCCAAAAGAAGTTAAAGGAAACTAATCAAACCTCTGGATTTTGAAAAACAAACATTTACAGGGAAGGGAGTGAGGTATTTTCAAGGAAATTATAAAATTTTAGATGGAAAATTACAGGATTGTTATAGGCTTTTGTACAGCTTTAAAAACTGTCAGAGTCCTTCTAAAATCTATCCTAGCCAACCCATTCCTACCCTTCACAAACTGGAAAAAAATATCCCAATTATTGTTGTTAATTTTTATTAAAAATAACCCCTCAACACATGCACACCCCAAATCTCAGAGACTTGGAGTTTACGTACTTCATGGGTAATTTAAAGCCTCTCCAGGGCCTATAACAGGGTGGATGTGCCAAAAATGTTTTGTTGGGTTTTTTTGTAAAACAAAACAAAATGGAATGGTTCTCACTTTTCCCTAGTTCCTGATGTGGTGACCTTGAGCAGTTGTAATCTTTATCAGTATTCCATAACACTTCAAGCTACAGAACCAGATACTAGAGAACAATGATTTTAATCAAATAAAGCCAGTTCTCAAAACCAGCTGATATTTCAAAGATTTCATTTATCTTCTTTTTTCCCTTTTGTCTAATTTCTCTGATGAAGAGGAAATAGTATGCATAGACAATAGAGTTTAAGGGCCTTTAGAAACTGCCAGAAATAGTGCAGCTTGAGGCCACTTTAACTGTCCTGGCTCAGTGCTAAGTAATCATGGGAACTTAGTTTTTTGTGGCACCAGAGCTCTCTGACAGAGAAGGCTCAATGTCCCAGAAAAAAATACAATTCCCATGATTCCCTAGCACTGAGCCAGGACAGTTTAAATGGCCTCAAGCTGCACTATTTCTGCAGTCTATAAAGGCCCATAGAGGGGATGCAGATGGCGAAAAACGCCGTCTTCAATCCCAGGAAGGGGAGGGGCAGCTGGACGCTGGGCGCCCCATCCCCTTCCTGAAAGACATCATCGGAGCGACAGCCCATCTGCACAACGGGCACTCTGATAACATCCTTCCGGCTCAGCATCCGGACACACTGAGCCAGAAGAGACTCCTAAGAGGTGTGCCATGCCTCTTCCAGCGCCCTTTTCGCATCTTGCAGAAGGAGCGCTATTTTAGAGCTCCTTTCACAGGCAGCGAAAGGGAGGATTGGGGCCGAGGTGTCCAGCAGCCTCGGCCTCAATCCTCCGCTTCTGGGGGCGGCCCAAGGCCACCCATCTGCATCTCCCCTAAGTAAAAAGTAAATTCCTCTAGCTCAATTTTTATGGAAGATTCAAATGTTGCTCTGAAGCCCCCAGCCTGGGTCACATTTACTAGGCAGGAGTGATTTTGTTGCAAAGTCTCTCCAAGGTCTTTATTAACTGCCCAGTGTAACTCTTCTTGTCATGTCTAATTTATTTCTAATAGAAAAATACCCAAGTTGGTGACTGGAATGTAGTGATCTGTCTTCCAAGTCTGTACTTTGTATCTAACTACTTTTACAGATGTTATATGGCCAATATTATCTTTGAACTGTGAAATCAGTAGAACGGTTCACAATATATTGTTTGGGAATTCTATTAGTGGTTGGATTGTGCAATAGGCTATCAGATCTTAGTGTTCATCTGGGAATTGTCCTACATGAGGATGATGAACCATGACAATTCGTTTACTCCATCTAAAATGTGTGGTAGATCATCAAAATCCATGAGACCATATATATTCCCTTCACTAGGGCCTTGTCTGCACTGGCCAGGATGCCTCAATCTCCTCCCATTACCTGGCCCTCCATTCTGATAGTGGGCGGCTGTTCACACATGCATCCAGCCATGCCACCAGAGCAGGGGTAGGCAACCTTTTCCCTTTAAGGGCCGAGGGACTTCAGCTCCCAGAATCCCAGGAGCTATTGGCCAACATGGGACTATTGGCCAACATGGCTGAGGCTTCTGGGAGCTGAAGTCCCTCAGCCCTTAAAGGGGAAAGGTTGCCTACCCCTGCACCGGAGTGTCCGCCACTACCAAGGTTGCTTCATTCTGAGGTCAGAACAAGGCACTCAGCAATGATCACATAGCTGGGCATCTTGTTCTGACCTCAGAGCAAGCAACTGGTGACAGTAGCAGATATGGCAGGCAGCTCAGTGGGACATGTTTCAAACAACCACCCAGAATCACAAAGAAGGATTCTGGATCTTCCTAGAGGATCCAGAATAAAAAGTAAGTTTTTATAATTCGTTTTAAGGGGAGTATAACCTGGTTCTGGTGCTGAACATGCTGGATGGTGTCACACCAGAGCCAGGGTTTGGGCAGTTATATTTGGCCCTTGTAGACAGGGCCCTCAGATGGAGCTTCAGCATATATAAGCTTCATATTATGGATCTAAATATTCACTAATTTAATATTTAAATGCAAGAAAATTGGCCTGTGCTTTATAGATTTACCAAAGCCTTTGTGTACATCAGGAATGGGGAACTGTAGTGGGGCTAGGGGGCATATTCAGGCATGTGGGACTACTTGGGGGTAGTGATGTGACAGCTATTCGTCATGGTTTTGCTAAACACACACATTGTGGATTTCTCGGCCCCTTTAATTGCTTTCTGTACAAGACGAGAAATGTGCCACCTGATCACCCAAGTGTGAGAATTTACAGATGGTTCACTTGCAAATGAAGTAAAGGGATGGGGAAATTCATTTTTAACCTTGTTCACTTGGGTTTCTATAGTGGAGTGGGAAGCTAGGGTGTTTTTTCAGAGGGAGGTTGCCATGTACATTCTGTGACACTGAGGACGTTTTCACACGGGGCAAAAGGAGGACGCTAGCCGGCCTCCCACCGGCCTCACTCTGGCTCCATTTCCCGTGTGTTCACACACGCGCGGCGGCAAACCCCGCCCCTTCCGGTGTCATCCCTGCGTCCGGCCGGCTTTTCGCTCCGTGTGTTCAAACACACGGAGCCCTAAGTCCGGCCTCACTCCGGCAGCGGCAGGCTAATTCCTGGCTAACTCCGGCTTCAGGTAATTCCGGGTGGCAAAAGGAATTAGCCTGCCGCCGCCGGAGTCATTCCGGTGTCAGCGGCACGGGGTCCAGCCGGCTTTAGGGGAAGGGCTCCAGCCGGCTTTAGGGAGCCCCGTGTGAAAACGTCCTGAGACAGTGTGACTTGCCCAAGGGGATAACAGGATTCTTCAGCCCTGGTCATCACACTGTCTCAGCCTCAGAGGATGTAAATGGCAAAAAAAAACCTCTAAAGAAACGTGTCCAGAAAACCCTGTGATTGGTTTGCCTAAAAGTCCCCATGTTGATAATGACTTGGAGGCACACAACTACAAGATGAGGCATCAAACTGTTTGAAGAAAAGGGAGTTGTAGTTCAACTCAATTAGAGTTTCTTAGGGCCTTTGCAGACTGCTAGAAATGGTGCAAATTGAGTCCACTTTAACTGCCCTGGCTCAGTGCTAGGGAATCATGGGAATTGTATTTTTTTCTGAGACATTGAGCCTTCTCTGTCAGAGAGCTCTGGTGCCACAATAAACTACAGTTCCCATGATTCCCTAGCACTGAGTCAGGGCAGTTAAAGTGGACTCAATTTGCACTTGTTTTGAGAATTCCTTCCTCTGAAATAGAACCTCAAACAGCACCTCCATAAGCCTTGCCCCTTGGAAGTCCCACTTCTCACACTGGGTGACACCCTGGCTGGGAATGCCACTGCATACAACCACAACAACCATCTTAGAAGTCACAATTTCTCAACCTCAGAGGAAGGCCATGGCAAAAACCCCTTGAACAAGCTTTGCCAAGAGAACCCCCTGATAGGGTCACTGCCTTAGGTTCGCCATGAGTCAGAAATACCTTGAAGGAACACAATCACGGCAACAGTCTTATATTAGTCACACTCTCTCAGCCTCAGGGGAAGGGAAACACAAACACACACTGAACAAACCTTGCCAAGAAAACCCTATGATTTTTTGCTTTAGAGTTATCATGAGGTGAAAATGACTTGGAGGCATCCAACAACAGTCTTCAAAGTCACACTCTCTTATGGTGATCCTAAGGCAAACCTAGCACAGGGTATTCTTGGCAAGGAGAGTTCATACTGTCCCTGAGACTAAGAGAGTGTGACCTGCCCAAGGTCATTCAGTGGGTTTACATGACTGAGCTTGGATTAGAACCCTAGCCTCCCACTCCACCACAGAAACCCACTGGGTGACCTTGGGGAAGTCACATGCTCTCAGCCTCAGGGGAAGGCAATGGTTCCCTTCCAACTCTAGAATCCTAGGTATTCCTTCATTGCAGAAGGGGGTTGGACTAGATGACCCCTGGGATACCTTCCAATGCTAGGATTTCTTTATAGCAGAATTCCTGCTTGGCAAAAGACAATTGCCACTTCAGCCCTTCCCTGCCTCCATTCTCTTCTGCGAAAATTTGAATGGGAGAGCAGAAGGAGAAAAGGAGTGAAAGGACCATGAGCTTCAAAGGAAAGCAATGGTAAGCCCCCCTCCCTTTGAACTAGCCTTTCCAAGAAGACCTCAAGATAAAGTCACCATAAATCAGAGGCAGGTAATCACGGGATATTTAATATTTCTTACCCCCTTTTACTAACATTCCAGGGGCCAGTCTTTTGTTAAGGGCAGTTTCCACCTTTCGCCGGCACCACGCGACGAGCGACGGCGTCCTATGGCCTCGGAGGACTGTTTTTGCCAACTTGCAACCCTTGGAGGCCCACAATGGCAGGAACTATGTATTTTTAAATTGTAAATTTTTAATTAATCTTATTTAAATTGTTTAGTATGTTTTGGGGGGATGGGTGGGTGGGAGATGGAGAGATGGGATTTCATTGTGATTTATTCTTTTGAAATTTTATAATGATGTACGCTGCCCCGATTGCCTGGCAGAGGGGCGGGATATAAATAAAAATTATTATTATTATTATTATTATTATTATTATTATTATTAAGCTAATGGATATTTATTTGGGGGCCCTTGGAGGCCCCTCCAACTCTAGGATTCTCTGTAGTCCAGAAGGGGATTGGAATGGATGGCGTTTGTGGGGACCCTTCCAATTCTAGGATTCTGTGTATCCCTGCATGCACTTTCAAGATGCTCATCAACCTATGGGGAGCTGTGAATTTCCTAGGGTTTTCTTAGGTAAGGAATCCTGAAAGGTGATTTTCCCAGTTCCTTCCTCTGAAAGCTAGCCTACAACAACACCTGGTATTCCCTGGTTGTCTCCCATCCAAATACTAACCAGAGCTGAGCGACCCTGCATGGCTTCCAAGCAATGACTGTTGTTGGACTGCAGCTCCCAGCATTTCTCAGCATTGGCTACACCAGCTAGGGGCTGCTAGACCTTGCAGTCCAACAATAGCTGAACTCCATAACTCAGTTCAGTGCAGTGTATGTGCTGAAGAGAGCAGGGTAGGGAATGTTTGGAGGAATCAACAAGATTTCTGTTGAAGGGGATTAAGCAAAGAGGGTAAGTATAAAACCAAATTATGAATTCAAATAATCACATGATTCAAATACCTAAATTTGAGGTAACAGGTTAATACACGGACATGCACACAAATGTTCCCCACTTTTATACTGCAGCATTTAATTCAGAATAAGATTCCCGCCTCTCAGTTTTATACTTATAAGTGTGTATTGAAATAGTGTTCCCCCATCAATTTTTTTGTGAGTATGACATTCTGCAATGATAATAAACAGTAGCTGCCTTGAATCCCATTTTGGGAGAAAGGCTGGATATAAATCCCATAAATAAATAAATGAACAAACAAACAAACGGTAACTAATCAACACTGCGATCTTGATTGCATGTCACTAAGGCCTCATTCTCACTTGCATTTAAACTGGTTTGTGAAACGCATTGACACGCAGTTGCTGAATTCATACTTATGTGTAGTATCCACTATCGGAAGCGAATTATTTCATATTCCATGCATTCGTGTCTTTTTAACACGATTATCATTCATAATAGATTTGCACCACTACAAAATGCACGCTTAGTATTGAATGCAATTGATCCATCCCGGCCTTTTTTTTCAAATGTCAATCATATGATGCACATCTATCCGTCATCGGTGATGCAACCAGGAGACCCATTACTCACTCTAGAGAACCCACAGAAATGCAAGTGATTGCAAAATCTGTCATTTAATTTTTAAAAAAAACCCAAAACACACTAAACCCCCTCCCCAAGAAAAGCACCCCAAGAGTTGTTCTAGCTCTTGAAATATTCCGGCACAACCGGGGGGAAAAGTAAAAACAACTGGATCAGGACCAGTGCGATTTACAGGAACCACTTGGCAGTGTTTAAAATCTAGCCCCCACAGTAGTCAAAAGATAGCACCGAGGCAGCGCTGGGGGGGGGGGGTGAATGGTGGATTTCCCAAAACCTGGGGCAGGATGGGTTACACCCCTCTGCCAGTCCCTCCCGTCCAGTGCAATGCAATTGAGATCCAAACGTCATTCACATTTGTTGAACAGGCTTGCAAAACGATTCTTTTCAAAAGAACCATCAAAAGATTTGTCTTCAAAAATGCAATTCTTTTGCATTTGCCTTGCATCACCTTGATTATCCATGATTCAGACTGAATGCAATCGAGTCTGAAATAATTTCCAGTGTGAACGAAGCACATAGAAACTGATCAACATATCGGTTTAAATCATAGTGGGAATGAGCCCTAAGAGTGCACCTGTAGTGTAAAAATAATGCAGTTTGGCACCACTTCAACTGCCATGGCTCCAGACTACAGAATCCTGGGATTTGTAGTTTTGTGAAGCACCAGCACTCTTTGGCAGAGAAGCCTAAAGACCTTATAAAACTACAAATCCTAGGATTCCATAGAATGCAGCCACAGCACTCAAATTGGTGTCAAACTGCATTATTTCTACAGTATCGATGCATCCTAAGTTTGTGCTTCCATGAAGCAACTGCCTTATATGTAACAAATGAGATTTTTTTTGTTTGTTAACTGCTCTCGCATTGGTCTTGATTTACCTCACATCGTATGATAGAGGTGAGTAACTGGGGCTGTAGGCCATTTTGCAGGCTGTATTCATGGGCTCCCTTTTTGTTTTTCCTTCTTTGAGGGGTAGATAGTTTTTTTTAAAAAAAAGTTTTAAAAATATATTTAAACTGGTTACATGTATGTAAATTAAAAATTAGCTGGCATGTATCAAAATTTAAGTCTTCATTAAATATTATTAAATTAGTTAAAATCCTCACTAATTCTTAATAAATTCTTAATAAAGAATTCCCCTTCATAACTAATAATAATAATAATAATAATAATATAATTTATTTATATTTCCCGTCTCTCCCTACAGATAACTATTCTTAAATGTACATTTATATATAAATGAACTTTAAATATCCTGTAATTAATATGTTGTTATTGTTGTTGTGTGCCTTCAAGTCATTTCTGACTTATGGCAACACTAAGGCGAACCTATCACAGGATTTACTGGGGTCGAGAACGTATTCATTTCCATGAATCAAACCCAGATCTCCGGAGTCATAATTCTACACTCAGACCACTAACCATGCTAGTACTCTTAAGTAATATGACACAGCTATAATAATGATACTGAATGAAAAGAAACTGAATTGCTGATATTGGCTATGATATTGCTTACAATATCGACTATTGTGTTTATTTCTTTTTCTCATTGACTAGATTCCATTAAGCCATTTGCTGTCAAATCTTGGTGACGAACTACAATGTATTTGTTATTAAATGAAAATGCTGAGAAATACTGAAGAGACCCAAAAAATGGGGGGGGGGTTACATTTCACCCATTTCACAATACACGCATCTGCAATGGTAAAGAAATGAAAACATGTCATAGTATCAACTTCAATGCAAATAAAATGTTTCCTTTTTTTCATGTGAACTGAGCTTTAATTCAGCGCAGGGTTCATACACTTACTCATTTTCACCTGTAAGGCCCCACAATTTTCTGCTGGGACTCCTACACCGTTGTTTGCAGTGCAGCAGTATACCCCATCATCGCTGTCCTCCACGCTCAGGATTTTTAGGAGCTGCCCATTTTCCCTTATGCTATATCGTGTGTCAAAAAGTCTGAAATGCATGAAAATAAGATTTAAGAAAGTCCGTGTAATGATAGCTTGTGTTGACACTCCCTTTCTATTGAAATTGGAGGACTTGCCCTGAAGTCACTTCATTGACCATAACCAATGGGCTTACAGACTGCGTCATAGAAAGGTTTACGATACATAATAATATTTCTTAGTAGTTTTCAAAATTAAAAACAACCACCATACATATCTACACAGACAATAACATAAACTTAAGCCTAAAAATAAGCAAGCAAGCAAATAAACACAACAACAACAAAAGGGACTGAGGCAAAGCAACCCAGGGGAAGTGTGGGAGGGAGATATGCATATATGTATGTGTGTGTATAAAACATTTGAAGGTGTGGGAGGTGTATGTGTGTGAGTTGGGAAGATGTGCGTGTGCATAATTTGGGAAAGTGTGTTTGTGTAACTTGGGCATCGGGGCTGAGGGGGCTGCACCAGGGGGTTGGTGGCATTGGGTTCTTCAAAATATTTAGTGGTTGAAGGTGAACCTGAGCCAGATGGGGAAGGAGGGACGGGCGAAGGCAGCTCCCCCCCCCCCCCCCCGGCCTCCTCTCCTTCAGTCCTGGGCACCACTCTCCAAAATCCAGCCACCTTTCCCCCTCTCTCACTTCCAAGGGTTTTAAAGGGACTGAGGAAAGCAACACTGGTTCTTTAAATGTTAAAGGGGGCAGGGGTTTAAAGGGACTGAGGGAAGCAACAGGGCATGCACAAAATGATCAATACCAATGTACTGATGGTTCATTCATGGGTATGTATGAAGACCAATCGTACTATGATGTCATTATCACATGAGCGTGCGATTGAGTGTGAAAATATTGAGCGCTATAGCACTACTGTTGCTTTTTATTTTCAACACCACGATTATTACTGAATTGGCCCTGGTGTGGTACTCTCCTAGGAATAGTCAGAGGTGGTTTTGTCAGTTCCTTCCTCTGAAGTATAGCCTGCAAAACCGATAGTCCTTGGCAGTCTTTCAGCCAAGTACTAACCAGGACTCAACCTGCTTAACTTCCAAGATCAGACAGGATCTGCAGTCTTTAGGGTATTTAGGCCCTTGCTACAGTAGTCCATATAAAACAATATTGATCGAGATGGACTCCATATACAGCAGCATGCTAACCTAAGAATGTCATCAAGTGCATTCTTTCTTCTCCTGTTGAGTATACCTGTAAACTTGTTGGCAAATGTGCATTTATCACATTTGTACTTTACATTATTTGATGTGCATATTTTAAAACAAAATCTTTGATGTAGTCCCAACAAGTAATGAGTGAAGTAATCTTACTAAAGATGAGCAAATCTATCATTTTCTGTTTCTCTCCATATCTCATTTTTTTCCAATCTTAAATTTAGCTCATCACAAAATGTGGGATCTTTTTGTAAAGTTTATGTGATAGTTTGTCTATTTTTTCCAGCACATTTCCTACAATATGTGCACTTCTGTTTACAGCTTTGTCTAATATACACGTTTGCATGTAGTTTTTCTAACCTAATGCACTGAAACATTATTTTCACAGATATACACATTTTTGTGTGCCCTTTCACGTAATGTACACATTTTATATGCATTTTATGTTGGCGAATTCCAATGTGTGCATTTTGAAAAATAAATTACTTACAACTTGTGATTTGGTTTTAAAATTTCTCTTCCATCTCTATCTTGCTATGCCAGAAAATAAAGGCGTAAGACGGGGTATTTCACATTGCTGGATTAATGAAGTTCAACACTGCTTTAACTGCCATGGCTCTATACTATGAAATTCTGAGATTTGTAGTTTTGTGCAATATTTAGACTTCTCTGTCAGAAAGCTCTTGTGCCACAACAAACAACAATCCAAAAATTTCATAGGATGGAGCCATGACAGTTAAAGCAGTGTCAAACTGCACTAATTTTGTTGTGTGGTAGCAACCTTAGTGTCCTTAAGTCACCTATTGACATATGGCAACCCCATGAATTATTTCATAGGGTTTTCTTAGGCAAGGAATACTTACATGTGTTTTGCCGTTCCCTTCCTTTGAAATATACCTACAACACTCAGTATTCCTTGGAGTCCGCCAGCTAACTGCCATATATCTATGGTGCAATATTTCATATATTCTAGAGAAGAATGGAAGGGTTGCTTTTGACCAGGAATCCAGATTAATGTATCAAACAAAAATTCCAAAATAATATCAGGAGAGAGACAAGTCTCATTGTTCCAACGGTTAATCCAATTTCATTATAAATATGAGCAGTTTTTGAAGTGTGTGGGGGGGGGGGGGAGCCAAAAAGCCCAATAGAAAAAAATTAGGTGTTTGTAAAAAAAAATAAAAAAAAATAAAATGACAGAATGTTGTTGGAATTAGTTCCTATTGGTACCCGAGCCTCTAGTTTCACCTTAGATGCTCAAGTTATGGTACCAACATTTTTTTCAGCCATCTCTAGTATCACCCTGTAATGCACTCTGTGTGGGACTGCCTTTGGAAACTGGTTCAGAAATTTCAGCAGGTCCAAAATACCGCAGGGCCAGTTATAGGAAGCATATAATTCCCTTGTTAGAACAGTTTCATTGACTAACTGTTTAGCGCTTTATCGGTCATGACCAGCACTTTGAAATGTGTCAGGAAAATCCCATTCATTAAAAGCTGCAGGAGAAGCTCGGGTTGCATATGGGCTGCTTACTGCTGGACACAGATAAATGCAATAAGATCCATCTCCAGTGGTTACAACCCACATGTAACCCAGTACAGATCCAGGGGAAATTTCCCATGCTATAATCTCCAGAGACAGGGACAGAGACAGAGATAGAGACTTCTTGGTGGCTGCTCCCACTCTTTTGAATGCTGTTGCATAAGAGGCTAAGCTGGCCCCCTCCCTGCTTTCTTTTCGGCAGCAAGTAAAGACATGTTTGTTTAAGCAGACTTTTAATAGTTATGCAGGGAAGATTTTTATTTATTTCTGTGCTTTATTTGTTTTTAACTTTTGCATGGCTTTTAAAGTGTTTTTATAGTTTTTAATGTGGAGATTTTAACTTTTAAACAAACATATTGTAAACATTTTAATTTTTACTTTGCTGTTTTTGGAAGCCACTTTGGGGTCCATTTTGGGATAAAGGTGGCATATAAATGTAGTAAACAAACAAAGCATGGTTTGCAAATACACACACACACACACACACACACACATACCCCAAAAAATTCTAAAAAGCAAACTTTGGTTTTGACATTTTATATAAGGGATGCCATTTTACAAAGCCACTGTATATAATGGGACTTCAGCATCTATGGAATTTGGCATCCATGGGGAACCTGGAACCCCAGCAGGTACTAAGGGCCCACTGTACCTACATTATGCCCCCCAAGTGAAAACAAGGTATAGCTTATCCAATTTATAAAATGGGCAATAGGCAGGAACTGTTAACTGCTGCCCAATCCGTTTATTGGACATATGTTCCAAACTACATACTCACCATCCCTTGAACAAGCTTGATACAAAAAAAAAACCTCATGCTGAACAAGCAGGCTTTCCTAGACTTGACAGTACAATTGATAATTGCTCTACTCCAGTGATGGCAAACCTTTTAGAGAACGAGTGCCAAACTGCAACCCAAAACCCACTTACTTATCACAAAGTGCCGTGTCCCACTGGCTTTCTGGTAACAAATGCCTGCAAACTCTGTGCTGGGGTGACAGTGCGCGTGCCGACAGAGAGAGTCCTGAGTGCCCCCTCTGGCACATGTGCCATAGGTTCGCCACCACTGCTCTACTCTGAAGATCTTGACTGATGTAGTCTAGAGCAGGGATGGGAATCATGTGGCCTTCCTGATGTTGTTGCACAGCAATGCCCAGAAGCCTGAAGTGGCATATCCAATGGTGAGGAATGCAAGGACCTACAGTTCAACAACATCTGAGAGCCCACAATTCCTATCCCTATTCTATGGTCACATATTACTAGCCAATTCTTTGAAGAACTCAGACTATATACTGCTTTTATAAATATAATTCTTACCTGATAGGAATGTTATTACGTGTCCAAGTAATCTCTGCCTGAGGGAAAGACTCTACTACACACTCAAAGGTGGCTTCCTCTTCAACCAGAGCATCCACAGTTTCAAGGGGAGTAGTAATAATAGGAGCTGAAGACAGAAAAGAAGGAGGAAATTGGATTGGGGGGAAATTGATAAATTTTAGGATAGGGCCCTGAATTAAACTAACTGACTTAAATGTATGCCTACCATTTAGCCACAAAACAGACCGTTAAAGCATCTCAGTTGTTTAGAAGCTACAAAAAGTTATCACCAACTAGGGCTGCTGTCACACTGCAAAATTAATAACGTTTGACAACACTTTAACTGTGGGATCCTGGGATTTGTAAATTGTTGTGGCACTAGAACGCTCTGACAGAGGGGGCTAAATATCTCACAAAACTACAAATCCCACAATTCCATAGCATTCAGCCATGGCAGTTAAAGCAGTGTCAAACTGAATTAATTCTGCAGTGTAGATGCAGCCTAGAACAGGTTAACTAGTTAAAGCCTCATCCAAATGAGCAAAAGGCACCCTGTAACCAGAAACTCTTCATAGCTTTCCTAATGGCTTGCAAAATAAGTGACATGCAGGCCTCATTACCCTCTTGCCCAGTTTCCCTGAAAGTTCATATAGAGTGTTTGGTGTTTTAATGTCTGAGAGGGTGTTAATTTTTGTCAAGGAAAAATTTGCTGCCAACTCTAAGAAATATCCTTATTCTACAACAATGTTATAGTATGTACACACATCTAATTCTTTTTTTCCCTTGGAAGCATACAAAGCTGGTCTTGCAGAACTGTAAATACTTTATATTGTGTCATAAAATTCTGATTAATGGAGATCAAGAGGGCCCCTCCTATTAATTCCTTTCTTTCAGCATGCTTCTCTTGGCACACAGTCATCCTGTAAACAGTTCTTCCAGTATATGTATGCCAAGGGCATGCAGGGCATCCATCCATCCCATGCTTGGGGGGCTACACATTGTTCACACCTGTGTTAGGCACTTTGCCTGCAGCATGCAACTGGGAATGCTGCAAAAAATCCTCTCAGGTTTCTCCTGACCTTCAGAGAATGCTATAATATTGCTCAGCTCAAAGAAAAATAACAAAATGGGCAGCATTACAATGAGTGATGAGGTGAGTTTATGTCAAGGATTAAGATGGGAGTGAGAATAATGGAAAAGATTTAAATCAGGGATGGGCAACCAGAAGCTCAAGGGCTGGATCTAATTTCTGATTCAATTTTAGCTGGCCGCTGGCAGACCCATTAAATTCCATAGTTTCGCAGCTGCATGATGCTGCAAGCTTCCACCCTCTATGGAGGTTTAGATCTCTGACCTGCCTTACTGGAACTGGCAAGATCCCATTGCAAGGGTGGAAATGGGATGTTACAAGGTGTTGCTGTCACTTTTGGAAAAATCCCCAAGATTTTGTGAGCGTACAGTTTAAAAAGAAAAAAAATGATGTGATTGCAATGTTGAAACAGGTGGGCTGAGACACTGGGACATTGCTATAGGCTTGTTGTTGTTTTCATTACTAGTGGAATTGCCAGACTTCACAAGAATTGATTATCCAGTTCAGAATGTAAATGCCGCTTATTGACAAAGAACATCACTGTGCCGTTCTGTCTCCTTGACAGTTATTCTCGGGTTTGGATTGTAGCCTCAACCAGAGAACAACTTTGCTTGTGTCACTGCTTCTCCTTTTCCCATCACTTGCTCATGTGGTGTAAGTTCAAGAAAGGTGTACATCTTCTGGAACTCGTCCCCCTTCTGCCATCAATAAAAAGAAATAGAAGGATAACAGAAACCTCTTCCTCCAATCCTATTGTCATCAAACTATCAGTATCAACTATCAGTATTGTAGTAGCAGCAACCGGGAAAGAGTTTATGAGAGGTTCTCAGAGGAGGAGGTTTAGACTGCTGTATTCCTGAGAATGTCATCAAATGTGAGATGGACTTCAGATTAGTGTGTAGAAATGCACTTGCAATTAATGGAACTCTGTTTCAAAGTGCTTCTTTTAGGGAAGAGTATGGTTTGCAATTTTGCATTAGGTAGGATGGGCCAGTGTCACTCATCACTAGTCAATTTTTCTTCCATTTAAAACATTTAATGTATGTGGGAGAAGGAAAGGCCTTTTATTTTTCTGAAGGCCTTTGAGAAACAAGTGTCCTCTCACTGAAGTTTTGAATCTCATAACTATTGCTGAGCCAAATATCTTTAAAAGCAGTACACAAAACTGCCTTGTTCTCAGTTGTTCATGTCTACACACCCTTGTGTAATACATGGAGATTCACATATATCTGACAATATTTTGTTTTCACAGTGAAAAAAATGCAGTTTGAGTTTGGGGAACAACTATTTCTCTATGCAAAATGCCAGATAAAGACAATGAATGCCATTAATTTCGCTTTCATCATTACTTTGCATTTAAATAACAAAGAATCTTGTGGCATCAGCTTTTTGTGAGCCTGGAGACTAATTGGAAGCTAATGTTTTGCTTTCAGCTTATTTATCAAGCTTTTGACAGCACTGTAGATTTGAATTGTTTACACAGTCTTGATGCCAACATTTTAATTAAATGCATGTAATCACTCAGTAGGAACATTTTTCTAAATCTTCCTTCCACTACTTTTTCCACATGAAAAGTCATTTATAATATTCATCTCAACTGATAAAATGCTGTTGACAGAATGGTCCTAGTGGCTAAACTACAGGAGACAAGCAATTGCATGTTATTTTAATGGTGAGGAGGGGTTTTAAACTGAAAAGCAACTGTGGGGGGTACCTTTAGTTAAGCATAAAAGCCACCTAGATGAGAGGCTGCTGAGCATTTCCATTTCAGGAGTATATCCACTCAAAATTGCACCTATGCCAGGTCCCAATGTGTTGGAGAGCAATGTGGCCAGAAGCTGGGTGGACAAATGGTTCACTTTCCCCTTGCTTGTCCCCCACTTCCAGCCTCTCGGAGGTAACTTTTATGTTTTAAAAAATTAATGCCAGGAGTAAGAATTATAGAACACCCCAAATGTATAGCTTTGCCCCAAAAGGTATTCATGCACTGGAATCAATAATCATTTTAAATGATTGAATTTAGTTGGATATTGCCCTACATACATATATTTTGATATGATTACACTGAAGATTCATTACTGTATCCAATAAATATTATTAAAATATTAGATAGCATTGAATTAATATACAAACAGATATGTCATGTAGGCACAGATCCCATTAGAATGAACAGGACTGTGCCTTTAATTGTTCACACAAATGTGAACAACATTTATAGTAGCATGCGTAAGTCATACACAAATATTTTAAATAACTATACAACTAGAGGTAGATCATTGTGTTTCCCATTTCTGCCCCTTTGTCATGTATTCACTAATTGATCATCTCTGTCCCATTTCTGTATTAATATGCAACTTTTCCACATGAACATTCCCAAGTAGAATACATACTGGTGTATTTTGTCTCAAAATAAGCATTTGTAATTTCTCTCAGATGTATCCTAATCTGTTTTCATAGCTGAAAACTGCATTAGAGCATTTTGAAAATGGGAGCACTGTTGAATAACTAAGGGTGCTATACTAATTTAGGAAGAAAATCCCAGTGCATTCAGTGCTATTTACTTCTAGGTAGACATATAGAGGATTACATTGTAAGGTAGTATACCTATTCATACTTGCCTGGGAGTAAGCCATATTAATATAGTGGAACTTACTTTTAAATAAATCTACATAACATTGCACCAGAAGTTCTCATCTCCACATTAGTCCAAAAGATATAAATCACATACTTTTATACTGGAACTGACAAAGATCAAATTCTGCCTGTATCCTTTTATCCATCTAGAATAACTTTAAAAACTTGTTTCATGCAGCCACAACAAATCTATGTTTACTTGGAGGTCCTACTATATTCAGTGAGATCTGTTATTCCCAATTAACCATTCATTGGACTGCAAGCTAAATCACATTCTACTATGAGTTCAGTTTCAATCTTTTCACTTGTGCTTGACTTGGTACATAATATAAAGTCTTCCCACACAAATACAGCAGAGAAATGCATTACCCATCAGAGCACAGCTTTCCTATGGAGATTTGTAATATGAAAGGGGGATGGTTCTTCCATAGTTCTCACAGATGCTACTGCAGGGGGAAAAGGAGCTCATTCATACAGATCTTTGTGGCTTATATATTTATCCCATTTGCCTGGCTTGCCCCAGATTATAAAGTAAATATATTAACAGTGGCAGAGCTAAGATGTACGATATTCACACCAACCTTTCGGGAATCTCTCAGCCAAGCTGAAGACCACCAGAGTGAAGATATGTACAAGTGGAATGTTTAGCAAGTCTTTCATGATTAATCCAAGGATGGGGGAAGAGGGATCCGGCTTCTTTAGTCAAAGACAGGCATATTTCTTCTTGGCTGCTTAATTTTAAAGCATGGTTCATTGCAAAGTTCCTCTGAGCCACTGACTGTGGGTTCTAAGTATAATCAGGAATTCTCAGACTTGGCGGCTGTGATGGACATGACCAGCTGGTGTGCTTCCACTTCAGGCCATATCAAAATGTGGGGGCTCATGAAACAAGAGAATACAAATCCCTTTAGAATTCCTTTTAAGCAAACAGTGAGGAGCACAATGCCTTGATGCCTTTCTAAAATAATAGCATGACCCAGTCCAACAGAAGGTGTTTGGCTGCTCCTTCAGCCAGGGATGAAAAAGATCAGGATTTTTTTCAGTGCTGCATGCTTTGGAAATTTCGCTTCTGTGCTAGGTTAGAGCTATTTAGTTTAGGGACAGGAACTATGTGGCCCTCCAGATGTTACTGAAGTACATTCCCCAGGATTCCCCACCACTGGCTATGCTAGCTGGAGTTGGTTAGTAGTTGGGATCCTGCAACATTTAGAGGACTATACAAATTCTACCTCTGATTTACTCCAGTATTGTGGGAAGTGCACAAGAAGGCAACAACCTCCCTATGCAGATATGAACCTATAATAATAATAATAATAATAATAATAATAATAAATAAATTTTATTTCTAGCCCGCCCCTCTGCTCTGCAATCGGGGCGGGTTACAACATTTTAAAACATACTAAGTTAAAACAAGCCTTATCCCCATAACCCCCCTCCAACCCCCTAAAATAAGATTAAACTTTAAGAGATTAAAACATAATACAGTCTAAAACTAAACAAACAATACATTACAATAAAACAATAAACTCAAAAATGAAGCGAGCTACAGACAAGGGACAGTTGAAGCACAGCAATTCCCTGAGACATTAGGCAACAAGCATCTTGAGATATGGAAACCTGCCTACGCCTAACATCTAGGATTTTCCTTGCACCATTAATGTAAATAAATAATTTGGACAGAGTTGAAACCATCTCCCCTCAGGTTGGAAGATTATTCCGGGAAGGCCTACCGGAAGAGGTCCATCTTTACTGCTTTTTTAAAGGCAGCAAGAGTAGTAATAAGACGGACCTCATCCGGCAGGCCGTTCCACAGCCTGGGAGCGGTTGCAGAGAAGGCCCACTGGGAGGTCTGAGACAGCCTAGTTTTTATTGGCTGTAACAGGTTCCTCCCAGAGGACCGGAGGGCACGGGGGGGATCATATGGGGAGAGGCGGTCCCGCAGATAAGATGGACCCAAGCCATGTAGGGCTTTAAAGGTTAACACCAACACCTTGTACTGTGCCCAGAAACTAATTGGCAGCCAGTGGAGGGATTTGAGCACTGGTGTTATGTGCTCCCTCCTAGATGTTCCTGTGATCAGCCTGGCTGCCATATTCTGTACCAGTTGAAGTTTCCGGGTTAGGCACAAGGGTAGCCCCATGTAGAGTGCATTGCAGTAATCCAGATGTGAGGTTACCAGAGCATGTACCACAGTTTCCAAGTCCCTCATATCCAGATAAGGGCGCAGTTGACGTATCAGCCGAAGCTGATAACAGGCACTCCTGACCGTTGCATTCACGGTAGATGGTTGCCTACTCTGATTGGTTCTCAGTGACTGGCTTTCTATAGATGGCCATGGCCATGAGCAGAGACCTTTTTCAGATGTCCTAATAGAGAGGCTTCTACTTCCCAATCCCAGGAAGAAAACCTCCAGCTTCAGAGAGGCAAAGCAAATGCACCACCATAGACACTAAACCAACAACTCTCCGCTATTGTTTATCCACAGAATCTGGTTCAGAGATTAGGAAGGTATGTCCTTCCAGATGTCACTAGACCACAGTTCTCATTAACTCTAGTCAGTGTAGACATTGGTAAGAGATCTCCTGTCTTGCCATTCAGCAATTCTAGAGTGTAACACAGGGGTCCTCAAACTTTTTGAGCTGGGGGCCGGTTTGCCATCCCTCAGATCATTGGAGGGCCAGAGTAAAACAAAACAAACAAAAAAACCATGACCTTGAGTAAGTCACACTCTCTCAGTCTCAGAGGATAACTATGGCAACTCTTCTCTGAAGAAACTTGCCAAGAAAACCTCCATGATAGGGGTCGCCATAAATTAGAAATTACTCCAAGGCACTGGATTACCATGGACAAGTTCCCACACCACCACCATCACTCCCACTCCCATCATCCACAGCCAGGCAACATGAGCGGCAGCTTCACTCTCCTTTGCGGTGAGGAGCGGGGCCTGGCTGCCTCCATGGGCAGGCTCTACGCGCCCTTCCACCCACAGCCCCCTCCACTGCCGCACAAGGAGGCCCCCACGTTGGGGCCGGCCCTCTCACCACTTTGCTGTGCACAGGGACAGTTTATGTTTTATTATCATGCCAGACAGTCTTGCAAATTGAGATAACTAGTGTCTGATATACTCATTATGCAGAATACATATAAATATAGTAACATATTTTCTGTTCATGAGTATTCAAAAACAGTTTGCTTCATCTAGAGTACCTTCGGGCCTTTGCAGACTGCCAGAAATAGTGCAAATTGAGTCCACTTTAACTGTCCTGGCTCAGTGCTAGAGAATCATGGGAATTGTATTTTTTTCTGACACATTGAGCCTTCTCTGTCAGAGAGCTCTGGTGCCACAATAAACTACAGTTCCCATGAGTCCCTAGCACTGAGTCAGAGCAATTAAAGTGGACTCAATTTGCACTATTTCTGGCAGTCTGCAAAGGCCTTTCATCAGTTTTCTTTGTTTAATTGAAAGTCCTGCATTTTTACAAAACTCAGGGTTAAAATAAGTGCAGGTACAGTTCTTTTTTAAACTCCAAAGAAGCACATCAGAGGATTAATTTGGATGAAGTTCACCACACATGGGTGGCATTCAGGGGTAGCTGTGTTGGCCATTTAGCAAATTCAAACAAAAATCCATCAGTGGTACCTTTATTGGCCAACCAAAATGCACAATAAACTTGTTGCAAGCTTTCGAAGCTCCATGGGCTTCTACATCAGGCAAGATGTTACAAACCAAACAGGAGAAAATAACTGGAGATGTTAGTCAGATGCCTACACGTTATTTCAGTCTTTAGTTAAGATGGAACATGGTGAGGGGGGATATCTTTTGCAGGCAGGCTCCTCCTCCTTCTGGCCATGGGGGTATAGGGAGATTCTCAAAGTCTAGGAAATTTAAAATCCACTTGCATCTCAACAGGGACCCATCTTTTGCAATCCAATATGTCTCCATTCCAGTGAGGTCACAGGCTTCTTTGTGGCAGAGAACAATGGACTCCTCAAGAAGTCCCCATGTTTTGCATGGTAACCCTAAGATGAACCTAGACAGCCAGCTATGGTGTAGTGATCTAGTGTTGGACTACAACTCTGCCACTCAGCCCTGGAAATCCACTGGGTGACGTTGGGGAAGTCACACTCAGCCTCAGAGGAAGGCCAAGGCAAACCTTTTCTGACAAAAACTTGTCAAGAAAAACTCATGATAGGTTCACCTTAGGGGCGCCATAAATTGGAAACAATCTGAAGGTCAACACAACAACAATGAGGCTCTCCAGTGCTGCAGACAGGATTCTTTCCTGAGCTCCCTGGTATGCTTTTGTAGTCTCCCATCTAATCAGACCCCAAGCTGCTTAGTGTCCTAAAATCAGCTGAAATGGGAAATGTTCAGAGTAATATGCTGACTGTTGTTGCTGCTGCTGTTATTATTATTGTTTGTTGTTCTTTCTTCATCTCAGTGTTGTTGAGGCCCAGTACAGCAAACTGCAAAACCCTGTGGGGCTTGCCTGTAATGACTTAAACACAAGAATCATTGATATGCCATTACATCTAAGGTGGAATGTAACAGCTGTTTTAGTGTAAGCAAAAGCAAATCCCTGTCCATACAAGGTCCTGTTCAGTTTTCCATCCTGAAGAAAAGATTTTAAACAACTGATTCAACTCCTAGGATTTGTTCCAAAGCAACAGACACCCAAGGCATTGTTGTCATTCTCCTTCTTTCCCTGGGTCCCTTGAAAATCCTAGAATACCCCTCGTATTTCCCTAAGTTACAGCCAAATGGAAAACATATTAAAGAAAGAACCCATGCTCCATGGCAGAACACATACTTTGCATACAAAAGGTCTCTACTTCAGTCCCCAGCTTCTGAATGTGGGGTTTTAGAAAAGACTCCTTTGTCAAGCCCCAAAGAGCCACTGCCCAATTGGTGCTGTCACTATTGAGGTAGATGGACGAGCACTCTGTTTTCTATGACATTTATTATTTATTCTTCTCTTTTTGAACATTTGAATATGATCAGGGAATAGTTTATGGTTACTTGTGAGAAAAGGTGTCAATAACTGGGAAATGGATTGTTTATGCAAGACCTTTCAGTAAAAGCCAGGGTCAAATCCATCCCATATTTGCAAACCAGAATTAAGGAGGTATATTTGAAGAAAGAAGTGCCCATGAACATGGGATTGACTATATCATTCCTCTTTTATGGGCAACTGATGAAAATCTGGCCCTCCAACCACCATCTCTACCTTAAAGGGAGCCTTGGTGGCGCAGTGGTTAAATGCCTGTACTGCAGCCACAAGGTTGTGAGTTCAATCCCAGGGGCTCCAAGGTCCACTCAGCCTTGCATCCTTCCATATGTCACTAAAATGAGTACCCAGCTTGTTGTGGGCAATTAGGTTACACATTGTAAACCACTTAGGGAGTGATTAGTTCACTGATAAGTGGTAGAGAAATGTACTTGGGATTGCTATTGCTTTAATAAGATTAATTGCTGACAAATGCCTTAAAGTAAATATTAGGGCTAATCTGCACTGCAGAAATAATGCAGTTTAACACCACTTTAACTGACATGGCTCAGTGCTACTGGAATTTGTAGTTCTGTGAGATATTTAGCCTTCTCTGTCAGAGAGCTCTGGTGCCACAACAAAGTACAAATCCCAAGATTCCATAGCATTGAGCCATGGGAGTTAAAATCATGTCCAACTGCATTAATTCTGCAGTGCAGATTAAGCCTTAGTTGCCAAACATAGCAAGGGCCAGCCCTTAGGCAGAGTGATGCCAAGCAACAATAGTGACAGTCCTCTGGCTATTCCATTTGAACTGTCTGGCTTTTCCCCTCTGTTGAAAGCAGACTTGTGTGCATCTCACAGCCCAATTTTCACCCTTGAAATTATCCTGCTGCTTTCTATGTGTTGGAGGACGTTATTTCTTTACTGAGGTTGAAGTGAGACTCAACTCTCAATCCAACTCTTTTTTTGTACATAAGATGGGTGTGTGGGTGCCATCTTTTCTATAGCCTCAGGCAGCAAAACAGCATGAACTAGTCATGAATAAAACAGTTCAGACATCTTAATGAAGAATGAAATATTTTTGAAGCACTTCATGTGAAGCTGACTATAAACAAAAGCAGTGTATAGGGTCATATTTCCAAGTGGCAGGCTCAAAAATCCAGTTGCAGTTTACAACTGCAACTTACAGAATGGGCAAATCAAATCTAATTGTGCCAGGTTTGACATTTTATGATCTACTGCAATAACTCAAAGAAATCTGTTGTGGAGAGGGGAGTCCAATAATCCCACCACCAGATTGAAAGGTATGTTGTGCTGGGCCAAGTTCCCAGCCTTTGATGGGACTTTCTACTCTTTCTGGGTATCAATAAATCATCATTGCTTGAGATGATTAGCACTGCTGCATCTCATAAAATATGTAGAAAGAACAAACTGTGAGAACTCTGAGAAAACAGATTATGCTGCACCGTCACGTTCTGTTGAAATCCATTCCAGAGGGTGGCACTTATTCCTCACCCAATCTAACCTTGTTTTGTGCCTGGACAGAGTTTGGAGAAAGTTCCTTTGGGGGAGTAAAATTCCCAGAATCTTTCAACCATCACTACTCAGGCCAGTTGGAAGATTTGGGGTGTAACAGGCTAAAAGCAAGCCAGGTGTAGGATGAAAACTTTTAAATGCAGATTTTATCACACGCCTCCGTGCCCAGGCAGGAGGCATCCCGTACCTGATCTGGACTTCTCCCACACCTTGCAAAGACCAGGAAAATCCCATTTTTTTCAAAAAAGTGTGGGAGAAGTCCAAATTGGGTATGGGATGCCATGATCGGGTACAGGATGCCTCCTGTCTGTACATGGGGGCATGCAATAAAATCTGCATTTAAAAGTTTTCATCACGCACCTAGCTCAGGAGGAAAGAATGGGAAAGGGCAGTGCGATAAACTCCTTACTTACAATTTGAGACGAGCCAGAGGTATGAAGATGAAGGATGATTTTGAACATATTTGGTTTAGCTTTATTATATATGCTTACAAAGAGGCCTCTCTGTGGGGCGGCCTTTTGCCGTCCCTGAAAGGAGTGGCATTTTGCCGTTCTTTTCAGAGTGGCAAAAAGGAGGATCGGGGCCGTGCCGTGGGGTAGCCGTGGCCCCGATCTGCCGCTTCCCAGGGCGGCCCAGAGCCGCCCATCCGCACCCCACCTTAGTTACTTATTTGTTACAGAGAAGGAGGCATGACATAAGTCAGAATACTGCAAATTGTTATATGGCTGAAACTAAGTACTGGAACTTATTCAAGCAATTACTATTCTACAGGATATAATAGTTGTGACTAAGCCCTGACTCAGGGCCTTTGCAGACTGCCAGAAATAGTGCACATTAAATTGAGGCACTGCCCTGGCTCAGTGCTAGGGAGTCATGGGAATTGTATTTTTTTCTGGGACATTGAGCCTTCTCTGTCAGAGAACTCTGGTGCCACAATAAATTACAGTTCCCATGATTCCCTAGCACTGAGCCAGGGCAGTGCCTCAATTTAATGTGCACTATTTCTGGCAGTCTGCAAAGGCCCTCAGAGTGCCTTCCTTCACTCTGAAACAAGAGATGGTCATTCTGATCAACAAAATAAACCATGTTGTCCACACTAAAGTCACCTGGAGGCCCAGAATCCAAATCCAAAGAGATATTTAAAAAGGGTACCACAGGGCAAGGTGAGAGTGGCAGGCATCCAAGGCTAAGAACTGCAGGGACAGCCTGGATAGGTCAACATCACAAATATTGGGGGGGGGGGGTGTCCAAGACTAGAGTCATTACTTAGTTACACATTTGTAACTTCTGAAGGCTCAAATGTTGCTCACCTCTGCAGCCATTAGCTTAAAAGCCTAGGTGGGTGATGTAGGATATCAGTGAATGTATCTAAGCTGTATCCCTGGGACCAAGAGATAGCACCTTGCATTGCTACAATGATTCCTGAAAAACCCCAGCTGATCTTCAGTAACATTAAATCATTGAGGGTAAAGCATCTGTTGCTGGTTTAAATTAAGATGAAGTATCTCCAACCACACACCTGCCTAGATAAGTTATCCCACATGTGTTTTTAAGCTGAAGGGTGCAGATGTGAGCAACCTGTGAGCCTCCAGAAGTTGGGTTGCTGTTCTCATCAGTTCTAGCCAGCATAGACAATGGTGAGAGGTAATGGGAGTTGCAATTTGACTTCTAGAGGGCCACAAGCTGCCCAGCAGTGCTGTGGAAGAGCCAACAGAAACCAGTAGGAATTCTCTCATCCTTCGTGAGTTAAAAAGAATAAAAAATATTTGTCAGGTCATCTCAGTTCCTGGGGTGCATTCTTCTCAGACCTGAAGCAGCTGGTGATGCTTCTGTGGCTGCTGAGCAGCTGACGCATGATTCTCTCTCTTAGCCTCCTCCTTCCCTTTCAAGCCCAGTGCTGCTTAGCCCTCTCAGTACAGATGGGCCAGGGGAAAGCCCATAACAATGCCTTTATTCAAGTAGTATCACCCCCAGCTCCTCCACCTACCTGGGAGATTGGAGGACTGACAGTGATGTAATGATGGCCCCCTCAAGTTAATGCTTGGCATTGGATGATCTCACAATGGCCTGTCTGGTTGCCTACTATTGCCTTACCCCATATGAAATTATGCCAGATCAGAAACTATATTGTATTCTCATAGCATTCACATGCCTTTCAACTATCCTGATTCAGCAGGGACTTTCTCTGATTAATACTCTGTTGGCTGCTTTAAAAATGTCCCAGGGGCTTATTGAACAGACAAATAACCCAACGGGATATAGGCAGGTTGTGGGATGCAGGGGGGTATTATCACACCAAAGTTGCCGCCGATTCCGCCAGTCGAGTGCAACCCAGCTACAACCCAGGTCCCAGGTGCACTTCAGAGGCTGCTTTTCAAAGCTGGGAGCTTGCCATCTTTGAAAAGTGGCCTCCGAAGCATGCCTGGGACTCAGGATGCAGCTGGGTTCCACTCACCCAGTGGAATCGGTGGCAACTTTGGTGTGATAATACCCGTTTACATCCCATAATCCGATTGCGTCCTGTTGGGGAGCAATTGAATTATTTGTCCATGCCATAAGCCCCCCCCCTTTCTCTCTCCTCCTCCCACTTCCCCCTTTGTCCTCAGCCTACTTCACTTGCTGCAAACTGAGTTGAAAGTGCAAAAGGTGTTTGCATTCAACTCAGAACGAAGAAGAGAGTAGGGGTGAAATCTTGCAGGTAAAAGTAAACTGCTACAGATTCCCCTGTGCTTTCTTTTCCATTAATAACATTCGCTAGCTGAACCATACTCTGATGTTGCTTGGCCACTCATTTCCTCTAAGAAATGTTGGAAAGGAAAGGGCTGATTAGCATCTCTGATAGATCATTTGCAACAGATCCCCACTCTCTATTTATGAGATATATTTCTTTACAGATGTTTTTCAGACATTCATGATCACCATGACAGTGTACATGGCAGGAGCGGGCAACTACAGTGGAGAGGAGCAGTTTTTCACACATTCCTTGGGCAGGCTGCACTGAAACATCCCACATGACAAATCAAACTATAATAAAGGTAAATCAAAACCAGAATGACTTGGGGCCTGTAGAGACTGCCAGAAATAATCCAGTTTGAGACCACTTTAACTGTCCTGGCTCAGTGCTAGGGAATTATGGGAACTGTCGTTTATTGTGGCACCAGAGTCCTCTGACAGAGAAGGCTCAATGTCTCAGAAAAAACTACAATTCCCATGACTCCCTAGCACTGAGCCAGGACAGTTAAAGTGGACTCAAACTGGATTATTTCCGGCAGTCTGTACAGGCCCTTGGTCTACTTTTGTTTGGAGGATAATTTTTTTCAGTTTTTTTCTGTTTTGAGGTGAGTTGTAGAGATAATTAATTGAAACTTCTATATTTTGGTGAATTTTGGCAGTGTGTAGCAAATCTAATATTTAAAAAGAGGGGGTTTGGGGGGCCTGGCATCAAGCCTGCAGTGGGAGGGGGGTTTGAGACTTTCTAAGCCTAGGCTAAGGGAAGCTGCCCTCGAAATGATCAGGCACCAGGGATCAGGGCCACCAAGATTTCTGTGTAGTTGAGCCCTCCCAAGAACCAGTAGTCAGAAGAACCCACGTTTTTGGCCATCTTTGCATTTGCTTCATAGGGTTTGCTATATTTTCCCCTTTCCTATATATTTCCTTTATGCTTTAAACAATCTATAATGTTCCCTTTGCTATTTCCTCACTGTCCTCATGGTAGTCACATTGTTAAGTGCTTTAGCTGGTGGCATTATAATTCACTGTATTCTGTGTTTTTGCTGTTTTGTAAAACATACATGCAAGTACACAAATTTCATAGTGACCAGTCTGCCAGTCTTGAGTCCCTCCCCAAAAAACCTTCCAGTGTCCCTGGGACCTAGAAAACAGAGGGTTGGGGGCCACAGGCCAGACTTTCCACTCTTTTTGTGTATGGCCTGTGTATTAAACGTTTCCAAGAATGTTACCTACAGTGGTATAAGTGTCAGAACGTTTCAATCGGCAGGAATTCACTTTCCTCCCTTGCTTATTTACTTTATTTATTTATTTTACTTGCTACAGTTGCTCACTTTACTCATTAGATTTATTAACTCAACATTTATTGTTTTATTTACGTGCTCACATTGTTTGCCAGTGGCTTGCCAAGTCACATGTTTTTCTCATTATTTATTTCACTTCTGAATGCACATCATTCCTTAGTTCATCTCTTCACCACAAACTGAATTGAATCAACAACTGAATGGCACCTGAATGATGGAAAGTATGTAGCAACCTCAGTCATCTTTACTTCAGATCAATATATTTCTGCAAAGAACTATGCTGAGGAGACATTGGATCTCTTGAAATAAAATGGCTTTCAAATTGCTTTCCTAAGGTAACCTTCTCAATAACTGGATGCTCTCTCTGAGTTTAAAAGAGCAGTAAAAAACAGTCTCTTCTGGCACAACTATCCAGATGATTTTTAAATTACAAATTTTAAAGTATGTATTCATTGTTCACATATTTATTGGTTTTATATGCTCTTTTAATTGGCATCTGCATATTCATTGTAATTGCCCACCTCAATCCATAGGAAGAGACGGATTAGAAATTATTGTTGCTGTTGTTGTTATTTCCTCCCTCCCATTGAGAAAAGTTAGTCTATTTCATATCTTGATATTAAATAAATAAATAAATAAATAATACTTAACCACCTGTCCCTATGGATCGAGGTGCGGATTAAAATATACATCAGTTAACATCATTTTAAAACATACAAATCAATTAAAAACACATAACAACAGTTTAAAAGAATATATAAGATAAATACATATTGAAGCAATCAGTCCATACTTTAAAATTCATAATTTATAAATCAACTGGATAGGCATGATGGAAGAGACTGGTCTTTATCGCTATTATAAATTCAGACAGCATGGTCAGCTGTTGAATCTCTTGTTCTACACTAGAGGAACAGATGAAGAAAAAGTCTTCTAGTTGCCATGTGCCAGCCTAGTCCTGGCTGACTGGAGTAAATGTCCCTCAGAGGACCTGTATTGGTTGTTCTTCTATGTATTGGTTTCATATGCTCTTTTAATTGGCATGTGTATATTCATTGTAGTTGTCCACCTCAATCCATAGGGAGAGACAGATAAGAAATTATTTTGCTGTTGCTGATATTTCCTCCCTCCCATTAAGAAGAGTTAGTCCATGTCATGTCTCCCAACAGGTTGTTCTACACTATAGGAGAAGCTGAAGAAAAAGTCCTCTGGTTGCCAGTTGCCAGCCTAGTCCTGGATGACTGGAGTAAATGTCTCCAAGAGGACCTGAATCTATGGGCAGATTATATGGGAGGAGGCAATCCCATAGATAACGTAGACCCAAACCATGTAGGGCTTTAAAGGTAACAACCAACACTTTTTAACCAGGGAAATCTGAGGTTAAAGTTGGGGGTCGTCTTATACGCCGGGTATAAGAGGAGGAGGAGGAGGAGGAGGAGGAGGAGGAGGAGGAAGATAGAGGTGCGAGGCAGGAAGGAGCCGGGGAGAGAAGAAGGATGACCAGGAGGATACGTGTGAGGCGGGGGGAAAAGCCTGCGAGAAAAGAAGGAAGACCAGGAGGAAAGGTGTGTGTGTGTGGGGGGGGGGAATCCTGGGAGAGAAGGAGGGTTTCCTTGGCAAACTTTGTTCAGAAAGGGTTTGCCATTGCTTTTCCCTGAGGCTGAAAGAGTGTGATTTCCAAGACTGTTATTGTTATTGTTATTGTTGTGTGCCTTCAAGTCATTTCTGACTTTTGGCAACTCAAAGACGAACCTATCCTGGGGTCTCCTTGGCAAGGTTTGTTCAGAATGGGTTTGCCATTGCTTTCCCCTGAGGCTGAGAGAGTGTGACTTCTAAAATTGTTGTTGTTGTTGTTGTTGTATGCCTTTGAGTCGTTTTCAACTTACAGCAACCCTAAGGCTTTTGACTTTTGGCAACTCAAAGACGAACCTATCATGGTGTTTTCTTGGCAAGGTTTCTTCAGAGGGGAGTTTGCCACTGCCTTCTCCTGAGGCTGAGAGAGTGTGACTTGCCCAAGGTCACCTGGGGGATTCCATGGCTGAGCCAGGATTCGAACCCTGGTTTCCAGAGTGATACTGTGATACTCAGACAGGGTGACCAAATGTCTTCAGTGCAAAGGAGGACAAGTCACTACAAAAAATGTAGGACATACAAGAAAAGAATGTAGAGAAAGCTAAAAACACTAATATAAATGTAAATCCATGCTTCTTAGCCATGCTCAAAATGGAGGACATTTTAATGGTCAAAATGATGACTTTTACCTTATCATGGGGTTTTCTTGGCATGTTTCTTCAAAGGGGGGTTGCCATTACCATCCTCTGAGGCTGAGAGTGTGTGACATGCCCAGGGTCACTTACTTGGCTGCAAATTATACATACCCCAGAATGCATCACCTAGTATATTGGCAGTCCTTCCCCCCAACACTTTCGCATTTTCCCCCAACCATCTCATAGCTTGGAGATGGAAATAATTTTTAAAGCAGCATTTAAATCTGGAATATTTTTAAAAAAGTAAGGTCCAAAACACACTGCAGAAACAAATGCTAGGGAACATGAGAGCTGTAGTTTGTTGTGTTTATAAGTGACAGTTTTCCTGCTAAGTACCTGCATGTCATAAGCATTTGAATTAAAATTACCATATTGAAATCAAATCTGATTTTTTAAAATTTTTATTTGGTTTGCGTTGGAAAAGGGGTCGTCTTATACGGCGAGTATATCCCAAACTCTATATTTTAACTAGAAAAGTTGGGGGTCATCTTATATGCCTAGTCGTCTTGTGTGCCGGAAAATACGGTAATTGACAGCCAGCCAAGTGATTTGAATAATGCTTTGATATGCTCACACCTAGATGTACCAGTAACTAATCTGACTGCTATGTTTTGAACTATTTGAAATTTCTGAACTT
This sequence comes from Phrynosoma blainvillii, assembly GCA_026167975.1. Classification (NCBI taxonomy): domain Eukaryota; kingdom Metazoa; phylum Chordata; class Lepidosauria; order Squamata; family Phrynosomatidae; genus Phrynosoma; species Phrynosoma blainvillii. The sequence goes on from JANUYF010000002.1 coordinate 134,184,544, forward strand.
GGTGCAGAGATAGCCCAATGTACAGTGTGTTGCAGAAGTCCAGTCTTGAAGTTACTAGTGTTTGCACTACTATATTTAGATTAGAGACTCTGTGGTTATTTTCCAAACAACATTTCAAGATAATGAGGAACTGGATCATAAATCTCCAGTATATTGTCAAATTTGGCATTAAAAAGCCCTTGTCTCTTAGGACTGAGGTGTGGAGCACTGCTACTCAAAGTGGGTGGCTTCAGGACTGGTATTGATCCATGAACCATTGGCTGCCAGGGCACATTGAATTTTCAGGAAATTGTGCTAATATGATAACAGAATGGCACAAATATGGTGACATCTCCTGCACACTGGGGAAAATTGCTAATCCAATATGTCAGATAGATTGAGAAGTACTGCTGTAGAGGACTGTTTCTTGAAACAAAGATACAACATTAACTCCTAAGAAAACATGCATATCTTAACTCCTAAGAACACGTGCATATCTTAATCAACATTTCTGTACTCACAATATCTTTCTTCATCTATGACCTGGAAGAAGACAATGTGCTTCTAACAGTTTATTTTCCCCATTAATATTTTGGTCATGTCATTCCAGCACATTTAAGAAAGGTGCCAGTTTGCACTGAACAGACACCAGTCCAGCAGCAGTGAGTGCAATGAAATTGGACACTAACAAAGTCCAAAAACTAGCTGCCTAGTTTTGAGTTGTTATTAAAACCCCTGCCAATTCAAGGCAATGACCTCAAGGAGACACAAATGTTAATGGCTTTTTATACACATCCCAGATTTTCTTGAATTGTTCTTCCCAATCATGAAAAGAGGAACAGGACACTTCATGCTCTTTCAAAACATGATGCTACATCTTCAGGGAGCATAGGGCTATCAATGACCATTTCTCATGATGATTTTGTTCATAGTTGGAAGCAGTATACTTCTTAATAGCAATTGGAAGGCATGCTATAGTGTTAATTTCCTGCTTGTTGACTTCCCATTGGTATCTAGCTGGCTACTGTAGGAATGCTGAATTGGTTAGATGTTTGTTCAGATCTATCATGGCTCTTCTTATGCTCTTATACAGTTTGTTGTTAACTGCCCTTGAGTCAATCTTGACTCATGGCAACCCTATGGATGAGACATCTCCAAGACCCTGTGTCCTCCACTGCTCTGCCTAAATCCTACAACCCCTTAATACCTGTGACCTCCTTAATAGAGTCCATCCATCTAGCATGTGGCCTTCCTCTCTTCCTACTTTCCTCCATCTTCCCCTGCATTATTGTTTTTTTCCAAAGAGTCCTCTCTTCTCATGATTTGTCCGAAGTACAACAGTCTCAGTTTGGTCATCTTGGCTTCCAGGGAGGTTTCCGGTTTGATCTGCTCTAGGACCCATTTGTTTGTCCTTTTGGCTGTCCATGGGATCCTCAGCACTCTTCTTCAGCACCACATTATCTCAAAGGATTTTGTTTTCTTCCTATCTTTCTTAACTGTCCAGCTTTCACATCCATACATGGTAATAGGGAATACAATGGCTTGCATGATTCTAACTTTTGTGCTGAGTTGTATATCATTGCATTTTAGAATCTTTTCTAGTCCTTTCATGGCCACCCTCCCCATTCTTAATCTTCTTCTGATTTCCTGACAGCAGTCCCCATTTCTATCAATGTTTGATCCAAGGTATGGGAATTCTTTTACTATTTCTGTTTTCTAGGTTGAACTTGTGAGGGTCCTTGGTGGGCATTATTTTTGTTTTCTTTATGTTCAGCATTAAGCCTGCCTTTGCACTTTCTTCTTTGATCTTCCTTGGTAGCTGTTCCAGATCTGTGAGGTTTTCTGTTAGTACTATGGTGTCATCTGCATATCTTAGATTGTTAATATTCCTTCCTCCTATTTTCACTCCTCCTTCTTTTGTGTCCAAGCCTGTTTTTCTTGGTCCCCCACATTTGCTGGTTTCTTTTTTGTGTATTTGATGATTCACAGATTTGTTTAATATGTTCTCTCCAGAAATCTCTAGGTCTTCCAGTGCAATTCTATGGTCAACCATAGAAGACCATGGAAGACCTAGAGCAGGGGTAGGCAACCTTTCCCCTTTAAGGGCCGAGGGACTTCAGCTCCCAGAATCCCAGGAGCTATTGGCCAACATGGGACTATTGGCCAACATGGCTGAGGCTTCTGGGAGCTGAAGTCCCTCGGCCCTTAAAGGGGAAAGGTTGCCTACCCCTGACCTAGAGATTCCTAGAGAAGTGTTCTCGCAGGTTAAAAAAAATAGCATTTGCAACTTTTACGTTTATTTATGTGCACAGTTTTCCCACTTTCGTGGGGGGAGGTGTCCCTAACTCCCACGAATGTGTGGGCCAACTGTACTGAGAGAGATCATTTGGTTCACTAATGCTTACTCTGATTGCTGGCATCCTTCTCAGGCAGCAGTGCAAACCTGTGTGACCCTCCAGATGCAGTTGGACTACATTAGTGTTGCCAGGTTTTCAAAATAGCAAAAGGAGACAACTGAAATTCATGGCATGCAAGGTTGACAATCAGGAAGTAGCTATTAACAAGGTTGTTCTCTACCTAAATACCAAATGAAAGTAATGATTTCAATTGACTTAGCCACGTATTTCTCTGCAAAATTAACATATTGCCCATGTTCATAAATTACATTATGCACAAAGTTCTGTCTTTATAAAAAGCCCACATACCCCAAAATATGGGATTTGAGCACATCTTGTTCAGTCTATGTAAAAGGAAAAGCTTTCCAACCTTCAAATAGGGCAGGGGCCGGCAACCTATGGCCCCCGGGCTGGTTCCAGCCCAGGTCTCCGGACTTATTGGCCCAGGCGGACCCCTGCCGCCGCGCACCGCCGCCACCGCACGTTTTGGCCTCTGTGTGGCCACGCGCGCTGCAGCTGCCATTTTGATTTCCAAAATGGCGGCCGTGACTCGTTTGTGCATGCGCAGTACTCCTGCACATGCACAAACGTGTCTCGGGCGCCATTTTGGAAATCAACATGGCGGCCATGGGGGGGCGCATGGGGGGTGCGCGCGCGCGCATGAGCGATCATTCCCCCCCCTCGGCCCGGCGGAGAGGAGGACTTTGGGGGACCGGCCCAGGGCTCCAAAAAGTTGCCTACTCCTGAAATAGGGGATGCCCCTTATAATAAAGGACACTTGCCAGGCCAATAAGATACAAGCTTTCCAGACCTCAAATAAGGGGCATCCCTTATAATGAGGGACATCTAGCAACCCTAGACTACAGCCCTCATCATCCTTGATCACTAGCCACCTTAGTGGAGCCTGATAGGAAATGGAGTTCAAAAAGATCACCACACCTGCTTTAGGGTTCTCTGAAGGCATGGAGATGATAAGGACTCAACTTGCCATGTTCTCTATGCAAACTGTACCTAGCACTGAGCTGCGTTCCTATCCTGAAGACTCTCTCCAGCATCTACCATTGAGATGTATGTACTTCCTGACTGTTAACGAGCATCTCACCAAGGTCTGTCCAGTCCTTGAAACCTGAGATCTTTTCAACTAGAGAAACTCCAGATTGAATCTGGAATCTTCCACCTCTTCCACAATTTATCCTGAGCTGTAATAAAAAGGAATCCTATTAAGACTTCTTCCTTACTCTCTCCCTATATTTCCCAGTATGCACTGAACATATTATTTTTTGCTTAAACGTTCCTACTTTAGTTTTCAGGACTCTTCCATTCTTGACATTTTATCTTTCACTTAATGATTCATTCTTTTGGAAAAGCTAAATAAATACCTTACAGGGCTTTGCCCTCTCTTGTTGCTGGAATGCCAGCTGTGTATTCAGTGTCAATCCTGCCATCTGCTGGTTGATTAGGTAATCCACAAGATTCTCATCTCACACAAACATGGTGTTAATAAAAAAGCTGGCCTTCATCAAAGGGACCATTTTCATGATATGTCAAAGGATCTTTAGTTCCACCAGTTCCTGTGCTTTTGTGGGTAGGTCCTATAATCATATCAGGAGCCATTTGGAAAGATAAATTGAGATTTTCAGGAATGAGCTGACAAGTAAAGGTCCTGGGTTTGTTATGTTTGCACATATGTCTTTAATCAATAGCAAGTGTTGATTGATATTATCATTGAGGCCAGCTGTTTTTTAAAAAAATAATATTTGCTTCCATTTGTTCCATGGTGGTCTACCAGGAGCCCATATCATATTTGGATGCACCACCAGTCAACTCACTTGTGGAGACACACCCAGCCACAGTGGAGCTTCATATTATCTGTTTTCCAAATTCCAGTTTAAAATCAAGGGTGGGGATTAGCCAGACACCAATTTTGTGATTCACTCCTTCCTCTGGCTACTAACTGCCTCTGCTAGGCAGCCAGAGAGAAGAGACATAACAGTTTGCCCTAGGAGAAAACCAGGGACGTGTGGCTAGGCAACATCAGTTTGTGGTCAAGATGGCAAAAGTTATTAATGAAGAACACACAAGCTAGGAAAGGCTACACCTGAATCTACAGGGAAGAACAAGATTCTGTCCTATCCTCTCTGGAGAGGAAACAGATACACATGTAAACCCTGAAGATGATGTACTGAAAAATTGTATGGCTGAAATCCTCCATCATCAGACATGATGATGGAGCTCCATCATTGTAGTGATTTCTGACAATGCCCCCCCCCCAAAAAAAATGCTTTTCTGCCTGGCAATGCCCCAACCAAAGGGTTTCTAAGGCACTGCAGATCAGAGCAGAACTCTTCAGCACTCTCCAGCTGCAGGGTACATTGAGGACAGGCAGATGGATAGATTGTTTGGGATGGATAGATTGTCCTGTCTCAATTACTTGTCTTAGTGTCCCCCACAACCAAGACAGTGCTGCAGATGTCAATACCCAATGCTCTAACCTACAGCCATGGAAACCCTTGGTTGAGGCACTGCCAGGCTGAAAGTTGGGTTTGGGAGGTCACGTTGACTCATAAAGATGAATCCCTAGCAGTTATGAGATTGTTAGTCCATTTTACAATCTTATAACTACTGAACAGAATGTCAGCTGTGCATTTTATGTGTCTCCAAGAGCCATGAGGGACAGAATATTATTATGTTATGAAGAAATGGGGCAGCTTAGGCATCAGATTCTATGGGGAGAGGTGGCAATCTTCCTTCCCTCTGACACCTGTCCCCCAGCTGTGTATGCCATATGGACTCTGGAGGAGTCTTGTCTCAACTGTGGGTGGAGCGCTATCCCATTGTGTGTGTATGTGCCTTCAAGTCACCTGTCAGCTTATGGCAATCCCAAGAATTTAATAGGGCTTTCTTAGGCAAGGAAGATTCAGAGGTGGTTTTGCCAGCTCTTTCCCCTTTGTTTGTATTGAAATAAAACTGCCATCTTGGTCTGTAGGTGGAGTGAGCAGCAAATCCCATCTTGCACTTTGTTTCAAGCAACAAAAGTGTCTTGGGTCTGCCATGTTGAGGAAGATTTGGCATGAAGCCTGAAAATTAAGGAAAGTTTTTTGTTTTTTGTTTTTTTAGTACCTGAGTTCCTGTGATACTAGGTCAAGTGAAAGTCATCCATAGCTGATAAATTTTGTCATCCATAGTCGATAAATAAAACATCCAACTTTTTTTCACAAAGTGGGTGATGGTAATCTTAGATGAAGAATCCCATTACTTGTCCACAAAGGAGGTCAAGCTTCTGTGAGCATCCCACACCTTCCAGTGCTTGCCAAGGGGTAAAAGGCTTTTTGCAAAGTGTCTGCCAAGGGCCTTCTCCTTGGCTGAAATGAAATACATTGTATCAGTTTCCCATATGTGATTCACAACTTTATTGCACAGATAATAAAACCAGCTTACCTTAAATTTTGAAACAGGTGGTATCCTGATGTTATCAGAAGGATTTAGCCACCAAATTCACTGCCTGGGTCCAGCTCAGGTCCAGCCCCACTCGCAAGGGTGGTCCGACAGCCATTTCCTTAAGCCAGAAAACTCCCAGCTTTGAAAAGAGGCTCGCTGACCACCCCTGTGAGCAAGGATGGACCTGGGATGGACCCGCATGGCGATTTTGGTGGCTAAATCCTTCTGATAACATCTGATAAAATGTCACCCATTTTAAATTTTAAGCCAGCTCAGATAAGCCAGTTTTATATCTGTGCAATAAGCTCCTCAGTGTACCATTGGCAATTTTCCCAGTCTGAAAGGATATTCTCTCAGGGCCTGTGTCATGTCCTAAGAGTCCAGCAGTAATCTGGGCATAGATTCAGAACTTTATCACAAGAGGCTTGAAAAGGAGAATTAGAGCAGGATAGTAGCATCTCTGGCCATACCTTATCACATACCAGTGTTTCTGTCCAGTAGGTGATCTGTAGTCCATCTGTTGCTGGAGCATTCTTTCTCATTGATGGGTAAAACCCATCAACACCTCCCAATTGTGCTGCTTTTCCACTGTTGATGCACATAAGTTCCTCTCAAAGCAGTTCCGATATTCAGGCAGTCACAGGGTGTGAATGGGAATGATTATGCTCCTCTCCTCCTCCCCTAAGCTATTCCCAAGCAGACTGTTTATTCTTGGGTTGTTTTTTTTTAATTCTTTTTTTTTAAGCTAATGGATTACCATGATCATGTAATTACACCAAAAATAAAAATAAATACAGACTGAAAGGCATTCTGGAAAGGGGTTAGGGCAGGAAGACAGTGTTATGGAGGCTTGCGCATGGGGGGGAGAGGCCAAGAGAGAAGCAGCACTATGGTGATTTGGAAGAACTGTGTGATGATGAGTGTCCCCAATTCAGTATGTTTGCATTTCTCAGACTAACATGATTGTGGTGCCTTAAGAGCCTGATATCCTCAGTGGTGGCAGCAGAGAAGGCCAAAGCACCACTGGAAAACCTCGGAGAGTGAGAAATCTGACAAGCCTGAAAATGAGAAGCCTCTATGCACCCAAACTATGAGCCTAGTCCAGCATTGGTAGCCCCTTAAACTAGCTGCAGCCCTGGACAACACATCCTTCTCCAAGAGCTCTGCAATCCATGGAACCATTCCTTTAGCTTCAGCAACTTGTTCGACATAACCTCCTACAAGGATTATGGAGTGCTATGCTTCAAGCCAAAGTTCTTCCCCTTTAAAGCATGATACTTTGGGGAGAGGGGGAAGAAGTGGAGGCTGTTAATTGTAGCCTCCGCTGAGCTTGTGCCTTGTTATAGGACCTTATCACACGGGGTCCCAAGCAGAAAGTATCCAAAGGCAATCCAAAGCTAATACGTATTTTTTTCCGTGTGTTTACAGATATCCAAAGGCAATCCAAAGCTAATACGTATTTTTTTCCGTGTGTTTACACATATCCAAAGGCAATCCAAAGCTAATACGTTTTTCCCCCCGTGTGTTTACACATATCCAAAGGCAATCCAAAGCTAATACGTTTTTCCCCCCCGTTATCCGAAGTGAAAGGGGATCTTTTGACATTCAGTTTTTAGGGGAAGTAAAAGGGAGCTTTCGGAAGCATTGCGCAATGGCCTCCTCCTCCGCCAGCCTTCGCTGGCCAGCTCCGCGACTCAGGGAGCGCCAGCACCCTCACCCTCCTCCTCCTCTTCCTCCTCCTCTTCCTCCTCCTCAGGTGAGAGCTGGCTCTCCCGAGCGAGAGGCGCCTCCTGGGTGTCTGGCTTTCTCTCCTCCGGAGGTCGCTGATCCTCCTTCCCAGCCTTCCCTGCCAGAGAGGATCCGGGTGGGAAAGAGGCGCCTCCTCCGCTCGGTCCGGCTTCTCCTCTGCCAATGAGGACGGTGAGTGAGGCGCTGGGAGGGCAGAGATCCCACGGTTGCAGGGCTGGCTGGCCAGGCATCCTCCTTTTCCAGGACGAGTCCAGAGACTACCCCGAGCATCTTGTAGCGCCTTTGCAGAGGCAGAGGCAGAGGCAGAGGAATGCAGTTTCGGTATAGAACTGCACTTATTCTTACTTCGGTTAGTTTTCGCTTACTTTTCGCTTCGTGGCCAGCGTTTGATAAGGTCCATAGTGAGTTGGTCAATTGACACTCTTCCAGATGCTACATTATCTACTCTGTCTTGAACACAGCACAACAGTCTAGGACTGTCTATTGCGTTTTCCCTCTTCTCCAAGGTGGGTTTCTGGGCCTTTGGGATACAGAAAAGGCTCTGTTAGTACAGGCAGGACTCAGACAAGTAGGACTGCATTCACTGTAATGCTGCTTGAAAGCATTTGAGTACGGATGAACCTACACAAATCATAGCAGCAACATTATCTATCAGCATGTGGTTAGCCATCCAGAGGCCCTTTCACACTACACAATTAGAGCTCTATGGTTCCACATCAACTGCCATGATTCCAGTCTATGGAATATTAGAATTTGCAGTTTAGGGAGGGGTTATTAGAATTTCCAACAAGAGAGTGCCCCACCAGACTGCAACCCTCCAAATTCTATGGATTTCAGCCATGGTATCCATAGAATTTGGAGGGTTGTAATCTAGTGGGGCACTAGAACTCTCTAGCAGAAGCATAGTGATAAAATGGTGTAGTGTGAAAGGGCTCATATTCCTCCCACCCTTGAATCTTGGAAAGTTGCACCTTCCTTACACCCCTTGCAGAGCATTATTTCCCCTATAAAGTTTGTAAAAAAAAAAAACTCCTTGAAAAAAGATTCCCATCATACTTTCTAAAGGGCTGCAGAAGATAATTTTTGCCATGTCTTTAGGGATCCAGGGTTTGTTTTATGTCCAGGAAAAAGCTTTGCTCCAGCTAGAAAGGGGGCAGAAATCTCTACTGGTTTGAAGAAAAGCATATCTTCAGCTAAAAACATCTTACACACACACACACACACACACACACACCTCGCAAGACATAGCAAAACTGCCCCGACAGTATTCAAAGGGTGTTGCATTCTCAACAATTAACAAAAAATGTTCTTTAAAATGTTTTTGGATTTTGGAATACCTGTATTTGCATATATGTACATAATGAGATATCTTGAAGATAGGACCCAAGTCTAAACAAAAAACTCATTTATGTTTCACATGCATCTTATATACCTGAAGGTAATTTTATACAATATTTTAAATAATTTTGTGAATGAAAGTTTGTGTACAATGAACCATCAGGAAGGAAAGGTGTCACAATCTCAGCCACCCATGAAAATAAATGGTTTTTGGAGTATTTCAGAATTCCAGATAAAGGAGGCTCATCCTATAGTTTTATAACTGGGCGGAAGAAATCAATATAAAAACAAAACTAAAGCAAGAATGAGATTAATTAACATCACTATAATAAAAAATGATAAGGAAATGTTCTCTGACCTTATTAAAAATAAAATGATATTCATATAAGCCTATATAAACATTATTTGTGTTGGGTTTTTTGTTTGTTTGTTTTGTTTTTTTTACAGATTTCTAGTATTCTAAAAAAAATGTGTGTCAGTGTTAAAGAATGTATTTGTTGTAAAAACACTGCATAACAGATACTTTTACCTCAGTAACTATAGGCTCAGACAAGGTCTGCTGACAGTAAAATGGCCATAGCTTAGAAAAATTGCTTTATTGAGCCACAACTGTCACAGTGATATTCTGAGAGTTGTGGTCCCAAAATTGATGTTCCCAAGCCCTGAGAATGACTGGGTGCTGGTGTTCATGGGCCTGATTTTGAGGTATGAGGAAAATATCAAGACAAAGAATAAGTCCTGACTGAGGAATCCAAGGAAGTGAATAAAAATCCAAGACATTGATTAATCCCTAATTAATCTGTCCTTAAAGGCTTTCTGTACCACAAAATGTTTGTGATGAATGTCTACATTTGGACAGCAATAGTCAATAACTTTATTGACAGAAGTGCGTATATGCATTAAATTGAAAAGTACATCATGGAAAATAATTGGAAATAACAAAATAGCAAAAGACGACTTTTTTTTTTTTTAAGAAAAAGATGTTTGGATTTTTTTCCTCATTTTTTAATAGTTCAAGCAATTGCAAACTTCCACCACTGGAGTGCAGCAAGAAACCACTATTTGATCAACTTTGCTAGCTACAGATATTAAAAATATGTGTTAGTCTGGCCTGGTGTCTGTGAATATTTCTTAGAGAGTCTTTAATTATTGGGTCAGTAAAAACATTTAGATTGGATTAACAGTTTGAGAATGTTTATTTCATAATAGTTAAACATGCCAATGGTAATTTTAGCTGTGGTAAAAAATAGTATCTCAACAATACTATGGTATGGTGGTTTGAGCATCGCACTGTAAATCTGAAGACCAGGGTTTAAATCCCTGCTCAGGCATGGAAACCCATTGGGTGACCTTGGGCAAGTCACACTCTCTCAACCTCAGAAGAAGACAAAGTCACAACCTCTCTGAACAATGAGCCAGCATGTAATATCCATCAGAGAGTTGCCTCAGGTTGGAAACAACAAGGACAAAAACAGTATCACTGTGCGTGATAATTTTACTCCTTAGTAACTGTGTTCATGTTTTTAAATCTGATGGATCATCTTGAGAAAACAACTAGTGATACAATTGCAAAAAAAACCATATTAAGTACTGCAGATAAAAGGATTTTTTTTCATACTACTTACACCACATTTGTAACAAAGATGTAAATGTAGGAGATACAACTTTAGATCTATGAGAAAAAGACTCTAAGTCCAATGCTGAATGTAATGAATTTAATAGTTATTTATAAACAGCTGTCATGTTTCAGAATGAAATCCTCCCTCATTAAACTCCATAAGACTTTGAGGAAACTCACTAAACATGTAGGATTTTTCCTCCTGATTTAAAAGAACTCTCAACAGGAACATTTATTACAAGATGGCGGGGGAGTCTTACATGTTTGATACTGGCACTGAGTTCCTCAAGTCTTAGCACATGAAGTAGTATTTCACTCCAGAACTTGCCAGCTATTTGTATACCTCAGATTCATTTCATGTCTGTGGTTTGTCACAGAATCAAATGATTGTTACTGTCCCCCAACAAATCCACTTTTAAACTCCTGTGGCATTTAAAGCCTACATCTGTTATCTAAGCACACAGTGTGCATTACTTGTGTCTATTTACAGTGGCACTGCAATCTAAGGACCTTATCAAACGCTGGCCACGAAGCGAAAAGTAACAGAAAAGTAACCGAAGTGAGAATAAATTCAGTTCTATACCGAAACGAACTGAATTTCGCCCTGGCGGCCATAGCGCAATGAATACGAAGGCTCCAAAGGGGATTTAGCGATCAGGCGCCGCGGGATGCGGTTCACGTGGGAAGAAGGAAAACACACACACACACACATTTTCTTCTCTCTCTCTCTCTCTCTCTCTCCCTTCCCGCCACCCAAAAAGCCAGCGTCGCAGAAGGCGCTTCTGTGGATGGCAAGGATGGGATGAAGGAGTCGGGAGGAAAGGCAGCCAAGGGGACCGAGGAGGAGGAGGAGGGCTGGAGGACTGGAGGAGGGAAGGGGTGTTGGTGGGGAAAAATGCGAGAGAGATGGAGAGAGAGAGATCGCCTCCCTCTTCCCTCCTCCTCTCCTTCTCCTCCTCTTTCTCAATCCGGTTTGCCTTTCGCCAATCCCTTCCCCTCGCCGGGATTTTCTGCTTGGGAGAGCTCTCCCTGCTTCCCCGCCCCGCCCACCATTGCGCAATGAATACGAAGGCTCCGCTTGTACTTCCCCAACAAACCAAATGTCAAAATCTCCCTACTCGCTACGGATTAGCTTCGGGTTCTGTGGAGTTTCGGGGCAGCGTCGTGTGTACACGCGGGGAAACAATACAGATTAGCTCCGTGTTCTAGGGCAGCGTCGTGTGTAAACACGGGGAAATAATATGTATTAGCTGCAGGTACCCTTTGGATTAGCTCTGCTCTAGACCCCATGTGATAAGGTCCTTAAAGATACTCTTGGGTTATGACTTTTCCCCCCTGGAACAAGAGAATGTGCTGGCACATGAGATACTGCTGATTGTTAAAAGCTGTGTCCATTTGTTTAGCTTTTAATCTCTTGCAGTCAACTAACTTACTACTGCTTTGTTGATATCAGACTAGATGAAATGAAACCAAGGCTGATCCCACTTTAATCTGAGATTAAATGTTTTTGGCAAGCTCTTCAGAGACACTGACACTCTCTCTTATGGAGCGGGGCAGGACAATGGTAAATCTGCAGACTCTGAGGCTATTTAAGATTTGTGCTCGCTGCCAGCACTAACAGTTGTGCCCTATAATATTAACTGCCACTATCAACCCCGTACTCCGTAATAAAAAGTTGTGCAGTTTATTGAGTTAATCAGCATGAATTAGAATCATAGAATCCTAGAGTTGGAAGAGACCCCAGGACCATCCATTCCAACCCCCTGCCATGCAGGAACTCCCAATCAAAGCATCCCCAACAGATGGCCATCCAGCCTCTGCTTAAAGACCTCCAAGGAAGGGGATTCCACTACACTCCGAGGGAGTGTGTTCCACTGTCGAACAGACCTTACTCCACTTCCAAGAAAGACATGACAAGTACAGGCTGCAGTCTGGGATAATAAAAATCGTACCAACAGATTTCAGAGGAATAGCTATATTCAGCCATATTCTCAACAAAGAACTTAGTGGCACCTCAAAGTCTAATCAGTTTTATTAAAAGACTGAGTGAACTAAAGCCCACTTGGTAAGATATATGAAGTGTCAGTCTCAATGGCCAGATATGTTTTATGTACGCACGGATGCAAAGCAGGGGTGGGGGGAGAGATAGAGGGTGGGAAGCTACTTTTAAGGAGACTAAATAGAAGCCATCCCTGGCTCAGTTATGGATGGCTTCAGCATGTCATTGCATTCATTATTCTTAAAAGTAACTTTCTGAGCTCTGGAGGAAAATATAGATAGTGGGGTCAAAATACAGTTGTCCGGGTTGGTCTGTGCACTTCTGTGCAAAGCGCGAATTGGAGAATTGGAGGAGTGGCCATTCACAACTGCAGTAACAGGCAATAATACGAGATAAAACAAAATCCACAAAAGAGTGATACCTTTATTGGCCAACCAAAATACACAAAACACTTCATGCAAACTTTCAAAACTCCACTGGTTTGCATGAAATATTTTGTGTTTTCTGCATTTTGATTGGCCAATAACAGTATCACTTTATTGTTTTGTGCATTTTGGTTGGCCAATAAAGGTATTACTCATTTGTGGATTTTGTTTTATCTTGCTGCCAACACAGCTACTCTTGAATATGTTTCCAGATAATATCACACTCCTCCTAGCCTTGCCCACACTGCACACACAATCTTCCTTTATGGCACTGGAGAGATGAGAGACATCAATCTTTCCATCAAGGTAAATAGAGGGGATCTGAAAGAAGAAGTTTCTTCTTTGTTCTTAAAGATGAATTTCTATTCTGCCTTATAACTCTTGGATGTAAGAAATTAAAGGAACCATGGCATGGTAATTTAACAGACTTCAGACTAAGCTCTATTTCTAGGGAAATTCATGCAATATAGTGCTTTAACATTTACTTCTCATTCAAACATCCAGCAAACTTATAAAACATGACACCTGAGGTAAAATATGTGATGTTTTAATTGTTTTATTGTAACAAGTTTTTAAAGTATTTTTATTTGTGAGCTGCCTTGGGTCCCTTTCTGGGAGAAATGCGGCATAGAAATTAAATAAATACATTTTGGTTTGCTGTTCTAGTTAGAGATTACAGGGTGTTTTCACCAATATCACCATTGGTCTTCCAGGACTAAAACATTTTTTATCCAACAAAGTTAATATAGTACAGTTTAATAATTATTATTATTATTTATTTATACCTCGCCTTTTGCCGTAGCAATTAAGGCAGCTTACAACTAAAACAAATACAAACCCCAGCAATACAGTACTAAGTAATATAATCATATTAACCCCCTATTAAAAGTACATTAAATACAAGTCTCAATTAAAACCAATTTAAAATAATAAACAAATTTAAAACAATAAGCAAGTTACAATAATTAAAACAGTAGGCACTCTGGGGCAAAGCAAAATTAGGAAAGCAAAGAATGTCTGACAGGGAGAGAGCAAATTAGAAGGTTTTATTCCGGGTAGGCCTGCCGAAAGAGATCCATCTTGATGGCTTTTTTGAAGCCATCTAAGTTGGTTATTTGACGGATCTCTTCCGGCAAGGTGTTCCAGAGTCTAGGAGCAGTGGCAGAGAGTCCTCTGGGAGGTCGCAGTCAATCTAGTTCTTATTAGTTGAAGAAGCTTCCTCCCAGAGGAGCTAAGGGCGCGGGGCATATTATATGGAAGAAGGCGATTCCTGAGGTAAGTTGGACCCAAGCCATATAGGGCCTTAAAGGTCATCACCAACACCTTATACTGTGCTCAGAAACCAATAGGCAGCCAGTGGAGGGATCTTAAAATCGGTGTAATATGATCACTCCTTGATGTTTCGGTGATCAACCTGGCTGCCATATTTTGTACTAATATCAGGGAGGGATATAATGGTAGGGTACACACACACACACACACACACACACCATTATTTTCAATGGAGCTCGGATATTTATGAGCTGCCATTTTCATGAGGGGGGGCTGGAATGTATCCCCTATGAATTGGGAGGGGATACTGTATTACATTAATATGAACTTAGTCAGTCGTGAACTTTGGCAATATGTGGCAGAATAATGCTAGCAGTTCAGGAACCCTAGGTTTTGAAAGGGAATTTCAGCATTTTAACTGAGAATACAAGTCAATTATTCTCTTCGTAAGAGTGTAATAGTGTGTTTTTTAAATTTGACATCGCAATGGCTATGGATTAATTCATGAAACTCTAATGGTGAATTGAACCTTGCCCTTTATTCAAGAGAGAACATCTCATCTAAGACCTTATTGTAGCAAACACCTCTACATAACAATACCATTTAATATTTGTAAACCACATCAAAGACATTGCCAATCGAGTGGGATGCAAACATCTTCAGTCAACCATTGCCTTGTTGGAGAACATCAAGACCTATCTGGTCCAAAATGATGCTGCTAGCAGATGTCCACAATGAGGGCAGACAACAACCAGTCTTTATTGTTTGGTCTTAACTACCTGTGATATGAAGAGGGATGAAGGTTTCATTTAAATACATTGCCAGATAACCACTGGTATACAGCCAGCCCTACCATTAGCTAGAGCAGGGGTAGGCAACCTTTTTGAGCCGGGGGCCGGGTTGCTGTCCCTCAGACAATTGGGGGGGCGAAGCAAAAATAAATAAATAAATAAAAATAAAAAAATATGCATGCACACTCTCTCAGCCCAAGAAAAGCCATGATGGCAAAACCTCTGTGGAGATTTTGCCAAGAAAACCCCAAGAACAAGTAATAACAACAATAATTCATATCATCATGGTGGGTGGCGGGGGGCGGCGGCAGGACTGGCCTGGTTGCCTACCCCTAAGCTAGAGTGAGACATTCATGTTTGGCACCAGATTTCAGCTGTCATGAAAGGGGAGAAAATTGTTAGTTGTTATTGTATGTCCTACCACCAGAGAGGGAAGCACTGTTTGTAGGGCTTTCTACCCCATGCCTCCAAACAGTTTGGGACTTTATGACACCAGGCTTGAAAAGTGGGATTAGAGCATGATAGCCATAACTGTGGCAATATCTTATGATGCTGCGTCTGTCCAGTAGCTTGTAGGCAGTCTATCCACTACTGGAGTGCTCATTTTCATTCATGGGCAAAACCTGTCAATGCCTCCCGATCTTGTGGGCTTTCCACTATAGAGAAAGTGTGAAAAGTTCCTCCCGAAGCAGTTCTGATATGCAGGCAGTCATGCAGTGCAAGTGGGCATGATTATGTTCCTTTCCTCCTCTTCCTCATATTGTTGTTAACTACCTTTGAGTTAATCTCAGTTTATGGTGACTCTGTGGATGAGACACTTCCAAGACTCCCTGTCCTCCATTGCTCTGCTTAGGTCCTGTTAATTCATACCCATGACGTTCCTAATAGAGCCATCCAACTAGTGTGTGGTCTTCCTCTCTTTCTACATCCCTCCACCTTTCCTAGCATTATTGTCTTTTCTAATGAGTGGTCTTCTCATGATGTTGCCAAAGTATCACAACCTCAGTTTGACCATCTTGTAAAGGTAAAGGTAAAGGTATTCCCCATTGACAAGGCTGCCAAGTTCTGTCCGACCATAGGGGGCAGTGCTCATCTTCGTTACTAAGCTGAAGAGCCAGCGTTGTCAAGAGACTGCTCTGTGATCATGTGGCCAGCATGATTGCACAGAATACTGTTTACCTTCCCACCAAAGTGATACCTATTCATCTACTTACATTTGCATGATTTTGAACTGCTAAATTGGCAGAAGCTGGGACTAGTGATGGAAGCTCACCCCATCATGCGGTATCTGGGCCTCAAACTGCCAGCCTTCTGATCTTGCAATCAAAGAGTCAGCATCTTAACCACTTGAGCCACCGTGTCCATCTTGGCTTCAAATGAGATTACAGGCTTGATCTGTTCAGGGACCCACTTGTCTTTTTTTCTGGCCATTGTATCCTCAGCACTCATCTCTAGCACCATATCTCAAATGAAATTATTTTATTTTAATTTGCTTTCTTCACCATCCTGCTCTCGCATCTATACATGGTGATGAGGAATACAATGACCTGGACAATTCTGACTTTAGTGCTCTGTTGTATACCTTTAGTCTTTAGGATCTTTTCTAGTTCTTTCATACTGGCCCTTCTCATTCCTAGTCATCTTCTTATTTCTTGAGTGCAGTCTCCTTCCTGACTGACGTTTGATCCAAGGTACAAGAATTCTTGTACAGTACTATTTTGTAGTTTAAATGTATGTAGGTCCTCTGTAGTTATTATTTTTGTTTTCTTTATGTTTAGCATTAAGCCTGCCTTTGAACTTTCTTCTCTGACCTTCCTTAGTAATTGTTCCAAGTCTATGATATTTTCCATTGGTAGTATGGTGCCATCCACGTATCTTAAATTGTTGTTATTACCTCATCCTATCTTTATTCCTCCTTTTTCTGACTCTAAGCCTGCTCTTTTATATTTTCTACATACACTCCTCCTCACTATTCCAAAGCAAGCTTGTTTCCCTTTTTTCAGTTTCTTTTCTTTTCTTTCTTTCTTTTTTACCTAATGGATTGCCATGACTGTGTACTTGTGTTAAAAATAAATAAAAATAAAAATAAATACAGACTGAAAGGCAGAATGAAAGGCATACTGGGAAGGGGTTAGGGCAGGGAGGTGGGGCTATGGATGTCAGCATGAAGAAGTCAGAGACTGGGACAGAAGAAGCACCATTTGAAATGCTGTGCAATGATGATTGTTTCCAACCCAGTATTGTTTGCATTTGCTATAATGGAATTGCAGCACTTCATGAGACTGGTGTGATATAGTCTTTGTTTACCTGGGAAGGAGGGTGTTGTTGGCTGTTTTCTCGCTGGAGCAAAATTTCTTTGCTCAGCCCTGTATTAATCCATGAATCTGTATGTTTTTTGTGTTTTGTTTTGTTTTTTAATAAACCCCTACTCATGGACCTTTTGCCAATCCGGTGTCTTCTAGATGTATCAGACTGTAACTTCCATTAGTCATGCATTGTAGTCCAAAGCATCAGACTGGGAAAAGTTGGATTATGGGAATGAGAAGCTTGTACAAACACATGCAAAATCATTATATTTCTGTCCTGTGAATGGCAACATTTCTTCTTTAAGAAAGAAATCTTTTAGAAGCAGACCTACCTGATCCACAGCCCCCAGATTAATACGAAGATTAAACAAATTATCCTTCAGTTTTTGGACTTCTAAAAAAAATATGATGTCCCCCTTGAATTAAAGCAGTAGATTCCATATTAAAATGTATGCCAGTGGAAGGCATATTTTCTCACTAAATATAGATTTTGAAATGTGCACTTTCTGTATTTTGTGAGAAAATATGTAGTTATATAAACATTTACACCAATTTAAATATAAAGCAGATTAATGCAGAAGTGGGACAGAATGGATTTATGAATGAACAGATGTAAAACTGACATAGACCAGAAACAGACTGAATATCCATCTCTGCTCTTTCTCCATTACAAACTACTACTGCACTTTTCTCCCTGTATTTTAAAAAAAAGTTTCCAATGCAGAATAAGTTGGAAGCTTGTGTTAAGGGAGAAAAGCAAAATTGCCCTGTCTGTGTGCCAACTCCACATGGTGTGGCTAAAAGATCACAACTACATGTTGCCAAGGGTAAGTAACATGCAACCCTCTCTGGACGTTATCACACGGGAAATCTATAGGTAATCCCACACAAATCCCCCCTAACGATTTCACACAACATCGCACAGAAACTGACATTAAAGTGGTCACAAAGTGGTGTTATCCGAGATCTTTTTATTTTCGGGAGTTTAGAGGAAATGCATTTGCGCTTTTAAAGTAATTGCGCATTTACTGTAGTGTGAAATTCAAATTCGCACAAACAAATCTCCTTTAAAGCTTTTTCCCGGTTTTCCCATGGTTCTGTGGGGCTGCTTTTATTTCCTGGTTTGCTTGGGTGACAACATGCCAGGCAGACATGAGCTTCTCCGCTTTTCTCTTTGTAAAATTTCCTGTCTGGTAGTTGAGCAAACAGGTGCATTTCCCTCAAGCTAAAGAGTGACTGCAGAGTCGAAAAGATGAGGGGGAGGCTGAGGAAGGGAAAAGGTTTCCCATGCCAACAACCCACCATGGATAGGATTGGGTGGGGGTTGTTTTAATTTGTAACCTGCTCCTTATCCCTATTTTTTTTTGGGGGGGGGGGGGACAGAATCCCTGCTCAGCCATGAAACCCATGGGTGACCTCGGGCGGGTCAGACTTTCTCAGCCTCAGGGGATGGCAATGGCAAACCCCTTCTGAAGCAACCTGCCAAGAAAACCCCAGGATAGGTTCACCGCTTTAGGGTCGCCCTAAGTCGGAAGCGACTTGAAGGTACACCACAAAGTGGGAGAAAGGGGGACCCCTCCAGTGAGTCAGACCCCAATTTGGAGCGCCTTGCTTCTCAGCCCATCCCAGAGCAAGAGGACCTAAGCTAGCAATTGGCTGCTCTCCAAGACAAAAAGGACAACCCCACAGACATCCTCACAGCTGAAGAGGCAGCAGGCTTATTCCCTCAGTAAAAGGTTTGCCCACAGGAGGAGGGAAGAAGGAGGGATGCTGCCCTCTTCTCCGTCCGCATCAGGGGGACCAGAGATCCTAACCCCAAAGGAAGACTGTCCAGGAGGACAGGACTTAAGAAAAGCTTTTTTAAAAAACACACACACATAGAAATAGAAAATCATGCTTCTTACTCCTGCTCCAAATGGAGGACAGTTTGACATTTCCTCCTGGAGAGGAGAGAAGGTTGAATGAAATGCAGGACCTGCCCTGGAAAAGGAGGAGTCTGGTCACCCGAAAGCAAAACAAAACACGCCCATTTCTAGTACATTTACGGGTTTTTTCACTTGAGTATAAAAGTTAAAAACGTCTTTTTTTTTGCTTTTCACTTAATTCCGTTTTTATTCTAATTATGTGAGAAATGCTTTTGCACAATTTAGCGCTATTTTCACTTTATTTTCGGGATGCTTTATTTCCACTTTATTATCTCTTTAACCACAAAACTGGCCCCCGTGTGATAACGTCCTTCGTCATGTTGGGGAGGGGGTTCTCCTAATGTCCCTCCTGCTGAAATGCAGGAAACACTTGTTCTACCCACAGTTTCATTTCAAATCAATGTAGTGGGGGCATATATTATGTTTTAATACCATTTAATGCTCCTGGACATGTGATGGTTTAGCTTTGAAATGAAGCATGCATTCCCAGCATGCCTGTAAGTGGATAGATTGCTGTTGTGCTGCCCTTTTCTTACTTTAGTACTGTGGCGCCATGGCAAAATTAATGGATGTGGCAGTGGATGCAACCCTGAGAGTTTGAAGGAGCTGATGTGGACCCCCAGTCCCTACTCCTGCTCTTGCTGAGCATTTATATTCTCCATCTGAGCATCATATTTGCAAAATAAGAATTATATTAAATTTACTGCAGGCATCCACTGAGAGTCACCTCTGGTCAAAGCAGGCATCTTGATGAACTGTCCAACAGTAGCACCTGGAATTAATAGCATTAGCAGTTACCACATATTTGTCATATGGGCAAATGCCTAGTACGCACAGCTATAGACAACTAGGGGAGCTGAGGAAAGATGGAAAGGACAATAGGAATAGCCTGTCTAAATGTTCCCAGAATTGGCAAGAAGGAAATCAAAAGAGGAAGGAAGCAGATGTGAAGGTCAGAACAGAGAAGATCAGAACAAAGGTGGAAGATGTTAAAGGTGAAAAGAGATTGACAGAAAAGGAGAAAAGGAGAACAGCCTACTGTGTACTTTATTCCTTTGTGCTGTCTCAGCTACTCTTTCTAGCCACTTTTTCAGTTAAGTCATCACTACAGGATGAGAAACAACAGGCTTGGGATGTTGCCAGATACACATGTTCAAACTACAAACTGTATGCCCCAGGAGAGAGCAACAGAAAAAGATGCCTCTAGTGTCATCTGTTCTTGGGCATGTTAATGGTCTGCTCTCAGAAGTGTAGAGATAAAATTGGTGATACCATGGCCAGCACTAGTGAATTGCTGTTCTAGTTTTCTCACCTTTGTTTGGTGGTGGAATGAAACAACCTAAAATGGAGGAGGAACTTGTTTGGTCCACATCAGAAATGCTGGGATAGATATAAGATCTGGGGTACAATGTGTTCTGTAGGTCTATTAACATGAAGGATAGATTAGAACAATAGCTGGTGAATTTATTAACAAACAAAAGATTTTTGCACCAATCTTCTGATACACATGCAGTCAAAGAACAAATAGAACAACAAACATAAGGACATCTGTTTTATCTACTGCAAGTGAAATCAGGTGGACTCTAAAGATAATAACTGAGAAAGCTGGGGACCTGGCTGTCAGAAAAACTCAAAATATCTTATCTACAGCTGAATGACTTACATAAAATAGAAACCCTACCACCTACCTATGACCAACGTGTCATTCTGAACAAGGCTGCTTATTATGAACCATACAGTATCAGTAAAGACAGCATGAAGTTAACAAACTATAGTAAAAGTCTTTCATTTGGCCTGAAGATCATCAGAGAAGTAAATATTCAAGCAGAGACATTTATGGAATGTGCTAATCATATTTCTTTTACAAAAGAGTTTATTTCATTGCCTTCTCTGTTCAGTTTTAAAGATACAATGACATCCTACATTCCTGAGGAGACTTCTCATTCTGTACATCCCACCTCTTATGTATTGGAAGTCCAATAACACAGTGGCAGGGGAAGACACTGAAAGCTGCCTAATACTGAATTCATCCAGCTTAATATTGTCTACACTGGCAACAGCTCTCCAGAATTACAGGCAAAGTTTTCCAAGAACTTCATAGAGATGCAGGTATTGAACCTGGGACTTTTGTACTGAAAGCATGTGTTCTACCACTGAGTTATAATGATTTCTCTGTGGTTGCCCAGACCTTGGAATGGCATTTACAGTGCAGACATTTGGTATCCTGATGTGGAGTCCTTCTGATAGCTTCAAGGGTGTATAAACAGAAAACGTAAAGCTAGATAACCCAGTTTGATCATACTCTTAACTGTACAAGAAGAATGCTGTGGATGGGCAGTGGAATAATCTAGTTTCATCTTTATACATAATGTAGAGATAAGCTTATCGTATTGTTAAATAAAGTGACTTGGGGGGAAGTAGACCAGGGCGTCCAGGACGCCCTGGGATGGTGCGCCACGGGACCACGGCAGCCGCATCGTGGCGCACCGGCGGTGTCCCTGAAAGGAGTGCTAAATTGGCGCTCCTTTCAGAAGTCAGGGAAAGTGCACCCTAAACGCGTCGGGCGCACTTTCCCTGGCTTTTCCGCCGCAGCGTGTGAGGACACTGCGGCGGGAGGTTGCCCCCGGAGTGCCGGCTGTGCGGAGGGCCAGCTGATCCGAGGGCAACCTCGGGAGGAGGAAGGGGCGCCGCTCATGCGGCTGCCCCTCCTCTTCCTTGCCTCGGAGACGACTTTATTAGTCGTCTGCCGAGGCCCTTACTTGATCTGGCTTAAAATTTAAATCGGGCAGCATCCTTATATTATCACAAGGATTTAGCCACTGAATTTGCTGCCCAAATGCAGCCCAGATCTACCCCCACTCCCAGGGCCACTCCAGGTACCATTTTCTCAAGTCAGAAAATTCCTGGCTTTGAAAAGAGCCCCGCTGAGCAGCCCTGGGAGTGGGGATGGACCCGGGCAGTGGATTCAGCAGCTAAATCCTTGTGATAATATCAGGATGCTGCCCAATTTAAATTTTAAGCTGGATCAGATAAGTCGCTTTATTTAATGATGCAATAAGCTTCAGAGTTAAATCTACCTGTTATTCATATTTTTATTTAATTATTTTTTTATTTAATTATATAAGAATGAATATGAAGCTTTATTTCTATCAGAGATAACTCAAAATAGTTTATACATTCAAATCAAAATGAGATACCACCCAACAGGAATTCCAAAATACAAAGAAGCAGCGGGAGGGGGGATTAACAGAAATCCATTCTTAACCAGGTTCAAATTGCAACATATTAAGTAAACAGTTGCACTGCAGTTTGATATCAGACTAAACCAAAAAATAGCCAAACCATGTAAGCTCTAAGCTTCAAGGAAACTTCAGGATTGGGCTAGACCCCTGAAAGAGCATTGCATTAGGAATTAGTGAACATCTTTGGGAATGGTGTGGCAAAATTCATGCAACAGTACATTGTTGAAGTTTATTGGTGTGGTGTGCTTGAAAATCCAGCAGAGCCAGGGAAAAATCCAAAATTCTAAAAGTAGAGCTTTGTTGTTTCAAAAGGTAAAAATAAGCAAAGAAAAATACAGTCCACCATAGGATCACATCATGCTGATGTGGTAGAACAGAAGAGTTACAGATCCATGTTTCCAGATCCAGAAGTTACATTGTAAAAGCAATATAAGCATATTATAGTCCAAAAATTAAGTCCATAGTTAGATCCATTGCGAACACACACACAAACAGGAAGAATGCAAGAAATATAGACAACTCTAGACAAAGGGATTTCTCAGCCCTGCCCTTTCTCCACCTTCTGGGTGTTAACCTTACGTTGATTGGATGTTATGTGTATGATGTTTGTTAACCCAGCCCCTTGCTGTCCATCATCCACCACGTGATTTCTTTCCCAAGCCTAATGATGTTTTGGATACTGTTATCTGTTCTTGGCTGCCTTTCCCAGCTAGGAACTTCTAACGTTATGACTCTTTGGCCACCTGGACTGGGTTGTTTTTGTTTGCCTAGATGTTGTTCTCATGAGGAAAATTCCGGACACACATCTCTACATTTCACTTTTGACTATATAACCCATCTATATTCTAACACCTTGGTTAATGAACAGTTAAGATTGGGAGGGAGGGAAGCATCTTTCTCCCAGAGACAACACAAGAAGAAGTTGTTTCTACTAAGGTATTTGGAATGTTTTAAATATATAAATATATAATATTAGAGATAGATATAAAGCATGTTATAAAGGGCCTGGGGCATTTCTTGTTATGGTAGTATGCTTTTAAATATTTTGATTGACAGATGACACATATTCTGTGAGACTGCCACTCTCGTGAGCTGTGTCATGAGCACACGGCATGATGCAAGGTTGCTACAGGGTTGCATCATGCTATCTGGCACTGAATAATGGCTCACAGCCAACACTCTATACAAGTAGACTGGTCACACACTCTGTTGTCAGTTGTAAGTTGAGAGTTATTGTTGAAGCAGCAGGTTGTTGCTGTGAGCTAGTGTGGATCAGTTTGGAGCTGGAGAACAGATGCTTGAGTTGATTGGAAGTCAGAGAGGAGTGTGTATATACGTACTGTATAATATTGTACACTTTCCAACCTGAAGATAAAAGCCTCCAGAACTTTGGATGAATCAACTGTCTGTGAGTTTTTCTTTTAAGTGTAAATAGTAGTCAGTGCACTGCCAATACCAATAGCTATAGATTTTTCTTTTTGTACTCTACTGTGTATATTGTTTTGCTGTAGCTGGGTGATTTCCCCCCAGACTGAGATGGGAGTTTAGGCCTTTATCCCTCCTATATAGGCCTCACTCTCCCTGTCCTGCCTCTCTCCCATTTTTCCTCCATTGGCCACTTGAAGGGGTAGCACTTGGCATATCTCCCTCTGAGCAGCGAATCTGTCCAGCAGCAGCCAATGCAACCTTCCTGATTTTCCTGCAGGTCGGTAGGGTGTGCCAAATATTATAGATCCCTGCAAAACATGTATAATATGTAAGATACTTAATGGATTAAAAACCATTTAAGAAAAAAAGCTAAGCTAATCATAATCATAATAGGATTCCCATTGTTGGACAGGGTTGCTAAGTAACAGTGACATTATCTCTACTATGACACGTCCCTTGCTGTCTGGCTTTCCAGAGGTCTTTGGTGAGACAGGTCTTTGAAATGTGAAAGTCGCTCATTCTTGATTTCATTGCATTTCTCAGTATTTTCTTTCCATCTTTGTTTTCTGTTGGGTTGTGAGGCTTTGTTTTTTGTTCTGCATTGAAATTTCTCCAGACCTTAATGCATTTTCCCTAAATATGCACATTAATTTATGCATTTATCCTCATGAATTTATTGCATTGCTTCTCCCTTTACTAGAACATGCTTGTGCGTATTTTTTCCTTGAATGGTTGGACTAGGACTCTGGGAGACCAGGGTTCAAATTCCCATTCAACCATAGAAAACCGCTGGGTGATCTTGGGAAAGTTACACTCCCTCAGCTTCAGAGGAAAGCAATGGCAAACCACTTCAGAATAAATCTTGCCATGAAAACCATATGAAACAGTCACCATAAGTCAAGGTCAATTTGAAGACACACAACAATACATTTCAGCTATTACTATTTTAAAATGTGGTCATGCACTTTATATTTCTAAATGTCCTTACCCGTGTTGGTGAACCTATGGCACATGCTCCAGAGATGGCATGCAGAACCATTTTCCCTGGCACATGGAGTGGGGAAGAGGAAAAAACATGCGCCTGTTCCTCCTACTTGCAGGCTTTCAGCTGCCTCCGAAGAGGCAGCTGAAGGCCCAGGAAGGTGGGGGCGGGGGGAAGAAATCCTGCCCCAGAAGTCCCGTTCCCCCCCCCCCCGCCTCCACCACGGGCTAACACCCAGTGTCAGAAGTCCATTTAGTTTGGGCACTCAGTGCCTAAAAGGTTTGCCATCACTACTCTATACAAATGTGAGAATCTTGACTCAAAATGGATTTTTCATAAGAGGTCTTGGGAAATGTGAAAGACTACTTTTGTCAAAACCGTTCAATCAATTAATTTTTTTTTCCTATAGAAGGGTAAGGGTGGGATGAGAAAGAGACTGATTTAGATTAAGAGTTAGAGATAATTGTTAGGCTTGGTGAGTTGTTATGAGTTAGATTTACATAGTGATAGTAGTAGAGTGGCAAGAGCCAGCATGGGGTAGTGGTTTGATTGTTGGATTATGACTTTGGAGACCTGGGTTTGATTCCCCACTCAGCCATGAAACCACTGGGTGACCTTGGGCAAGTCACATGCTTTCAGCCTCAGGGGAAGGCCATGGCAAACCACCTCTGAACAAATCTTGCCATGAAAACCCCACAATAGGGTTTCCTTAGGGTTGCCATAAGTCTGAAATGACTTGAAGGCATACAAGAAAAGCAAGTAGTAGGATTCCCAGATCTCAGGACCTGTTCCCCCTTCTCTGGTCCTTGGAAAAGGGAGAAGTAATCTCAGAGTGAGAACACCATGTTAAAAGCTGAAAGTGTGTGTGCATGTGCGTGCATACATGTGTGTGCTGCAGATCACTTTGAAATGGCTGCTGTAGACTGTCCAGGAATATAGCCCTGTCCTTCTCCTCTCAATGTTACTCAAACTGTAGCCCAGCAGAAGTGCTCAGCAGAAGGAAGCTGCCACTGTAAGGAAATACCAAATTGATTCTGGGGACATTATCACACGGGGAGTCGCGGGGAGAAAGTGGAAATAAACCGGATGAGCAGAAGACTTTAATTTATGGGATTTGTCCTGTTCCGCATCGTCTGATAACTACATTCGAATTTAAAAGGGGGTTAATTCGAACAAAAACCTGATCTTTTCATTTCCTCAAAAATCCCAAAAATGAAAAGATCCGGTTTTCATTCGAATTAACCCCCTTTTAAATTTGAATTTAGTTATCAGACGAGGCGGAACTGGACAAATCCCATAAATTAAAGTCTTCTGCTCGTCCGGTTTATTTCCACTTTCTCCCCGCAACTCCCCGTGTGATAACGTCCTGGGTTAGCTGCTTCCGGAGCTACAGATTCTGCAACTCCATAGCAGTGAACCATAGCAGTTAAAGCAATGTCAGACTGCATTATTTCTGCAGTGCAGATGCAGCCCCAGTCTCTCTTGTCCTCTTTCTTTTTCTAATGCCTGCTGCAACTACTGCCCACATATATCTTCTCCCTCACTAACTAGTTCCCCTCTCTCTCTTTGTTGTCTGCATTCTCCTTCCTTAACTAAATACCTTCTCATTCTCCTCTCCCATGCTTACCAATGTCTGGTTGAACAACTTTTCCTTACCTTTTCTCTATGAAGACTATTGCTTGGCATTTTAAATCGAATTAAGCCTCCCGGGCTGCAACCAGGCGATGGGGTGGAGGCTGGGATTGTTGCATGCAAAATAGACTGGATTTGTTTGAGGGTAGCCTCATGGGCCAAGAGGGTGGGTTGAATTTTGAAGCACAGAGCTTGGAGCTTGTCATCAGGCAGGCGAGAAACACCCACCACTGAATCCAAGGCAAGTCAGGGAAGTGGCCCTCAGTTTTTTCAGCCACTAAGGGGACACTCAGCCCAACGGTTAGGTTTTGGAATGTGGACAAAAGCTTGGCACAACCATCACTTCCAGCCTCTCCCATGAACAGAAAATCATCAAGGTAATGGGTGACCAAGGGAGAGGTGGCTTGACCTCCCATTCAAGGAAGGAGCTGAAGGTCTCAAAGGCCACACAGCTGACAGAGCAACCCATTGGCATGGCCTTGTTGAAATACCACTGGCCCTCAAATTTGAAACCCAGGAAACAAAAATAATCAGGGTGGACTGGGAACAGTCGGAATTCCGACTGAATGTCACATTTTTCAAGAAGGGACCCCATCCACATGATCTGACCAATCTGACTGCATGATCAAAGGAGGTGTAGTGAACAGAGCAAAGCTCCGGGGAAATGCTGTTGTTGACAGATGACCCAGAGGGATAAGACAGGTGGTGAATGAGACGAAATTCCCCCTGAGCTTTTTTGGGCACCACCCCAAGGGGGGACACCCTGGGGTTGGGCACTGGCAGAGAGGAGAAGGGGGCAGCCACCCTGCCATCCTTGCACTCTTTTTGGATCTTGGCTTTGAGGACCTGAGGCATCTCCTGGGCCGATTTGAGGTTCCAAGTATCAGAGGCCGAGTGAGGGCCCACTTCCGGGATTCTGAAACCCTGTGTAAAGCCCTCTGCAAGGAAAATGGCTGCTTCTTTAAAAAGATAGCTGTGTAAAGAGGGATCAATGCCTCAGAGTATATGGGTGTTGGGGCAAGGTCAAAGCACAGCTGTCCTGGAAAGCTGACAGGAGGGCTGATAGCAGAGGCAAAGGAAAGTCCAAAGCAAGGTCTGAGTTACCAGCTTGAGAAGTCAGCCAGCAAAGGGTCGAGCATGGTCCAAAGGTCTAGGGTTCCAGAGAAGCAGAGTGGCACAGCAGTCCGAAGGTCAAGGGTTCCAGCAGTCCAAGATGAGTCAGAGGTGTGAGGATCAAGGGTTCCAGTAGTCCAAGATAAGTCAGCTGCCAGGGTGGGGCGTCCCGATCAAAAGGGCTGCTGGGACCCTGACAGTCAGGAACACATCAGCTTGGCATGCAAGCCCATGCAAGGCTCTCAGCAGTTTTCAAACTTGCACTGGGCCTGTATGCATTTGCCTGTGTTGAAGTCCCAACATACAAGCCTGCGAGGGTCCCTCTTGCCTGCCCACCTGCAAGATCCCCTTGGCCTGGCATGTGGGCTGCCCTCCAGCATCCAGATGTCGCTCTCAATGAGGTCCCGCCTGTCTCTGTCACTCTGGGATGCACGCTGGCAGAAGGCCGTGTCATAAGCAATGGCTGCAGCCTCCCCACCTCCGATGGACCTGGCCCTCAAAACATTGAGCATGTGATTTATCAGGTACCAGGCCCGCTCAGGATAGGTCATGGCAACTACCCCCATGAAACCCCCCAAATCATCGATCCAGTCGACAAAAGAGTGCTCCTCTGTGTAGGCCTTGGCCTCTTTCTTGTCCTTTTGGTGGAGGTGATGGCCCCAGCCTCCTCCCCTTTGGGCTTTAACAGAGTGAACACATCTGCATAACATCCCCTGAGGATCCCTTCCTGACATTCTGGGGCAGGTGGACTCTAGGATATTTTATTTCATTCAGACACCATTGGTTCTTAACTCACAGAAAGGTCTTTCAATGGAGTGTGCTATGTTTTTGTCTTTTTGATGTTTTAAAGTTCTTTAGACTATTTTGACTTTGTGCATTTAATATAATTGTTTATTTAATAGGATTTTAAAAACTTCTTTAGTAATAAGACTTGGGCTGTGCATTGTTTTTAATTTCCTGCATGCGTCCTCGGGTCCCTTGCTTGGAGAAAAGTGAGATACAAATTAAATAAATATGTAGGACAGTCATATAAATATCTGATGATTTCTCTTGGGAAGGTTATTTGGTCTGTAACTTGAATGCAGGATGGAAGAGCTTTAAAGCAGTTTTGTCTGGGACCTATGCTGAGTGTAGATGAAGACTTCCACATATCGAGCCACAGTTAATTTCAGATAATTTTAAACAACTTCGCATTTGTGAACAATCAAAAGCTTTGATAATCAATGAATTGTCTGTGGAAAAAAATATCAGGTGTATCCATATTTCATAATTATAGCAGTTCAATATCATTTTAACTAGCATGGCTTTGGAAGCTTGGGATTTATAGTTTTGTGAGGTTCTTACAATTCTCTGCCAGAGAACACAGGAGTGTATGCATGGGAGACTTTCAAGTATTAAGACTACAAATCCCAGAATTCCATAGAACAGAGCCATGGCAGTTGAAATGTTATCAAACTACTATGATTGAAGTGTTATCCCTTCAACTGCCATACCTCTGTCCTACTCCTATAGATTCCTGAGGTTTATATTTTAGAATTTAGATACACACTAGGGCTCCCTCTACATTGCAGTATTAATGCAGTTTGACTCCATGTTAACTACCATGGCTCAGTGCTACGTAATTTTGGGATCTATAGTTTTGTGAGATATTTAGCCTTCTCTGTCAGAGAGTTCTAGCGGCTCAACAAACTACAAATCCCAGGATTCTATAGGAGAGAGCCACGACAGTTAAAGCAGTGTCAAACTGCATTAATTCTGCAGCATGGCAGCAGCTTTAGGGGCTCTGCAGATGGTGTAAAGCGCCGTCTTGGAGCCAGGGAAGGGGAGGGGAGCTGGACACCAGACACCCCAACCCCATCCCGAGGACGTCATCGGAGTGTGCGCTGTTGCACACGGCAAGCGCTCCGATGACATCCTTCTAGCGCAGCCTCTGCACGGACTGAGCCAGAAGGAGCACGGAAGAGATGTGCGGCACCTCTTCCGGTGCCCCTTCTGCCCAATCTGGAAGGAGCAGCATTTTAGCGCTCCTTCTAGGGCCAGCAGAAGGGTGTATTGGGGCCACTGCGTGTGTTAGCAGCGGCCCCAATACTCCACTTCTTGGGGTGGCCCATGGCCGCCCATCTGCTCTCCCCCTTAGTCAACTAGTTGAAGCCTTTGAACTCTCTTTCATGTGTTTCTATGTGCCTTTAAGTTGCCCCATGAATTTCATAGGGCTTCCTTAGGCAAAGAATACTCAGAGGTGGTTTTGCCAGTTCCTTCATCTGAAATATAGCCTACAGCAGCTGGTATTCATTGGCAGTCTCCCATCAATATACTAAGCAGGGCTAACCCTGATTAGCTTCCAAGATCTTTCATACTGATAGATGATTGTCACCCTTTTGGAAAGCTGTGGCGATCCTATAATTCTCCCTTAAAAATTACGGGACCAATAAAGGGCTTGGAAAGATTCTCCTCCTTTTATTTAATGTAACATGGAGTTATTATCTACAGCAAAATCTGAAACTATGAGGCTCAGCAGAATACACATATTTATCACCTGAGAGAAATGGGACAATCCATATGAAATATGCTTTTTTCAACAACTAAACAGTGGGATCCTATGGAGATTGGGTGATAGGAACCTTGATAAAAAAAAAAAAGTCCTGGGAGATAAGCTACTAAACTGTGTAGATGAAAATGTATAATACAGTTCACCCTCCACATTCGCAGGGGTTAGGGGAACAAGACCCCCACCAATGTGGAAAAAATACGAATATACTGCCCCCCCCATGTGGGCTCCTTTCCTCTGCCCCTCCCATCCTGGAAATGCCTCGGAGATGCTGAGTTTAACATTTGCGAATAACCAAAATCGTGAATGTCAAACCCGCGAATGTGGAGGGCCCACTGGATAGTCAGCCCTCTGTATTGACGGATTTTTTTTAATCCAAAGATTGAAGCATCCATGATTTGAAAATGTTTTTTTTTTAATTGTATAAATTCCAAAAAGCAAACCTTCATTTTGCCATTTTATATAGGGGACACCATTTTATTATGCCATTGTATGTAATAGGACTTGAACATCCATGGATTTTAGTATCCCCAGTGGGTCTTGGAACCAAACCCAGTGGATACCAAGGGCCCACTGTAATGACAGTCTTCATATGAACCTCATTCCTGAAATATCATGACCGTGACTCACAATGCAAACAGCTCAAGCAGCAGTAGTAATGAAAATCTTGGCCTGGCAACATCTACCAGAAACCAGACACCAAACAGACAACATAGCAACAACAAAGGAAGCCAGAGCAGCTGCACACAAAGCAGGAGGGAAATGTTATTCCACAAAGTATTTCTTTCTTTTTTTAAAAAGAAATGTAAAAATAAATCCAAGGAGAGAAGAGACAAGAAACTTGGCATTTTGTAAACATAAAGCAGGCTAGCTCTGGCTGTTTTATTGTAAGGCGCCAAGAGTCATTCAGTTGTTTCTTCTACATAGGACCACTTTAATCTGGCCTTGTGTTAGCACAGAGTGAACACAGACTATGGGACCTCATAGGTCCAAGAGAGTCTATCACTGCTTCTAAGGCTAATTTCTCTCTCTTATTGTTTTTTATGTTTACATTTCCCAGTTAAAAAAATAAGTCCAGTATCATGAAAATAAATATTAAGCAATGAAGTTATAGCCCTATCTTCACTATTTCCCCCAGTATACCTCTCAGGATTTCACCATACTGGACAAGTACCAGTTAGTGCCATTTTTAGGCAAGCTACTAGAGCATGTGATGGCCACCAAGCTCTAGGAGTTTCTGGATGAGAGAAATTAACTCATTTCAATCTAGTTTCAGGCCTGGTTATAGGACAGAGAAATTTTTGGTGACCGTAGTGAATGACAGGGCCTGCAAAACTGAGGATCATAAAAACTTTTTTAAAAATGCATGCTGGTTTTATAGGAATTTGGCATTCTGAATCCAAAAAATGACCTCAGATTTGCTCCATCGTGTACAGTTTTGACGTTTCTATGTTGTAACGCATGACTGGATGAGATGTTGCTGCAAAGAATTGTCCTGCAAAGAGTAAGAAAGAGGGTAAAGTCTTCTAATACACTTTCCAAACATTTTAATTTGCTGGTACAAAACACAAAAAGAACTAAAAGAAATTGCATTGGAACATCTGTGTCCATACTTAAAGCTAAGTAACAACTGAATTGATAGAAATATTGAACTTGTGAAAGAACTCTGTGTGGAACAACATTTTTATAGTGTTTTTCATATTCAGCACCCCAAAATGCATTAAAAGCAGCTACAATACTGAAAAATGTTGTTGTTTTTTCATCACAGGCCTGTGTGATCTGCACCAGGAACTGGACAGTTGGAGTAGGTCCCCATTAGTTTTACTGGCCCTCTCAGCAGTTTTCAGTACCATCAATGGTGATATCCTTCTGGGCTAGAATGGGCTAGAATGGGACTTTAAGGCACTGTTTTACAGCAGTCCTATCCCTTCCTGGAGGGGTGAATCCAGAAGGTAGCTCTGGGGGACCCCTGCTCAACCCCCGACCATTGACTTTTGGGATCCTGTATTAACTAGCATGGGATCCCACCCATGCTAGTTAATACATACATGAACCCCCTGAGTGGAGTTGTCCAGATTTTGGGAATTCTTTGTCATCAGTATGTGAATGACACCCGGGTCTATTACTCCTATCCATCTCAGTCCAAGGAAGCTGTCTCAGTTTAACACTAGTGTTTGTCCTCAATAATAGACTGGATGAGAGTCAACAAATTGAAACTTAATCCAAACAAGAGACAGGTTCTCTGGTCAGTTAAGATGCAGATCAGGAACAATGATTCAGCTTGCACTGGACGGGGTTATACTACTCAGTGGTGTCATTCAAGCATTTCACCAGAACTAGTTGTTAAAATTGTTAAAAGATGCAGAGGCTGAGGAGGTGAAAAGGGGAGCCATGAGCAGCAAAGAGGA
Organism: Phrynosoma blainvillii; assembly: GCA_026167975.1. NCBI lineage: Eukaryota > Metazoa > Chordata > Lepidosauria > Squamata > Phrynosomatidae > Phrynosoma > Phrynosoma blainvillii. The sequence continues at coordinate 134,217,133 of JANUYF010000002.1, forward strand.
GGAGGAGATGGAGACTGGAGTAGATGAGGGGGACAGACATGAGGGTCAGGGGAAAAGAAGAAGTGGATCATCTGCACCCATGGGACAGAGCAGGGTGTGAAGTCTTTTCTTTTTAATGGTCTTCCTTTTAACTGATGTTAGTTTACATAGATTTTAATTTTTCTTTGATATGAATTTTAAACCTGCATTTCTTTTAACCTTTGTCAAGCTGCTTTGAGTACTCGACTGTAAAAAGGCAGGATATAGATAAATATAATTACTCAAATATATACTCATGTCCCTGAGCCCTGAACAGAGCCTAGAAACACTGGCCCGTGTTCTGTTATCAGCTACTTTGAGCCTTTACAGACTGCCAGAAATAATGCAAATTGAGCCCACTTTAACTGTCCTGGCTCAGTGCTAGGGAATCATGAGAATTGTATTATTTTTTTCTTGGACATTGAGCCTTCTCTGCCAGAGAGCTCTGGTGTCACAATAAATTACAGTTCCCATGATTCCTTAGCACTGAGCCAGGACACTTAAAGTGGCCTCAATTTGCACTATTTCTGGCAGTCTGTAAAGGCCCTTGGTTAATTAAGTTACCTCTCCTTGCCCACCTGCCCCAAACCTGATGAAAATATTATTCACCAGTAATCTGATCGCCAGCAGAACTGGACCTCCTCCTCCTCCTCCTCCTGTATCTGGTGCCAGGCAAAGTAGGTTGGGAGGGGGAGTTACTAATATGGCAGTAGAGTCACAATTGTGACTAAGCAGCAATCCTGAATAAGAAAGAGTTACCTAGATTTACTCATCTATAACTGTTCTGTATTCATGCTTGCTAGTTAGTTACAACTGACGTTATTGCCATAGTCGTAACTCCCTGCACAATCTACCTTTCCAGTTCATTCTGCTGGAGCACGAGTGAGTGACATTTTCATAAGGTTTGTGGGGTGAGGTGAGACAGGAGAGGTTACTTAGGTCCAAAACACACTACAGAAATAATCCAGTTTGAGATCGCTTTAACTGTCCTGGCTCAGTGCTAGAGAATCCTGGGGATTGTAGTTTATTGTAACACTAGAGCTCTCTGGCAGAGAAGGCTAAATGTCTCACAAAACTACAGTTCCCATAATTCCCTAGCATTGAGCCAGGGCAGTTAAAGTGGTCTCAAACTGGATTATTTCTGCTGTGTGTTTTGGACCTTAGTTAAGTATATTTAACTATGTAGCTGGAATAGAATACTAGCCATAATGTGGAAATTAAGATGATGAATGGTTCTGTTCAGAGAATAGGGCTGCCTGCTACTGCCATCCTATGGTGCTGCTCATCCTTCCATCCTGAGATATCCTATAGAGAGGAGCTACCCTTTTAAACCTGGCACCAACTCTTAACCAAAGAGTGAAGCTGTTGATACATGAATCACTAGAAGTACAAATGTTATCTGTCTTGTTATCTGTGAAATCCAGTGAATTGGTCATGTATGGAGGACCTGCCTCTTTAACAAAGATATTTAAAGATCGCTTTTAGTTCACATTTGAAAGATCTGAGCTGCATTTCCGAGTTCAAAATATGAATGGAACACAGTTACTCTTCAACTTTCACACTTCTCCAAATTTAGTGATACAGTTTAAACAGCATACCGACTTATGTGTAGACTGCATGTTTGCAAATCAAAATATTTAGAAATGTGCATTTGATGTCAAAACAAACATTTGAAATGCACAGATTCCCATTCAGATGCTTTTAAAACTTCAGATGAATACAGAAATGGAACATAAGAAATTTGGTCCCCCATATCTTTTAAACTAATTAAAGCTGATTATATCCCAGTCTCCTTAAGTCACTCAGGTGGGAAAGTACTTTTATGTTGGCTGGCCTCTCTGATGATTTTTTTACAGCTGCAATGCTATGTCACATTTCACAGATGCAAACTGGGACACGGTAGCTAACCAAGATCAAAACCATGATTAAGACAGCAAAAAGTATTAATGAAGAAGAAAACACAACCTAGGAGAGGCTGCAGCAATTTGCTTTTGTTTGAGCCTAACAAGTAAGACAAAATTCTATCTCCTCCTGTCCTCTCCTCTTCCTGAGTTATTGAGTATTTTTACATTTTAAACTCAATTTACAGCATGTGAAGTAAGCCAAGGATGCAGGGGAAAAGTGGGAGGAGGAGGACAGAGAAAATGCAACATTTTTAAAAGCAGCTCAAAAAGTGGGATGACAGAGAATCAGGACTGTTTCTGCCAAAACAGGACAGCAGGAGGGTATGCTATGTGCTTTTTAAATTTATGGTGTTGGTAAGCTGTACTTGTCTTGGCCCAAAACAAAAACAAAAAAACAGAACTGAAAGTGACAAAAATCAATTAACAAATCTGTACATTAAAGCTGTGGTTGTTTGCTAATAGAACAGCCATCTGTCAGTATGATCAAACACAGAAATATCAAAACATGAATATACATTAGTCTAAATACAATTGCTAGTCCCAACTAAAGTACACTCATTAACTTACTAATAGGATTTACTGACTTAACATTTAGCAGTTGATTCAGTGGCTTGCTTTAGTTGAGTTAGATTTAGGTCTTGCAAATAAAAAATACTTCATACCTCAGGGCAGACCAAACTGCCATTTCTGCAGTAAATAGTTCCTATAAACTGGTCAGTCACAAAACATGTTGTGTGTTCATGGATGTGAATGAAGACATCTTTGTTTAATTCTGGAAGGTCAGCAGGAAACTGGCTTTACAGAATTCTGTGAAAACAGTTGGGGGCATGGGTACAAAATGGCAGGTGCTAATTTATGTGCCCCAGCAGTACAAACCTGCTCACTTTTGGAGACCAAAAGCTTGTCTACACAATTAAAATACTCATTCTATTTGAACAGAATGTGATCCCAGTACATGCAATTCAGAGGAGTTCAGGCTTCATGGTTTTTACCATCATATCCATGAGTGTCCATGATAATGCACATTATCAACTGTGTGGCTGTTCGTCTGCTTCATATGGATTCAGATGGTTGTGCATTTTTGGCAGAGCGAGGGTGAATAGATGCTAATTTGTGCAGGAAACTGAAGACAATTAAACATCAATGTGAATGTGTGAATACCCATAACAGTTTGCATAATAAACTTACATGTAGACCAGCCCCTAGCCTCACCCCCACATTAGGTGAGAATATATGGACGTTATCACACGTGGGCCAGAAAGCGAAAATAAAGTGGAAATGAGGCATTCCGAAAATAAACGGGAAATAAACCTTAATTCCGCAAACGTCATTACCTTAATTGCGAATTTACAGTAAGCGCATTGAACGTCCACACACAAGCGAAAAAAGCCCGTAAATGTACTAGAAATGAACTTCTTGCACATGTGCAGATAGAGGAATGCTCGCTGGAACCATGGCAACAGCAGGGAAATGCTTCCAAATGCGCATTTGGTTATCACATTACAGTAAATACGAAATTACCTTAATTGCGCATTTGCATTTCCTCCAAACAACCGAATTTCAAAAGATCGCGGTTATCAGTTTCTGTCCACTTTCTGTCCACTTTCTGTGCGACGTCGTCTGAAAACACGGGCCACTAATTCAGTTTCTGTCTGGGTTTTGTGTGGATTAACCAGCAGATTTGCCCCCATGTGATAACGTCCTATGACTGTTTGCAGATTAACAGTGTCATCATACATTCTCATCACTAGGTTGTATCTGAGCAGAATCAGGATTCAGGAGTTTCCTTTTAATTCCTTGCTTACCATTAAATTCTTGCTTATCCATCCGATGGATGAGTCCTCTAAGCCTTCCTTGGTGGCTTGGGAGAGAGCTCCGTTGAAATTAGTGTCTGTGTGAACATGTTAGGCTAATGTTATATTTATTTCAAAATCTTTTTCTTTTTTAAAAATATTACTTTTAATTACTTTTATATATATAATAATAATACTAAAAGGTCTTGTCCTGTGATACAAAAACTAGGTAAGTAGTGAAGGTAAGCAGTATCACAGCTCATTTAAATATGAAAAGAATTGAAAACTGTAACTGAAAACAGTTACACTGTAAAAGGGGTAGAGCAATCCTTCAAGAAATTACAATTGCAATATAATTTAGTTATGGGGGGAAATTAATTACAATTTATGCTATTTGCAACTATTTACTTTCAGGATTGTGTGCTGGCAAACACTAGTATCTGAGCCTTGGCTTGAATTCTTGTGCAAGGTGAAAAATGTGTCTAATGGAAAAATAAACTGCTCCTTTTCACTGCCACTATTCTTGCCTCAGTAGAACCTGCATGGAGATTGAGTTTCTCTGTTAACCGAGACATTTGGTTATATAAAAGCACCTTCCCATTTCCATTCCCTTTCTGCTTACCCTATGTCCTCCTCTTTTTTCTCTTGCTTATTCAATTTGTTTGTTTTGATTGATTGCACTTAATTTACTACAGAGATTATCTCACGCAACTTATCCCATTTGATCCCTGATGGGATAGATGCATGTTTAACTGTCAATGATGGATCTTACTGCATTCTCCTGTGGCCGGGTGTATGCAGATCGTATGTAACACATGCTTGTCCCATGGCTTTTCAAGAATGGGATATTCCTTTCTTTGAAAAGCCATGGGTTGTATACGGGCTGCATAAGCCTGGCCACAGGAGAATGCAGTAAGATCTGTCAATGACAGTTAAATAGGCATCTATCTTGTCGGTGATAAAACGGGATAAGTCATGTGCGATAATCTCCTACATTTCTCCCAAGATGGGATATGTATTAAGTATGAAGGTGCGGGTGAACTGTATATCTTAGCGCTGGATGCTAGTTGTTGATAACATAGGTAGAGTATATCTTAAAGGCACCAGATACTGTCTGATCTTGGAAGCTAAGCAGAGTCAGTCCTGGTTAGTACTTGGATAGGAAAACCAGGTGCTGCAGGCTATATTTCAGAGGAAGGAACTGGCAAAACCACCTCTGAGTCCCCCTTGCCTAAGAAAACCCTAGGAAATTCATGGGGTTGCCATAAGTCAATGAGTAACTTGAAGGCACATGCTTACACACACACTTGGCCTCTGAAAGGGAGAGGTACATTCAAGGAGATACCAACTCACTGAATATATTGAGTAGTGCTACTTCTCTGTTCTAAATATATATACAGTCACCCCTCCGTTTTCACGGACTTGAAGTCTGTGTTCCTTACCCATTTGCAGGCAGCAAATGGAGGGGGACAAAATGGGGTGCACACCCACAGCACACACCCCACCATTCAAGCCAGTGGGGATTGAATATTGGTGATTTTCCATTTTTGCAGGGGGGTCTGGAATGGATCCCCCACAAAAATGGAGGGGTGACTCTGTGTGTGTGTGTGTGTGTGTGTGTGTGTGTAAATATAAAAGATGGTGTGGGTGTGGGTATGTATTGCAGAATATACTCTACTGTCTCAATAGCATAAGCCAGAGTCTGTTGTGTGCCAAGTTAAACTGTAGCTGTTGATATGCAAGGGTAGCTGTGTTGGCCATTTAGCAAATTCAAACAAAAATCCACCAAGCAGTGATACCTTTATTGGCCAACCAATATGCACAATATACTTGTTGCAAGCTTTCGAAGCTCCACTGGCTTCTTCATCAGGCAAGATGTTACAAACCAAACAGGAGAAGAAAAATTGAAGATGTTAGTCAGATGCCTGCATTTTGTTGTTTCTGTCCTTAGTTAAGATGGTACGGGGAGGGCATCTCTTGCAGGCTGGCTCCTCCTCCTTCTGTCCTTCTGGCTATTGGGAGATTTTTCAAAGTCCAGGAAATTTAGAGTCCATTTGTATCTCAACAAGGACCCCTCTCTTGCAGTCCAATCTGTCTCCATCCCTATGAGGTCACAGGCCTCTTTGTAGGCAAAGGACAATGGAATTCTCAAGAATCCTCCATGGTTTTGCATCAGTAGCTGTTGACTATTACATGAAACAAATGCTGCCTGAGGAGAAAAACAGAGGGTGTTTCTTCTCTATTCTCTGCATGAGTGCTGACTGGACTGGGCACTGAATCTTCATTCAACTTTGGTGCCAAGACAGTGTCCTTCACTGCATTTATAATGCAGCAGACTGGCTTGCTTGGTTATTTCTTAATTTATTTAGTTTATATCCCACTTTTCTCTCATTTGGGACCCAAAGCAGCTCACACCATATGTTAAAATAATACAACTAAAAACAATCTGGAAATACAAACATTTAAAAAGCATGAAATACCATTCTCTGAAATAAAACATTAGTTTAAAACAATTAAAAGCACATTAAAACTTAAAAAGAATGAAATACCATTCTCTGAAATAAAACATTAGTTTAAAACAATTAAAAGCACATTAAAACTTACCCATTGCATTGTTCCACCCAGATTAAAAACTGAAGACCTGTTTAATTTTTAAATTATTTTTATTTTATTTATTTCATTTTAATGCTGCCTTTCTCCCAGAAAGGGATCCAAAGTGGCTCACAAATAGAAACATTTTTTTAAAAAAAAAAAAATTAAAAAAGTTTTAAAATAATCAAACACCTCAACATAAAAACAGTACAAAATTACATACATTAAATACAAAACAAAAACAAAAAATAAACCATACATCACACACTCCATATAAAAGCCACCCCATGATTATGTATTAAAAGCCTGCCTGAATAAATAAGAAGGTCTTGACTGGTGGAAGAAGAGCAGGGAGGAGGCCAGCTAAGCCTTGCTTGGCATAGACTTCCATAGCCTTGGAGCAACCACTGAGAAGGCTGTCTCCCAGCGCCTCACCAAGCTTAGGGGTGCAAGGCAGGCTATATAAGACAGAGCCCTCTCCTCGAACATAGGATCTGAGTGACTGTCTCATTCTGACTCATGGAAGGATCATTGTTGGTACTAGGACTTGCATATATGATCTAGCTTTGAGATAAAAGTTACCAGTTTATGATATCTTTTTTTCACACTTTTTCCCGGCAGCTTGAGGTGGGATAGATGGATAATCTATTTTGCCTGAATAACAACTTTATGAAGTAGATTAGGCTTAGAAATAATGGCTGGCCCATGGTTACAAATGAGTTTAATGTGTGAGTAGATCTTTTAATCATTTCAGTTGAAGAGCAACCAACCGCATCACACTCTCCCTGATATTACCTTCCAGTAAAAGCCCACATTTTAGCAACTAAGAACACAGTGCAGTATGTAACATTGCTCCTCCTGTTTTTCATTCTGCTTGAATGTCTACTAGAGACTTATAAATCATGGTACAAAATGTTGTTATTCATTATTTCAAGAGGAGTAATGAGGAAAAGCAGCTGTTTTCTACCCAATCAATGACTTGCATGTGCATGCCGAAAACATTCCTCACTCCTGATTCAAACAGGGCCACCCTTAAACTCTCATGGAGTTTCAAGCATATATGAGGGACCCTCACATCACATACTAGTGCCACAGTGTTTGAGCCAACATTTATAGAATTCTAAACAACGTTTTCATTTCTTTTTCTTTTCTTATAAGAATGTTTGCGTCTGGAAGTTTCAGAACATAAGCTACAAAGTTCAAATCTGCTCTCAACCAGGATTGTAACATTGTAACAAGCTATTTCTCTGTCTGGGGTCAGGTTTGCCCTCCAGAAGTATGATAGGTGAATGCAATGTCCAAACTTGGAGTTAGAAGGGTTTTGAGATTTTTTTGGATTGTATTTTAATATATTGTATGGAATTTTAACTGCTGTAAGCCACTCTGATTGTTTGACAGAGGGGCGGGATACAAATAAAATTTATTATTATTATTATTATTATTATTATTATTATACGCAGGGACCTCAAAACTGGGTATGTGTGTCAAAATTGACAGACTGGTGGTTATTAATTTTGCATACCTGCAGGCAAATTACTCTTCCTATCCATATCACTGAAATATCCTTAAATATGAAGACTAATATAACCTTAATGTGTACTTGGAAGTATCCTCCCAAGCAAGTGTGCATAGGATAGATGGCAGGCAGCCTTTACTATTCCTGGGAAGACTTGGCGACAATTGCTGCCTTAATATTTCTTAGTGCTTGAGCATTTAGTACATTTATGACTGATCATTCCTAAGGAGGCTCAAGTACATAGGACTCTTGGTATCCGATTTTGCTAGATCATTTCAGGGGACTCTCTTCATTGCTAGTCTTGGGGGGACTTTAGCCCCCTGTACTCCACATAGGGATGTGATGATCATTTGTTGTTGTTTGTTAAACATACGGGATTTTTGCTCTCTCAATCCCTTTATATTTCTCTTTACTAGGGGAATAATATGCCAGCTTCTCCTTGAAATGTGAGAATGTTCAGATCTAATCATTTGCAAATGATGTAATGAGGCAAGTGCTTGATATAAAATTTGATTTTTTTTATTGCTTATGTACTTTACTTAAACAGTGTCTCTCAGCAGGCAGCAGCCATTCAGACAGGCTATTACATTGAGCACTTAACTCCTGCTGAGAAGACATTTTTGGTTTAAACTTAAAGCCCTTTTCTTCCAAACGCTTCATTCTGTTTATGGAGGTAAAACATTCAGCTGTCTTCCCTACTGCAGAAGGAGAAAAGCTTCATCTCATCCACTTTCTCCATATATAATTATATTTTAATCTGGAAGCAACACAGTTCTGAAAGATCTGTTCAGCAGTCACCTTCCTGCTTTGCTTGCTGGCTACCTGGTGGCATCTGGTGCTAGCCACATTGAAAAGAAAGCCTTAGGAAATGCCAGACAGGTCTGGCTTTTGTTGTTGTGTGTTTTAAGTAATTTCTGACTATGGTGAACCTATCATGTTTTTTTTCTTGGCAAGATTTGTTCAGAGGTTGTTGTTTTTCCCATTGCCTTCCTCTGAGGCTGAGAGAGTGAAAGACCCAGGGGATTTCCATGGCTGAGCAGGGATTCAAACCCTGGTCTCCAAGAGTCAGTATTAAATATGCAGCTTTTCCTTTTTAAAGTCAAATGGGACTAATTTTGAGCAACGGTTGGACAGTTTTACTTTCTAATGTAACTTTAATGAAAAGAACGGGAATCATTGTCAGGTTTTTTCACATTCCTTTAATGCCATGGACTTCCATGTCCAGTTCTTGCAGGGGGGTGTCTTTTTTGTGTGTGCTAGACACAGATCTTTTTTAAAGTTCATAGCCCTTACTTGCCCATTTCAGACCAAATTAGTCCAACATAACTTTGCATTACAAAGTTGTATTACAAGAGGCAGACCTCATTGCAATATGCCAGTGCTGGAAAAATTCATTTCCTCATAGCTACCTTGAGAATTGCAGCTAAATTCAGAGGAAATGAGGAAGTCTGAGATAGGTGAGTGGGCTGAAATTTGGTAGAAATCTGTCTGACTGTTTTTGTGTGGTGTGCAACAACACAGAAACAAAAATGCTGAATAGTCTGTTTAAAAAACAAGACTACTTGTATCACAAAAGGTCTAACATCGTCCCCAGTACAGAGATTTTCAACTGTGTCAGACTATAACTTCTTTCATCTTCAGTTAGCTGGGTGGTTCAGGATGATGGGAGTCATAGTCCAATCCAACTGGAGGGTGCCACAGTCAGATTTTGATCTTTCAGTAATTTGTCAAGAATGTGTCACCTTCCCCTGAAAAAGATGATCAACTTACAATATCTCATTCTGTGAAGAGGGAGAAGAGCAATAACATTCAGCAACAAGATCAGTTAAGGGAAAATTTTACAACACTAGCTTAACATTCTGAGGTCCTCCAGTATACCTCAGACTGCTAGGTTGTGATGCTAAATGGCATAGTAATACTGTTTCTTTGTTCCCTGCCCAGAAACCTGATTAGTCAATGCTGAAAACACAGGTTCCACATATGCCCAGTGGCCTGTTTGACTAAATAAATAACACTATGGGGACACTTCAAATTGACATAGCATAGGACCTTAGCAACTGTTTTAATTCAGCCCTTGGTGCTCCTTGCAAAATGTGCATTGCTTCAGTTGCACGCATTAAAACACTGCTTAAAATTATTGCTTAAGATACTACTTTGGTTGCTTTAAATGGACAGTGCAAGCTGTGGATTGCTAAAGGGACAAAGAAATGGGACCCAGAAACAAATCAAGCCTGAACTCTTCCAAGAAGCCAGTATGACTAAATAGAGACTATTGCACTTTTGCTCCATCATGAGAAGATGTGACTCACTAGAAAAGACAATAATGCTTGGAAATGTGGAGGTCACTAGGAAGAGAGGAAGTGTGCATAGTTGATGGATAGAGTTAATCAAGGAGGACACCGCCTTGAGTCTGCAAGACCTTAGCAAACCAACTGAGGATAAGGTGTCTTGGAGGTCTCTTATTCACAGGGTCTCCATGACCTGAGGTCAACTTTAAGGCTGTTAACAACAACAATCGCTTCTTGGTGAAATTCATCCTTTTCTACCATTGACTTTCACCAGTATAACACACCATGGGATGTACACTGTCAAAAAAGAAACATAAATACAGCAAGCCCACCATGACACTACTTTTCCAACTCATTTGAAATGTGATGCCAAAGAAATGTTCTCAAGATACTATGAACTGCCAAAAGGATAACGCAGAAGTCTTACAGACCAGCATAAAAAGCCGGCCTGGGGACAGAGTGGGGGCGTGGCAATTGCACGCCAGCCGCCCCGACTCTGCCCCCATGCCGCGTCATGCCACGCACCCAACCGCATGTCAGGAGATGTCATGGCACTCCCTTGGTGCAGTGTCTACACATGCTGCGCCAAAGGACCACAGAAAAGCCACCTCAGTGGTGTCAAGGGTGCCCTTTCTGTGGCGCAAAGTAGAGCCACATTTTGCGGCTTCTTTTTGTACCACGGAACTGCTGGGTTGGGGGTGTGGCGTGCGGTTGCTGCCTCCCCAACCCAGTGTTTCCAGGGGCAGTGCAGAGCCACCTATCAGAGGCCGGTCTGTTGAGCCCCTAAATGAATTCTGGACCAAATCAGGCCTGAGCTCTTCCTAGAAGCCAAGATGACTAAACTGAGAGTGTCATACTTTGAACATACCATGAGAAGACATGACCCCTTAGAAGAGACAATAATGTTTGGCAAGACAGTACAAAAAAGACAGTAGGAAAAGAGGAAGACCACATCCTAGATGTATAGACTCAGTACTGAGTCTGTAAGACTTGAACAGGGCTGTTGATGACAGGAAGACTTGGAGGTCTCTCATTCACAGGGCTGCCCTAAGTCAAAGTCAGCAGTTGTCAGCAATTAACAGCAATAATAAATACAGTCAAAACACTTATGTTGTTTCAGACTGACATTCTGTCAGGGACAAATGGAGCCAAGAGAGCAGTCTCGAAGGCTATTTTGTATGCACCTTTTCTGGCAAAACAGGTGATTTATAGAACTCCAAGTATCTGTTCACATCGTAAGTGCTCTGGGGGAGAGGGAATTCAAAATGAGCATTAAAACAAATGAAAGTCAGGTTTAGGTCATGGACTTGAAGGAAATAGCTTTTAAAATGCCATTCCAAATCAATATAGTTAAAATAGCATATAACATGTGAGCAGTAAAGGGATCTGAAACTAATCATGAAGCCATCACTTGACATCATGGCTGCCCCTACCAATAGGCAGAATGAGGCAGCTGCTTCAGGCAGCAAATGCTAATACTCCTACATTAACTTCCTATTTCCAGGTGCAGCGCTGGTGGTAGTTCAACTGGCTTGTCTAGATGGAATGAGGAAGGATACTATTTTGTTCTTTGTATTGGGCAGCAAAATGTCTTGGGCTGATGCTGTTTGACACAAACGACTAAACTGGTCAAACTATAAATGTGTAAAAATAAAATTAAACCCCAAACCCCATTCTAGGCACAAAGAATGTATGAACCATGCCAGATGATATGCAAGCATGCCATTGTTCCATTTTAAGATTCTAGTAAGAACACATGGTTAAGATTCATTTGTGGTTTATCATCCTAGGAAGCAAATGCAGCATGACTCATGAGGACCAGTTTTGAAAGTTGTTTTTCTTAAGATATGCACAAATGTCCCATAAGAAAGATTACGTATGTGTCTGCACTGAAGCAAATGTGTCTTTTGCAAAATTACTAATTCCCTGGATATAATGTCAGGGATGATGGGAGTTGTAGCTCTTCACCTCTGGCTCTAACTCACCACCTTGTTATGTAGCAGAGCTGACCAGCTTTGATCAGTGGTTGATGCTTCTTTCCCAAGCAGCAGAGTTTCAGAGAATAGGCTGAAGACCCTGACAAACTCTCCAAGCCTTCTCACTCTTCTTCCTGAGATGTCTCCAAACTTCTCCAGGATTCTTCTGGCTCTTGTATCTTCCCTCAAGACACCAGACAACTCAGTAGTCTTATATAAAAGATCTACTTTATTCTACTATATACATAAATACTATATGCCCTACAAATCACAATATCTCCAAAACTACACCACAATACTCCAAACTACTCCACACTACACCACAATGTACATTAGCAAACATTGCAATTTATAGCCATTGTTAGACACCACCCACCAGTCAGTTTCCACCCAGTGGGTGTGTACATACACCTTGATTGGTCCACATAGATCATCCCATACCTAAGACCAACCCAAGTGTTTCATCACTTTACCTTGACCACTTAATGAGTCTCAGGTGTTTGCAATCTATCACAGGTGTTCTCAATATACCTTCTATAACTTTGTCCTTGGCTCTCAAGGCTTCTTAATTATATTATCTTTTTCACCTGTGTATCTTCCTGATTGCTCCTGCTTAGTCACTTTGACATTCACATACATATTTTTATTTCTATTACTGTATATCCCATGTTGCTTTTTCCTTAACAATCCCCTCCGAAATAAAATATTGTATGTGTCTTACAATGTCATTCCAACCATTTGTGTCAGTCTTTCATGTTTTTCCGCCGTCAATGCTTTTGTGAACAAATCTGCTATGTTGTGTTGTGTTTCTATATATCTCAATTCTATTTTACCTTTCTGAACCATGTCTCGCACATTTTGATATCTTACTCCAACATATTTTGTTCTGTTCTTCAAACTTTCAGTTTCAGCCATTGCTATGCATGACTGTGAATCTTCCAGAATTTCTACTGGTATCTTGTAACTTTCGTTTAAATCATTCAACAATTGCTCAACCCACTGTACCTCATTCACTATCTCATTTAAAGCTGCGAATTCTGCTTCCGTCGTACTTATCGCTACATTTGTTTGTTTCCTACTTCTCCAGACTATTGGACTTTCACTGTACTTGATTATTATTCCTGTAACTGACTTCTTGTCTCCTAATTCTGATGCAAAAGAACTGTCTACATTGCAATCTAAATCTGAATGACTGTTTCTAATTATCAATTTCTTATCTAGAGTTCCTTTCAAATATCTCAATAAGTGTTTTACTGCTGTCCAGTCTTCAATTTTTGGATCATTAACTCTTCTGGACAATACATTTACAGCATATGAAATGTCTGGTCTGGTGTGGCAAGATATGAATTGTAAAGATCCTATTATGCTCCTGAATAAAGTCTTGTCTTCAAAATCTCTAGTTGTTTTTTCAGATACAAAACCAATTGTCATTGGAGTTCTTACTATTTTAGCATTTTGTAATCCACACTTTTCAATCAGATTTTCAATTTTCTTTCTCTGGCTTAACAAACAATGTCCTTCTTCTGTCCATTCAACACCAATACCTAAATAAGACTTCAATAAACCTAGATCTTTTAAAACAAACTTTTCAGACAATTCTCTTTTTACTGATTCAATTTCCTGTTTTGACTTTGCTGCCACGCACAAATCATCTACATAAATTACTAACACTATGCCTCCTTTTGTATAGACACAAGCATCTGCAATGCTCCTTTTGTATCCTAGCTTAACTAACTCGTCATTAATGCACAAATTCCATGCTCTGGCACTTTGTTTTAACCCATACAATGCTTTCTTTAATTTATAAACTTTCTGACTACCAATTTCTTCAAAACCTTGTGGCTGCTCCATAAATATCTCTTCATCTAAACTAGCATTTAAGTAGGCTGTTTCAAAATCAAAATGCTCTACAACTAAACTTCTTTTTGCTGCTACAGCCAGAACCATTCTCAGACTTTCTGGCTTTGCAGTTGGAGAATATGTCTTGTCATAGTTCTCATACTGCTGTTGTGCAAAACCCTTAGCTACTAACCTAGCTTTATACTTAATACTTCCATCTGGCATTTCTTTCTTTTTGTACACCCACTTACAACCAATTACTTTCTTGTCTTTGGGTCTATCAACGACTTCAAAAACATCTTTATTTACCAGACAACCAAACTCATCATCCATTGCATCAATCCATCTTTCCTGTTCTTCTCTAGACAAACTTTCCAACTCTTCAAAACTTTCAGGCTCTTCCACTGCTAAACAAGCTCTTGCATTTGTCACAACAAACCTATCTGGTGGCTTTCTAACTCTGTGACTACGTCTGGGAATAAACTCTGCTGATCTGCCTCTTTCATCCTCACTTTCTGTGCTGGGAGTTATAGTTCTATGACTAAATCTCTTGTCTTCAGTCATTCTAGTAGTAATGGGTCTAGATTGTGTCTCATTATCAGAAGAACTATCACTGCTGCTAGTGGATGCTTCTGGCTTAACTGAAACCCCTCCGTTTCCTAAAGTTGGTTCAGTTTGTGTTTCTGGCTCATTTGAACTTCCTAACCTCAAGAAAACTTCCTTATTGGCATGCAATTTGTCCCAACCGACATGTCTCTCAAAATGTGCAGACCTGGAATACTGCACTTCCCTTCCACCTAAATGAAACTTATAGCTATTTCCTGAATACCCCAAAAACCTAAGCCTTCTACTTTTGGGTTCTCCTTTCTTCCTGAAACAAGCTGGTATGTAAACATAAGCAAACTGTCCAAAGACCCTCAAATACTTGTAATTTGGCACTCTCCCATACAATATCCTGTAGGGAATGTCTTCAATTTCTGAATGATACAGTCTGTTACTAATATGTACTGCTGTCAAAGTTGCTTCTGCCCAGAAACTATCTTTTACCTCTGCATCTGCCATCAAACAAGCAGTTATTCTTTTTATATCTTGTATTCTTTTCTCCGCTAAACCATCTTCGTTAGGACAAGCGGGATTAGTAGTTTCATGCCTTATTCCCACCTTTTGAAACCAATTAAACAATTGATTACCTAGAAACTCTCCTCCCCGGTCAGTAACAATGGTGCCTACTCTAATATCAAATTGTCTTTCCACCATTCCCACCCATGCTTTTAAACTTTGCCCAGCATCAGATTTGTTTTTCAATATTCTTACAAAAGCAAACCTTGTATACCTATCAACAATTACCAGAAAATATTTGCTTCCCCCTAAAGATAAACAATTAGCTTGGGCAACATCTGCATGTACAAACTGAAATGGTCTTTGGGCAATTCTTTTGGTTTTCTTGGCTACTGGAAAAGCTCTGACCTTTACCTGATTACATACAGTACAATCTAAGTGATTTTTGCATTCAGCAACTTTTAAATCTGGACACATACTGATTAACTTCTTTAAACATTTGAAACTAGCATGGCCAAATTTCCTGTGTAGTTCATGTATGCAGTCTTTATGAATTGGACTATTGTCTATGTTATTAGCATTTTCAACCCTGTAGCAATCAATATTGTCCTCCAAATAATAAAGCTTATCTTTTTTCAAGCCTATGCCTCGCAATTCCCCATTCAATTTTTCTTACACATGTCCTTTTCAAATATAACTGTGTAATCTCTGTCTGTTAACCTGCTCACTGATAACAAATTATTTTCTAACTCCTTTACATGTAACACATCATTAAAGTTTTCCTTTAGCCCTGGAATGAAAACTGTACCCATTTGATTTACAGTACTGAGCTCTTTCCCATCAGCTAAAACTACAGTATTTACATTAGCTGATTTTCTATTACTTATCAAATTAATATTGTTACACATTGAAGATGATGCTCCTGAGTCAATTAACCATTTACAATTAGCATTTTGTTTTTCCTTAATCATGGTTGCAAACCCCTTTTTGTTACCACTGTCCTTCAAAAATGGAGGTTTGGACTGCTTTTGATACTGCCGCGGCTGCCATCTGCTCTCTCCTTGCTTGCTTCTCTCAGCAGCAAATTGTTTACAATGTCTCTGTAGATAACCAATCTTTTTACAACAAAAACACCTCCGTTGCTCCCTTGTAGAAGCTGCTTCTTCCTGCTTTCGTAGTTCAGGCGTTGTTTGTTGTTTTGGCACAGTCCTTAAACTTGCTGAGTCATTCTGCTCAGACTTTCTTCTCAAGTTTTCTTCCAATATTCTGGCAACAATTAAGTCTCTGTTCAGCTCAGCTTCTGGCAAATTTTGCAAGCTATTTGTAATGTTGTCCCAAGAAGAGTCTAGCGATTCTAGTAAAATGTAACACTGCTGCTCTTTGCTAATTTCCACTCCTCTCAGTTCAGCTTGCACAAATAAATCTTGCATTGTTTTTAAGTGTTCTATCACACACTGTTCTTTCGTCATCTTTTGTCTGTAAATTCTTTTAGACCAAAGCATTTTTGCAAATGCAGTTGAAGGTGTGTGTAATCTCTGCAAAGTATCCCACACATCCTTGGCGGACACTTTATCTCTTACGTCGTTAATCAAGTCTTCTTCTAGCATTAGATAAAGACATGCTTTTGCTTTAGCGTCTCTGTCTCGAGCGGCTTCATCAGCATCAGCTGCCAGCCCTGATTCAACTGGCGACCACAGAGACTCCTTTATGAGTAGAGATTGGGCATATATTTTCCAGGTAGAGTAGTTATTTCTATTTAATTTACTAAACTTTAGGATCTCCATCTTAACTTGTGCAGTGACTCAATTTGACACAGTCCTTCTGAGTATGCACAGCAGACAAAATACAAAATGATTTACTCACAAGGCTCCACAAAACTTTCTTCCACACTCTGGAATTTTCAGCTTCTGTGGATGCTGGTTGCTCTAGTATCTGGGCCCATAACCCTTGTCAGGGATGATGGGAGTTGTAGCTCTTCACCTCTGGCTCTAACTCACCACCTTGTTATGTAGCAGAGCGGACCAGCTTTGATCAGTGGTTGATGCTTCTTTCCCAAGCAGCAGAGTTTCAGAGAATAGGCTGAAGACCCTGACAAACTCTCCAAGCCTTCTCACTCTTCTTCCTGAGATGTCTCCAAACTTCTCCAGGATTCTTCTGGCTCTTGTATCTTCCCTCAAGACACCAGACAACTCAGTAGTCTTATATAAAAGATCTACTTTATTCTACTATATACATAAATACTATATGCCCTACAAATCACAATATCTCCAAAACTACACCACAATACTCCAAACTACTCCACACTACACCACAATGTACATTAGCAAACATTGCAATTTATAGCCATTGTTAGACACCACCCACCAGTCAGTTTCCACCCAGTGGGTGTGTACATACACCTTGATTGGTCCACATAGATCATCCCATACCTAAGACCAACCCAAGTGTTTCATCACTTTACCTTGACCACTTAATGAGTCTCAGGTGTTTGCAATCTATCACAGGTGTTCTCAATATACCTTCTATAACTTTGTCCTTGGCTCTCAAGGCTTCTTAATTATATTATCTTTTTCACCTGTGTATCTTCCTGATTGCTCCTGCTTAGTCACTCTGACATTCACATACATATTTTTATTTCTATTACTGTATATCCCATGTTGCTTTTTCCTTAACATATAAAGGGTATAGGGAAGAAGTGCAGAATCCTATTCATTCCACCACCAAAGTGAGAGGTTCTGTTTTTGCTGGACTCCTGTTGTGTTTGGGTCCTTACAGGGGAGGTAAAACATATTCAAAATCTAGTATGGCTGAGTTTGAGTAGAAATATAACACTGCTGTTTGATCTCCTGATTATAGTTCAAAGAATGGTGGTCCCATTGGTTTGCTCTTTTCTTTTCCCTTCCACCTCCAAAGCATTCATATTTGATAATCAAAATAAATATCTCATATCCCAATGGTGTAATATAAATTGTGAAGTGCAGAAGACCATAATGGCAGCTCCTTTAACTTACCAATTAAAATACAAAAGTCTCTGGGACCATACAGATAGGTAGGATGCCAGGATCGGCATCCAACTTGGCCAATCCCGGCCCAGGTCTATTGGCCTGTATCATCTGTACAGGACAATGCGAGACTGGGGGGAACATGGGCGCACTGGTGCATGCATTCAGCCCCTCTGTCAGCCAGCAGGACAAGAGAAGAAAAGGAGCCAAACAAGCCTCCCATGAGAGGAAATTTCACAGGCTGGAAGCAGCTACTGAGAAAGCTCTCTCCTTTGTCCTCACAGACATGCTTTATCTTCTAACTTTCTCCCCAAAATGGAACCAACATATACTCTGAGATCCAAAATTTGTGTTAGGAATAGTGACTCCCACTGTACCTTCAACACAGATGGATTTCTAGTCCAAAAACCTAACATTTTCCAGCACTTCCAAGGTGACAGTAATGATAATCACTGCCACCTAATGCCACAACCCATAACTTGACTACATTCTGCCAGCACATAGGGAATGCCAGCAGGAATAGGAAGAGGTCAGTCTGTTTCCATCTGTCTATGCCATTTTCATATGTGTTCTTCTGTCTCTTCCATCCCATTTCTTCATCAGAGGTGGTACACGTGTGGCCTTCTGAGATGTTACTGGACTGCAACTCCCATCAGTTGTGGTGAGCATAGATGATGATGAAAGATGAGAGCCTCAGTTCAACATGGACCCCAGTGACACGTTGTTTTTTTCTAAGCCTCATGACTGCAGTCCAGGGAGGAAATTAATAGCCAAAATATACTGGTTTATTGTGTTAGCCATTGGATTTTTCCCAGAGTCTCATAGCAGTGGTGAGAGAAGTCAGTCAGAAATGTGTCAGCTCTGAGCACTACTTCTCCAGTGGTTTCTTGCCTACTGTTCTTTCTGCTGCCACAGTCTATGCCAGTGTAGTTACTCCAGTATAGTAAATTAACAGGCTTTTAGCCTATGTTTGTGCATTCGTTGTGTGGGAGACAGATATATCTCTGTGTACAATTATGAGTGTGTGTAAGGCTAGATATTTTAGTCAAAAATGTACCCAAAAACCCTGGGTCAACATATACGGGCATATATGGTAATTGAAATTTCCCCACTCATTATTACAAATAAAATCTCATTCATACTTACTAATTAGTGTTAAATTTATATTTATATTTTAAAAACGTAACAGTTCTTAAATTGATTTTAATATTTTATTGGCTATTGATGTTGAACTTTGATTATTATATTCACTAGGACATTGCTATATTGCGCTGTAGTGTTCCCAGTCATACTTTTCAAAATCACTTTTTATTCTTTTTAGTTGTATGTTTTAAATTGTTTTGAAATTGATTTAATTGTTGTTGATAGTTCACTTCTGTTTTACTACTGAGGTTTTGCATATTTTAACTATATTTCATATGTTTTAATTTGTAAGCTGCTTTGGGCCCTAGTTTGTTGAGAGGGGAAGCCAAAAATAAATAAACATTGTCAATAGCAGTAGCAACAACAATATTGAGAAGAAAATCTTTCTGAGGACGTTATCACACGTGGGCCAGAAAGCGATAATAAAGTGGAAATGAGGCATTCCAAAAATAAACTGAAAATAAACCTTGATTCCGCAAATGGAATTACCTTAATTGCGAAATTAAAGTAAGCGCATTTAACATTCACACACAAGCGAGAAAAGCCCATAAATGTACTAGAAATGAGCTTCTTGCACATGCGCAGATAGAGGAATGCTCGCTAGAACAATGGGAAAAGCAGGGAAATGCTCCCAAATGCGCATTTGGTTATCACATTACGGTAAATGCGAAATTACCTTAATTGCGCATTTGCATTTCCTCCAAACAATCGAATTTCAAAAGATCTCAGTTAACACCACTTTCTGTCCACTTTCTGTCCAGTTTCTGTGCGACGTCGTGTGAAAACACGGGGCACTAATCCAGTTTCTGTTTGGGTTTTGTGTGGATTAACCAGCAGATTTGCCCCCGTGTGATAACGTCCTGAATTTAGTTAGAGATTGGTCTTACTAGGAGTTTATCACATGGGATAAATCCCATGCAGAAACTAGATTTAAAGTGAAAACAACCTGCTTTTGTGGGTTGTTTTTCACATGACGTTCGGGGTGAAACTGAACAGAAAGTGGGTTACAAATGTGGGTTGTTTTTCAGACAACGTTTGCGTGAAAGAGAAATAACATGAAAATAACCTGAATGGAAAGCCAAACCCACCCACTCTGCTTCTTTTTACTTTCTGGAAATTCTGAAAGTAGAAAGGAGTGGCTTTTGTTGACTTTCCATTCGGGTTATTTTCACGATTTTAAAATCCAGTTTCTGCATGGGATTTGCCTCTGTGTGCCTCCATGTGATAAACTCCTTACAGTGGTTAAGTCACATGAGTTCAGTGGAATGTACTCTCAGCAAAGGGTGAACAGAATGAGCTCGTAAAATAATAGGACTAGAAATACTGTCTCAGACACATATAAACAATTGAGTTGCTAGTATTCTGTTTTTCTTTGTAAAACTGCAGAAATATTAAAATTGGCTATGATATTATTTATAAGACGTGTTTCCATAATTTTAGCTCCATATTTTACCTCCATATTGACTGTGTCACAAAAAGTAATCTCATTACATACATCCCATCCTGTATCTCACCTCTTCATGTTAAAGTAGCTTCTCTCACTATTCTAACAGTGACAACCTATTTCTTTTTTACCTTTCAAGTAGGGAAAAGCTTTTGGAAAAGACTGGACTCAGACTAGTACAGTATTTTAACTTCTTTCCCCATTGTCTTTTGCAGCTTCAAAGTGATCTTCATGCAACCTCTCACTATCACTAACCCCACCCCCTCAAAAAACCATATGATAAAATTTTAATGGTAATTGCAATACTTGGTCACTAAACAAGAAGATCTGAAAAACAACCCTTAGCAATTCTGGAAGTGAGTCACAAACTCATTTGCATTTTTGGAATTATCCTGCATAATTTCTCTTGGGTGCTCTTTCAGAATGGATTTAGCATCATGTTTTCAGCCCTGCATAAAAGAGATCTTAAGGAACGTATTACTTTGTGCAGCTTTGAATACAAAGCATGTGTTCTCTGTGCAGTTAATTGAGCTTCAAATAAACACTAATTCAAATTGCAGTGAAAAATAATTAACCTCCTCTCACAATTAAATGCAAGCTTGCATTTTTGTTATTTTTCAGTTGCTTTAACAGAAAATGGGAGTTCTATGTTTAATTTGATCAGTAGTTTAATTTTTAAGAATAGACACAGTTTAAAATTCTTTCTGGTACAGATTCTAATTTTATGCTTGTTTGTTCTGCTGTTCAGACCTTCTGTTTTCATGTTCCACATCACCTCTTCATAACTCATCTACCCAGAAAATGGAAGCTTATATTCCTTTATGATGTTTCTTCACTCAGCATGGTGTACTAGGTTTGACTGTTGGAATAGGATCCTGGGAGACTTGGTAATCTTGACCAAGAAACAAACCTCCTCTGGACAAATCTTGCCAAGAAAAGTATTACCATAACTCAGAATAGCAACAAAGCCACTTATCTGAGATGATGTCTGTAAGGGCCAAACTGATCATCACAAACAAATACATTTTTGAATTTGGACAACTTTATGGGAAAAATGAGAATACAGTTTAGAACAAATAAATAGGTGACAGTGGAAGTGAGGAAGCAGGGTTTTTTGAATCTCTTACAGCTAGGGAAAACAACATTTTGAACTACAGCTCCCAGAATCTCACATCCAGCTTGACTTTATGGCTGTAGTACAAAAAAGTAAGTTTCCATGCTCTGATATTTTTCTCCTATTTGGCATTTCCCCAAATGTCTCCTGCAGATTCCCTTTGCCCTTTGATGAGGTTTCAGGTATGTCTTCATTCACTTTTCAATCCTGCTGCTTTCAGTGTTTGGCAGATATACACTTCACCATATTCATAGTTGCTCATAGAATTGATTTGTTAAGTATCCTCCTATGCATGTCTCATGCACACGCATGAATAAGCACACAGAGAGCCACCATTGATAAAGTGTGTAGTATCACACATCAGCTTGGACATCTGACATTTCTCTTTCCATGGATGTATGCAGAGAAAGAACACCATACTACTAACAGAAAATACCAAAGACTTGGAACAATTATTAAAAGAAGGCAAGGCAGAAAGTGCAAAGGTGAGTTTACAGTTGAATTTCTTTAAAAAATGAAGATAATGACCACAGAAGATTTACATAATTTTAAAGTAGATGATGAAAACATTGAAATAGTTCAAGATTTTACATACTTTGGCTCAATCATTACTCAGGGGGAGAGTGCAGTCATAAGATCAGAAAGAGATTAGGACTTGGAAAGGGAGTATAAAGGAACTGGACAAGTTTCTGAAGTTATATCATTGAATACTAAGAATAGAATAGTTCAGACCATCATATTTCCTATCTCTGGTTATGGATGTGAATACTGGACAGTGAAGAAAACTGATAAGAAGAAAATCAAGTTATTTCAGATATAGTGCTGAAGAGAAGACCTGCAGATACCATGGACTACTAAAAAGACAAATGTGTATAAGAGCAAATCAAGCTGGAACTCTCCCCAGAAGCCAAGATGACTAAAATTAAACTGTCGTACTTTTGACACATCATAAGGACTCACTAGAAAAGACAATAATGCTTGGCAAGGTAGAATGCAGTAGGAAAAGAGGAAAACCACATTCCAAATGGACAAACTCAATCAAGGAAGCCACAACCATGAAAATGCAAGATCTGAGCAGAGCTGTTGAGGATAAGATAACTTGGAAGGATCTTATTCATGGGGTCACCATGAGTCAAAGTTGACTTGAAACAACAAAAACAACAAACCATATGCCAGCCAAGTTATTTTGGCACAGGAGGTCCCAAATCCTTGAGTGTTCCCCCTCCTCATTATCATACCGGTATTAATCCTGTTTCTGAACTCTTTATTGAGTGATTTAATTGTATATCCTGTCTTTCTCCCAACATGTTACCCAAGGAAGCTTACAATAAGACTGAAACAAAATAAAGCTAAAAAACTGCTGGCACTACCATAGAAAGATGTCAAAGTACAGACTATTCTTCAAGGTTTGTAGCATCTCATATCATCTCAGTTCTATGAAGAGTGATTCTGGAATTTTCTTACAGCTCTATGGTAACATGAAGAGGACCGTGTTTAAGAAATCTACTGCCATCATAAGTCAGCCACTAAATATGTCTGAGTGTAATACTGTTCTTGAAAATTCCAGTCCTTCAACTTTTTTTTAACGGAAGAAACTCTCACTGAATGCAACTTGCTTCCAAATAAATGAACTTTGAAATACAGCCTTGATGGTCATTTCATAATGGAAGATTTTCTGACGTCACCATAATGATTTATTACACCCAACTGATGTAAGGAAATCTGGAATTTAATATGCATTCTGGAACAGTGTGATTTGTGAGTTTTCTCAGCAGAAAAGCAAATTTTTTTTTTAAATGTACATATATTGTCCACTGAGTTGCAGCTATTTATCATATCCAACATTATATTCTCCTTTCTACTCTTTAATTTGTCTCTTTTCTAAAATGTAAAAAACCCAAATAATACATTTTAAGGACCTGTTATTAAAGAGTTAAACAGTTAAACGTGCAATTAGATCCATTGTTCTTGAGAAAGACATAGAGAAAAAGCCATTGACTTGAAGCTGAAGTTACATGTAATGACAGTAACTGTTTAAATTTAGTCCTGGCTTACCAGAATGGAAATTCCAGTTAAAGGGGAAAAGAACCACATAGATGGGGAGTACTGAATCCTCTTCAGACCCATTATTTGTAACTTATCTCACTATCACTGTTTTTCCCTTTGCACTTTACTTTTGGCTGGGGTCAATTCTGGAATCAGTACTGGGTGCAGGAAGAATGACATCATGGGACAGATGCTGGTAGCTATCACTCAAACTTGAAAAGAAACGAACTATCTAAAGTTTAGCACCCTGGATAGTTCTTTTAAAGTTGAGACTGGAGCAACTATGCTGCTCCAATGATATGGTAGCAAACAGCCACTGGTGACAGGGAGGTAAGACTCAGGCAGGGCAGGTTTAGCAAACACCTCCAACTACCATATACACTCACCCCTCCATTTTCATGGAGGATCCATTCTGGACCCCACCACCATGAAAATGGAAAATTGCCAATATTCAAGCCTCATTGGCTTGAATGGTGGCGTGTGCCCATGCGCACCTACAGGGGCGCATCCCATTTTGTCCATTGTGTCTCTCCTCGCCCACAACAGGTGAGACCATGGACTCCAAATCTGTGAGAACAGAGGGACACCTGTATATCCTTTGTTGTTTAAATCAAACACACACTTCCTACTTTCTCTCTGATTGGAGCAAATCCTAACTTGAAAAACATACTGGTCTCCTTGTCTGTGGAGCTTCAGGCCTATCACACGCTGATCAATGAAGGGAGTGCCTGGGAGGGTTAGGGATTGGAGGCACTGCTTTACAGTGGTTCCATTCCTTCCTCTCTGGCAGATTCCAGAGGGTGATGCTCGGGGACAGTTGCTCTTCAAAAACAGAGCTTAATTGTGGCATCTCTCAGGGCGCCATCCTGTCCCCGATACTATTCAACATTTATATGAAGCCACTGGGAGAAATCATCCTCAGACACGGGGCGGGGTGTTATCAGTACACCGATGACACCCAAATATACTTCTCCATGTCTCGGTCATCAGGGAAGACGACAGATGGCATTTCTCCCCTCAGTCAATGCCTTGAAGTGGTAATGGACTGGATGAGGTAAACCGACTCAAACTGAATCTAGAGAAAACGGAAGTGCTTACAGTGGGGGCCCCTAAACCAGGTATTGGATTGCAACCTCCAGTCCTAGAGGGGTTCATGCTCCCCTCGAAGGACTGCATTCGCAGTCTGGGGGTGCTGCTTGATTCATCGCTTTAGATGAGAAATCAGGTGAATGCAACAGTCAAGAGTTCTTGTTATCAGCTTTGGCTGATATGCCAGCTGCGCCCTTTCCTGGAACTTAGTGACCTCGAAACTAGTACATGCTCTGGTAACCTCAAGACTTGACTTTTGCAACACGCTCTACATGGGGCTACCCTTGTGCCTAGTCCAGAAACTCCAATTGGTACAGAATATGGCAGCCAGGCTGATTACAGGAACGACTAGGAGTGACCATATTACACCAATATTGAATTCCCTCCACTGGCTGCTCATTTGTTTCTGGGCATAGTACGAGGTGTTGGTTATTACCTTTAAAGCCCTACATGGCTTGGGCCCATCCTATCTAAGGAATCGCCTGCTTCCATATAATCCGTCCCATGCACTCAGATCCTCTGGGAGGAACCTATTGCAACCAGTGAAGACCAGATTGGTTGCAACCTCCCAGAGGACCTTTTCTGCAGTCGCTCCCACCTTATGGAATGGCCTGCCGGATGAGATCCATCAAATTTCCAACCTAGATAGCTTCAAGAAAGCTGTCAAGATGGATCTCTTCTAACAGGCTTTCCCGGAATAGCACCTGATCACATAAAGACGCTCATATTTTGGAATTTGTGAGTTGTGATGATTCTGCCCACTGTTACTGTAATACTGTAATTTTAATCTCAGTACTGTTTAATTCTTTTTAAGGAGAGGGGGATATTGTATATATTTTGTATTATTTTAATTGTTGTACACTGCTTTGATTGTTTTTACAAAAAGCAGGATATAAATAAAAGTTTTATTTATTATTATTTATTATTCTGTTTCAAATAATCTGTAATTTTTGTGTATGACTTGATTTAAATTCCATGATTCAACCAAACCATTCAAGGTGTCTTACAACATGATTAATCTCAAAAGATTACAAATAAAACCACAAAAGATACAGATTTAAAGCACAATTAAATTAAAAGCACAGCAGTAAAGATAACACAAAGTCCACTCATTTAAAGCCCCTTCCACAGCAGCTAGTCAATTACCAAAGGCCTATATCAGGGGTAGGCAACCTTTCCCCTTTAAGGGTCGAGGGACTTCAGCTCCCAGAATCCCAGGAGCTATTGGCCAACATGGCTGAGGCTTCTGGGAGCTGAAGTCCCTCGGCCCTTAAAGGAGAAAGGTTGCCCTGGCCTATATGAATAAAAAGTTTTATGTGGCTGCTGATTGAAGGATAATAGGTAGAGGAGACCACCCTAGTTTCCCTGGGAGTTTCGTAGCCAGTGGTGTTCAGCAGAAGCTCTGTTCAGATGCTGTTTGCTGTTGTGTGCTTTCAAATCATTTCCAACTTATGGAGACCCTAAGGCAGGGGTTCCTAAACTACGGCCCGTGGGCCAGACCCAGCCCGTCGAGGCCTTTCTATCGGCCCATGGCCGGTCCTGTCACCGCCGCCGCCACCGCTCGCGCCCACTGCAGGACGCCATTTTGTGTTCCAAAATGGCGTCCAGAGCCGTGTGCATGTGCGTGGCATTGTGCACACATGCGCATGACTCTGGCCCCATTTTGAAACACAAAATGGCATCCGCTGTCGCACGCGCATGCACACTACTTGGGTGCCATTTTGGAACACAGAATGGTGTATGGCGTCACACGCGCATGCGCACTACTCGGGCGGCATTTTGGAACACAAAATGGTATCCGGAGTCGTGCACATGCGCACGCGCCTCCAGCCCCCCAGAAGATCTGGGGGCCAGCGAACCGGCCCATGGATCAAAAAGTCTGGGGACCCCTGCCCTAAGATGAGCCTATCATGGGGTTTTCTGGGCATATTTCTTCAGAGAGGGTTTGCCATTGTAATCTCTGAAGCTGAGAGGATGTGACTTGCCTAAGGTCATCCAGTGGGTTCTTATGGCCAAGCCAGAATTCGAACCCTAGTCTCTAGAGCCATATTTGAATGCCCAACCACTACACTAAGCTGGCTACTTTCATATGCTGTTTATCTGCTTTGAATGAACACATGAACAGGTGAGTGTCTAACTTATTCAATGAGGCCCTATACAGCTTAGGTCCTGACTATCTGAAAGACTGTATGAACCTGCCAGAACCTTAACATCTACGTGGGAGGGCTTTCTCTCAGTCCCTCCACCATCACAGGCTCGCTTGGTGAGGACTCACTGGTTGCTCTACTCTCTGGAATTTCCTTCTGCAAAAGGCTAAGCTGACCCCCTCCCTGCTCTCCTTTCAGGGGCAAAGACCTTTTAGTTTAAGCAGGCTTTTAATATGTAATCTCTTACATGGAGGCTTCTTGTTGGAGTGGGTGCTTTATTTTTTTAATTTTTAATTTTGTGTGTTTTTAAAATAACTTGGTATTGTTCTAAGTGTTATGACCCATTGTTTTTAAAATTGTACTGCCAGGTTTTAACTGATTTCTTTTGTGAACCGCCTTGGGTCCCACTCTAGGAGAAAGGGAGCATATAAGCAAAGAAAATAAATAACCCCAAGCCCTTCATTGTCATTTTCCTCACATGGAAAGTGATATGTCTGAACAGGGAGAAAATAATAGGAAATCACTGGAATCAGAGAAGGTCATTGAAAAATCAGAGTTCTTGCTTGCAGCAAGGCTCACCATGCAAATGGGAACTTTTGTTTAGAATTGTCACTATCCATGTGAGAATACTGAGATTAAAAGAAGGCAGCAGGACTTTGTAGCCCTTTCTTTGTATGTTGATTCAGACTGGGCGACATCTGAATAACACTGAATTGGTTGGCACATTTTCAGCCACCGTCAAAATGGGCTATCATTAATTGCTGTTTCTTAATTCTTTTCTACATAGCCTGATCGCTTCCTGAACAACATTTCCCCCCTCATCTCTTTTAACAATTTCTGGTGTTTTCTTTGTTTCCTACCCATGTCTTTGTGACACTGAGTTTGTCAGTCTTTACAGAATTCCTCATTCCTTAATCCTTCAGAATCATGTATACTGTTTTACAATTCAATCTATTTTTACAGGATAAATTGCCTTTAGCCTAACTAATCATATATATACATATAAATTGTATTTTGTCTTATGGCCTACTGAGCCATCAACCTTTTGACACACAGAGTTCTACTGGGTTGAATAGGGAAGAGCTGAATATATAATGACTGTCGAATCAGCAGGATGAGAATTCTGTCACCCTGTAAAATATGAATTTTCATTAATCTCTGTATGAGAAGGATTAATGTATAATTGTCTCCTAGATTTTCAGCTTCACACATGTGAGGAGGTGGCTGAGATTAAAATAAACTGCTGCATTTTCATAGTTAGTGGTTCTCAGCATTGGCTTGTCATGTTCTGACAGTAAGTGACTGCAGAACATGGGGTTATAATAAATGAAACTGATGAATAATGTTGTAGGGCACATGTTTCATCTGGTTAACAAATGGCCCGATCAACTGGGAACTCTTCTGGGCAACCTCTAAAAAAATACTAAAGGCAATGCTCTTCATTATATCAGCTGCTGGTGAACATAAGATAGTGAATCCAATTGTGCACATATGATGTTTGTGAACGTTTCACAAGCACCTGGTTGGCCATGTGTGAACAGAATGCTGGACCAGACAGTCCTGTGGTCTCATCCAGCAAGATTCTTGTTACACTGTGAGTCTGTGAAGGCATAGCATGACTGGATACAGATAACAACTTTTTAGAGAACTGGAAGAAGTTCACTAGTTTGAATCTAGAATTGGTCATACTTAGACTCGGTGAAATCAGTGAGACTTTAGCCCACACTCACTTGCCCCATTGACTTCCATGGGCCTGCTCCAACAATGACTGAGTTCAGATTTAACGTGCTAATTTTATGTGTCCTACCATGGTGATTCATATTTGATGTTATTTTCTTGATGCATTAATCCTCAGAAGTGAACCCAAGACATGTTAGATGTATGTATATTTTGAATACATATTTCATTGCTGCCTGTTTCATGTACATCACATGTGGTACATTTTCATCACACATTTCAAGAGTTTTTGTTATTTCAGATTCTAGAATGATCAGCTAGATGTTACCTGGTGCTAGATGTTACCTGGTGCCAGGGGTGGGACTTCTGCCCTATGGGGGCAGGACTTCCAGAGTGGGACTTCTCCCTCCCCCACCTTCCCAGGCCTTCAGCTGCCTCTCCAGAAACAGCTGAAGGCCCAGGGTATGAGGTGGGTAGAAGAGGAACAGGCACACACCTGTTCCTCATCCCCCCCACACACACACCATCCCCGGCCTTCACCTGCCTCTGGAGAGGCAGCTGAAGGCCAGGCAAGGTTGGGAAGGAGGAGGAACAGGCATGTGCTTCTTCCTCCTCCTCCCTGTGCCAGGGAAAATGGCTTTGCATACCATCTTGGCACACATGCCATAGGTCTACCATCACAGGAATAGGCCCATATCTAAATAGATGAGAAACAGCCTGGTGTAATGGTTTGAACATTGGACTACCACTCTGGAGACCAGGGTTTAATTCCCCGCTCAGCCATGGAAACCCACTGGGTGACCTTAGGCTAATCACACACTCTCAGCCCCAGAAAACCCTATAATAGGTTTGCCTTACGGTCACAATAATTCTGAAGCAAATTGAAGGCATACAACATCAACTACATAGATGTTCATATATCCAGCTAAAAATAAAATAAAAAATATCCACAAGAATTGTCTAAATGGTTTAAGTACATTAACAGTTGTCTAAGTATATTAATAATCTAGTCTAGTCATTTTCATCAGTCTGCTAACAATGTGGGTCTACAGGAAGTGGCTTCAATCAGGGAAAGATATCAAGCCAGCTTTCTCTCCTTTAGGGATCTTTCCTCTCTACCTTATCGTTAAACAATCCACCAACAGGATTGATACTTCCCAAGGGAAGATACATTTGTATTTAATAATAATAATAATAAAATTTATTTATATCCCGCCCTTTGGAAACCCAATCAGGGCGGCTGATTTATTTGTTGCTGCTGTTCTGTGTCTTCAAGTTGATGCCAGCTTATGGCAACCCTATCCTAGATTTTCCTTAACAATCCTTATTCAGAGGACATTTGCCATTTCCTTTCTCTAAGAAGGTCACTCAGTGAGTTTCCATGGTTGAGTGGGAATTTGGACCCTGATTTCCCAGAGTCTTAGTCAAACATTCAAACTGCTACATCACACTGGTTTCATGTATATATGTACATATTTGGCAATTGATGGTTGCACAGAATGTGATATCTCCAGCAATCCAGAGACAGTAGCAATCACCAGTGGCATTACTAGGGTTGGGATCACCTGGTGCGGTACGCACTCCTATTGACATCCTCCCATTACCACACCATACAGAGTCCTTAGGAATGTTTTTTTTAATGCTAATGTTACTTGTAAATCATAATTCTTGTATATCACTGAATGTAATGTCAAGAGTTGTGACAACTAGCAAAATTAAATGTATACCTTTAAATTACAATATCATACGCACAGCCTAAATGTATTTACACATGCATCATTTCATGTGGTTAAAGTGAAAATTTGGTAAAATGTGATGTTTTTAAAGAAAAAATTAAGAGAATTTTTTTAAAAATTAAAACTACATTTGAAAATTTATTTTAAAAAAACCAAAAACTGGGACCTCTCTTTTCTCCTCCCAATGAGACTCACCCCACTCACCCCATCTCTTCAGCATTTTAATAGGACATAGATGCCCATTTCGTTCCAAATACACGTTTGGGGAGCAGTTGGTGTCACCCCCTCTTAGTGTATCACTTGGTGTGGTCCATACACCCTGCACTCCCCTAGTGACACCACTGGCTATCACCATAGGTATCACTGCCAACTGAAATTGCTAACAGTAATGAATGTAGGCAAAGTGTGTAAGTGAGATAATAGGGACCATGGCATCAAATCTTTATACTAGCAGAGTGGAAATATTATACTGGTTGTATTTCCTCTCTAGTAGCCACCCTTTGCCTTTCTCTGGGGTTGAGTGTGACCTGCTCAAGGTAACCCAGTGGGTGTTCATGTATGTACATAAACCCACTGGTTTGTACACTCAAACCACCGCACTACTCTGGAAATAGTTATGTAATAATCCTGGCTCAGAGCCAGCATGGTGTAGTGGTTTGAGCACTGGACTATGACTCTGGATCAGGGTTTGATTCCCCACTCAGCCATGAAAAACCACTGGGTGACCTTGGGCAAATCACACTCTTTCAGCCTTAAAGAAAGGCAACAGCAAACCCCCTCTGAACAAATCTTGCCAAGAAACCCCCATGATAGGTTCATCTTAGGGTTGGCATAAATCGGAAGTGACTTGAAAGCACACAACAGCAACAACAATCCTAATTCAGAAATTTAACCACAAATGTGCAAGCATGGGTCAGTGGAGTGAAAGGAAGACATTGCGCAATGCACACCCTCTTCTTCACTGTTCACAGTTCTCAAGACTCAAGTGTTGGTATTGTATACATGTTCCAGCCAAAAAACTTAAGAGGCAAAGAAAGAAAGGAAGGAAGGGGAAAAAAATTAAGATGAATGGGTGGGCTCTGATTCACTTGCAGGGAAAGCATTTTTGGAAAGAATTCCCCCCCCCCCTTGTCTTCTGCAGAATTCTGAGAATAGTTTTAAGACTGCCTTTTGGTTAACCCTTGGACTGAGCTGATAAGAGTCCTGATCTCCTAAGAAAGTAGAAATGTGTGTGCGTGCACGAATGTGTCTTCAAGTTGCCTATCAACTAATGGCAACTCCATGCATTTCATAGGCTTTTCTTAGGCAAGGAATACTCAGAGGTGGTTTTGCCAGTCCCTTTCTCTGAAATATAGCCTACAGTCCCTGTCATTGGTTGGCAATCTCCCATCCAAGTACTAACCCGGGCTGACCTGTCTTGGGATCTAGTGCCTTTTAGATGTTTAGGCCCCAAGTAGAAATAGTTGTTGTGTGCCTAAAAGTCATTTCTGACTTATGAGGACTCTAAAGTGAAACTATCATGGAGTTTTATTGGCAAGTTTTTTCAGAGGGGTTTTGCCATTGCCATCCTCTAAGGCTAAGAGACTTGCTTATGGCAACCCTAAGGTGAACCTATCATGGGGGTTTTCTTGTCAAGGTTAGTTCAGATGGGGTTTGCCATGGTCATCCTCTGAGGCTGAGGATATGAGACCACAAGGGCCATCCAGTCCAACGCCCTGCCATGCAGAAACTCCCAATCAAAGCATCCCCGACAGATGGCCATCCAGCCTCTGCTTAAAGACCTCCAAGGAAGGAGACTTCAACATACTCCAAGGGAGTGTGTTCCACTGTCGAACAGCCCTTACTGTCAGGAAGTCCCTCCTAATGTTGAGCTGAAATCTCTTTTCCTGGAGCTTACATCCATTGTTTCGGGTCCTAGGACGTTATCACACGGGGAGTCGCGGGGAGAAAGTGGAAATAAACGGGACAAGCGGAAGACTTTAATTTACGGGATTTGTCCCGTTCCGCCTCGTCTGATAACTAAATTCGAATTTAAAAGGAGGTTAATTCGAACAAAAACCTGATCTTTTCAAATCCTCAAAAATCCCGAAAATGAAAAGATCAGGTTTTCGTTCGAATTAACCCCCTTTTAAATTCGAATTTAGTTATCAGACGAGGCGAAACGGGACAAATCCCGTAAATTAAAGACTTCTGCTCATGCCCGTTTATTTCCACTTTCTCCCCGTGACTCCCTGTGTGATAACGTCCCTAGTCTCTGGAGCAGCAGAAAACAAGCTTGTTCCCTCCTCAATATGACATCCCTTCAAATATTTAAACACGGCTATCATATCACCTCTCAGCCTTCTCTTCTCCAGGCTAAACATCCCCAGCTCCCTAAGTCGTTCCTCATAGGGCTTGCTTTCCAGACCTTTCACCATTTTAGTTGCCCTCCTTTGGACACACTCCAGTTTCTCCACATCCTTTTTGAATTGTGGTGCCCAGAACTGGATACAGTATTCCAGGTGAGGCCTGACCAAAGCAGAATAGAGTGGCACTATTACTTCTCTTGATCTAGACACTATACTTCTACTGATGCAGCCTGAAATTGCATTGGCCTTTTTAGCTGCTGCATTGCACTGCTGACTCATGTTCAACTTGTGGTCCACTTGGATTCCTAGATCCCTGCCATGCCATGGCCATCCTCTGAGGCTGAGGACATATTCCTTTTCCAGGATGCATCCTCCATTTCAACCACGCATCCAGGAAGAATGCCAAAATGTACATGTAAATGTATTTACATTTCTATGAGTGTTTTGTAGTTTTTATTTGGTCAGGTCCTCCATTTCTTCTTGAATGCCCTTCCTTTTATGGAGCCGTGTCCTCTTTTGTGGTGAGGACCTCTGGTCTTGGTCACAATAACTTCCTCATAGTATTCTTTTCATATTCTTCTTGGTCACAACATGTGATGCACAACTATAAGTGACTTGAAGCAAAACATAAGAAAGGAAGCTTCACACTTCCAATATTACCTTATCTCTCTGTTTATAGATTTAAACAATGCAAACAAACCCTGGAGTTGGCCAAAGTCACCCCAATGGGTTCACACCAGGGGTTCCTAACCTGTGCTCCAAGGGGCCCTTAGGGCTCTGTGTGCACTTGAAATTAAATAATAAGAATATACTCTTATACATACTTCTAAACACCATTAACTTGTAAGACATAGAGCAGGCCTCTTAGGGGCTCAGCTATAGACATAAGTTCTCCGCAAGTCAAAAAGGTTAGGAACCCCTGGTTTACAGGAATGGAAGGAAGCCTGGTTTCCAAGTCTTAACAACTCAAACCACTCCACCAGGTTGGCTCCCAAAGTAGAAATACCTACACCAGGGGTAGGCAACCTTTCCCCTTTAAGGGCCGAGGGACTTCAGCTCCCAGAATCCCAGGAGCTATTGGCCAACATGGCTGAGGATTCTGGGAGCTGAAGTCCCTCGGCCCTTAAAGGGGAAAGGTTGCCTACCCCTGACCTACACACACAAAAGAACAAGGATCATGGCAAAACCTCTTGAGATATAGAAGCTACCAAAGATACCAAAGTGGGCAGTGGAACTGCCATCACCAAACACCCCTGTCCTGCATTATAGCTGTACAAAGTGTTTCTAATTAGGGCGGCTCTCCTTGTAATCTGGATCCCTCCGTCCTCCTCTCCCCCCCCCCTTTTTTTTTTTTTTGGGTAACCTCCCTCCCTCCCTTCCCTCCTTCCTTCCCTCCCTCCTTTCGTCCTGTGCTGCCTGCCAGACATATGGGATCAATCAGCGCTTCAGCCTCGGTGCCGATGTGTGCGTTGCGTTGGGAATGTTGACAGCCTGGCAGACCCCGGAGTGTGTGTGTGTGTGTGTGTGGGTGTGGGTGTGAGTGTGAAGGGGGGAGAGTGAGAGAAAGAGAGAGAGCGAGAGAAAAGACTCTGGTGACAAGGAAGCAAAGTCAGCCCCAACTTCGGTGGGGGGGGGGGAGGAGGAGGAGGAGAGGAGGAGGAGAAAGAGTACTATCTGGATTAGGGGGGAAAAAAACCCTCTATTTATTTATTTTATTTTTCCTCTTTCGGCGAAGGAAAGGAGGAGGAGGCAAAGGAGGGAAGAAGACTTTTCCTTTCTGGAGGAGAGTCTCCAAACTGAGGCGAGGCAGGAGAGAGTGTGAGGGAAGCGCTCTTTCCACGTGCGCGCCAAAATTTGTTTTAAAAGGCGGGCAGGTGTGTCTCTCTCTGTGTGGGGAAGGTAGACAAGGTGTGTAGGGAGGGGCAAGGTGTATCTGTGGACAAGGTGGGCAAGGTGTGTGTGAGGGAAAGGTGGGCAAGGTGTGTTTCTGTGGCTAAGGGAAAAGTGGACAAGGTCTGTCTGTGTGTCTGTGAGGGAGGTGGGCAAGGTGAGCCTCTGTGTGTGAGAGGGAAAGGTGGGCAAGGTGTGTCTCTGTGGAAGGTGGGCAAGGTCTGTCTCTGTGGCTGAGGGAAAGCTGGGCAAGGTGTGTCTGTTGTGTGGGGAAGGTGTGTCTGTGTGTCTGTGGGGAAGGTGGGCAAGGTGAGCTTCTGTGTGTGAGAGGGAAAGCTGGGCAAGGTGTGTCTGTGTGTGGGGAAGGTGGGCAAGGTGAGCCTCTGTGCCTGTGTGGGTGCTTTTGGGGCTAAGAGGGGGCTCTTTTGGGGGTCTCCTTGTGCCTTGGCCGAAGGATGGGCCCCCCCTTCCTTCTGGGGATGATGCCCCTGTGGGTGGTGCTGGGGGCGGCCTGGGGCTGGGGCTGGGGCTGGCCTGGGGCTCCGGGGCCGCTGCTCAGCCTGAGCTCTCTGGCCTCCTCGGGGCCGGGGCCGGGGCCGGGGCCGGGGCTGCCCAGGGCCGGTGCCGGTGCGGAGAGCGGGCGAGTGGAGCGCCTGGGGCGGGCGTTCAAGCGTCAGGTGAGGCGCCTGCGGGAGCGGAGCGCCCGGCTGGAGCTGGTCTTCCTGGTGGACGAGTCCTCGAGCGTCGGGCAAAGGAACTTCCTCAGCGAGCTCCGCTTCGTCAAGAAGCTGCTCTCCGACTTCCCCGTGGTCCCCGCCGCCACCCGCGTCGCCATCGTCACCTTCGCCTCCAAGAACCACGTCCTGCCCCGAGTGGACTACATCTCCCCCGCCACGCGGCAGCAGCACCGGCGGCAGCAGCACAAGTGTGCCCTCCTGGGCCGAGAGATCCCGGGCATCGGGTACCGAGGAGGGGGCACCTACACCAAGGGCGCCTTCCAGCAAGCCGCGGTGAGTGCGGGGCGAACCCGCGTCCTCCTTTTTTTCCAGGGCACGGCCCTACATTCCCACCTGCAGTGTGCGCAAAAGGGATCTTGGAGCACCTATCGTCCTCCTTTTCAGGGCACGGTCCTCCATTCCCACCTGCAGAATATGAAAAAGGGATCTTGGAGCACCAATAGTCCTCCTTTTCAGGGCATGGTCCTCCATTCCCACCTGCAGAATATGAAAAAGGGATCTTGGAGCACCAATAGTCCTCCTTTTCCAGGGCGCGGCCCTCCATTCCCACCTGATGAATGTGCAAAAGGGATCTTGGAGCACCTATCGTCCTCCTTTTCCAGGGCATGGTCCTCCATTCCCACCTGGAGAGTGTGCAAAAGGGTTCTTGGAGCACCTATCGTCCTCCTTTTCAGGGCATGGTCCTCCATTCCCACCTGCAGAATATGAAAAAGGGATCTTGGAGCACCAATAGTCCTCCTTTTCCAGGGCGCGGTCCTCCATTCCCACCTGGAGAGTGTGCAAAAGGGTTCTTGGGGCACCAATAGTCCTTTTCCAGGGCGCGGTCCTCCATTCACACCTGATGAATGTGCAAAAGGGATCTTGGAGCACCTATCGTCCTCCTTTTCAGGGCACGGTCCTCCATTCCCACCTGCAGAATATGAAAAAGGGATCTTGGAGCACCAATAGTCCTCCTTTTCAGGGCATGGCCCTCCATTCCCACCTGCAGAATATGAAAAAGGGATCTTGGAGCACCAATAGTCCTCCTTTTCCAGGGCAAGTCCTACATTCCCACCTGATGAATGTGCAAAAGGGATCTTGGGGCACCTATCGCCCTCCTTTTCCAGGGCATGGTCCTCCATTCCCACCTGCTGAGTAGGCAGAAGGGATCTTGGAGCACCTTCAGTGGTATCACTAAGGAGGTGCGAATGATACGCACCGCACTACATGACACCCTAAGGTGGGGTGAAGACACCACTGTTCCTCAAACATCTGCCTTTGGGCAGAATCAGGGCTGTGGCGTTTGCCTGCGCCCCTTTAAAATGCTGAAGAGATGCTGTGAGGCTCATTGAGAGGAGAAAGGAGAGAAAGAAAACTTTTCTTTAAAAATATCACATTTTGCCAAATTTTCACTTCAGTCAATGAAACTATGTATATGTAAATGCATTGAGGCTGTCAGTATGATATTATAATTTAAAGGTTTAATTTTAATTTTGCTAGTTGTTTATGTCACAACTATTACCAGTACATTCAGTAATATACAGGAATTACAATTAACGAGTAACATTCGTGCAAAAAACATTATTAAGTATTCTATATGGTGTGGTAGGGGAGGAGGTCAATGAGGGAGATAAGCCAGCGGGCGATGCCAATCCTAGGACCTTATCACATGGGGTCTGAAGCAAAGCTAATCCAAAGGGCATCCACAGCTAATACATATTATTCCCCCGTGTTTACACATGACGCTGCCCCAGAACACGGAGCTAATCCGTATTGTTCCCCCGTGTCTACACACGACGCTGCCCCAGAACACGGAGCTAATCCGTATTGTTCCCCGTGTCTACACACGACGCTGCCCCAGAACTCGGCAGAATACGGAGCTAATCCGTCAGGAGCAGGGAGATTTTGACATTCGGTTTGTAGAGGATGTACCTAGGGAGCCTTCGCATTCATTGCGAATTGGTGGGCAAGGCGAATTGGTGGGCAGGGCGAAAATCCCAGCGAGGGGAAGCGATTGCCTTGGCAAAAGGCAAACCGGATTGGAAAGAAGAGGAGGAGAGGAAGAGGGAAGAGGGAGGCGATCTCTCTCTCTCCATGGGCTGCCTTCCCTTCTCCAGTCCTCCAGCCCTCCTCCTCCCCGGTTCCCATGGCTGCCTTTCCTCCCGGCTTTTTGTGACGGGAGAGAAGGGAGCCTTGGTATTAATTGCGAAATGGCCAAAAGGGCGATTTCGCTACGGAACCGAATTTATTTCTACTTCTGTTTTTCTTCGCTTTTTCTTTGCTTCATGGCCAGCGTTTGATAAGGTCCCTAGTGATGCCACTGGAGCACCTTGGAGACTATTGAGGCAGGTTCCTTCAGGATTACCTCCTTCCGTATAATCCACTCAAACATTCATGTCCTCTGGCAGATATTTATTCTAGCCAGTCAGGACTAGTTTGGCAACTGTAAGCCAGAAGACGTTTTCTTGAGCCACTCCTGGACTGTGGAATTACCTGCTGGAAGAGATTCAGCAGCTGCATACACTTTCAGAATTTAAAAGAGCATTGAAGGCTAATCTCTTTCAGCAGGTTTATCAGGATGATTTTTATATTGTGGATTTTAAATGACAATTTTTAGACATGGATTGTTTTAATAGGTACACATCATATTTATCCTTTTAAATTGAGGTTTGTTTTAACCAATATGTTTTAATTGATGTTGTTTGTTTGTTAATTGTTGTTGATCCATGGGGAGAGGTGGATAAAAAAAATAGTTATTGTTGTTGTTGTTATTTCCAAACTATCAGAGCAAAGGAAGGGGTGTGAGGACCCAGCTTCAAGGACTCTAGAGAAACTGCATTAGAAATCACGGTGGTAAATGAGTGCTTCAAAGAGCTGGCATGGTGATCATGGTTAAATGAGATGGACCCCGGCCTTAGAGACCTGGGTTCAAATCACTCCAGATGCATCTGAGGAAAGAGGCTCAAGTCTACAAAAACTCATGCTACCAGCCTCTCTTTTTAGTGAGTCTCAACGGTGCTGCAAGATCCCTTTGCATACCAATTTTACAGAATTTGAGCCTATTCCTAAGCTTTCATCCTCCAGGTGTTTCCAGAAGCCCCAACCAAATTGGCCAGTAATCAGAAATTCTGGAGGACCAGAGTTTGGAGGAAAGAAGTTGGTAGCATGAGCTTTCGTAGACTTCAGCCTACTTCCTCAGAGGCATGTTTCAACCTTTTGTTCAGGAGGAATTCCAAAATGTCCTGCATTTGGAGCATGACCAAGAAGCATGGATTTACTTTTGTATGAGTGCTTTGAGCTTTTATTTGGTCATGCCCTCCATTGTTCTTGAATGTCCTACATTTTGCAATGCCTTGTCTTCCTTTGTGGTTAGGACAGCTGGTCACCCTGGGTGAGTCGGTTGCATTGGGGCAAAGGAGGGTGCATGGAGTAATTGCTTCTGAAATCACATTTGTAAATGAGCTCTTCAGGGAGCAGGTGTGGTGACGGTGGTTAAGTGAGATGGTCCCTGGCCTTGGAGACCCTTGTTCAAATCACTCCAGATGCATGTGAGGAAGTAGGCTCAAGTTTACGAAAGCTCATGCTATCAGCTTCTCTCTTTCTGTGAGTTTCCAAGGTGCTGCAAGATCCCTTTGCATACTGATTTTCTTGTATGGTTTCAGTCGTCTTCCAGGATACCCCCGGATGTTATCATATGTAAATTGCCACTGGTTTAGCAGCGATGCCGCTGGCCAAATACAGACTCAGGTCGAAGCCGTGTTCAGCTGCCAAATTTTACAGTGCTAGCTGAGCGCGGCTTCGGCCCAAGTCTGACCTGGCCTGCGGCATCGCAACTAAATCAGCAGCAATTTACATATGATAACATCCTGGAAGAAGATTGAAGCCGGCAAAGGTAAGCCCGCTTATTTGAGCATGTGATAAGCTCCTAACATAGCTAGGTCTTTGACTCCCAAGCTGTGAAGTTCATTGTATAACTTTGTCAAATATGTTTATAAAACTTACAAAAATATGTAGAATTTTGCTTTGTTTTTGCTAAGTACTGAATACTGAATACCAGACTTGAGAGAAGGTGACAGGTTGAGCTAACTTTCACCCCTATGTTATGCACTTATTTGCCTTAATTAGAGAAAAATATAGATGAAGTATTATCACTTCCAGCAATTCCAATAATTCACAAAAGAGTGCACAGACATGGATCACTGCCTCAGTATTGTTGTAATCAGAAACTACCATAGAGCTTTGCATGGTCTTGCATAATGTGGATAGTGATTCTTCCAATAAGTAGCTCTAGGTCCATAGTGGTGAACCTATGGCACACGTGCCAGAGATGGCACGTGAAACCATTTTTTGTGGCATGTGAAGGGCGGGAAAGAGGAGGAAAAGGTGCACGCCTGTTTCTTCTCCTTCCTGGCTGCCCCGGGCCTTCAGCTGTCTCCAGAGAGGAAGTTGATGGCCTGGGAG
Organism: Phrynosoma blainvillii; assembly: GCA_026167975.1. Classification (NCBI taxonomy): domain Eukaryota; kingdom Metazoa; phylum Chordata; class Lepidosauria; order Squamata; family Phrynosomatidae; genus Phrynosoma; species Phrynosoma blainvillii. The sequence continues at coordinate 134,256,931 of JANUYF010000002.1, forward strand.
GGTGGGGGTAAGAAGTTCCACTGCCGAAATCCCGCTCCCGGAGTGCAGAAGTCCTGCCCCTAAAGGGTGGAAGTCCTGCCCTGGAAGTCCTGTTCCCCCCCGGAAGCCCAGTCCTCGGCACCGGGTAACAGCTGGTGTTGGAAGGCCTTTCAGTTCGGGCACTCGGTCCCTAAAAGGTTCGCCATCACTGCTCTAGGTAATATGGGATGGGGATAACTTGCCAGCAGAAAGTCACTTTCTGTACAATTGATCAACAAAGGTTCTTACAAATTACAACTTAAGCTGTGCAATAACTTGGAGGTCTGTCATTTCCTGGACTCAGGTAGTCCATCAACCGGTGCAGATTGCAATTATTTCACACATACTTGCTATGGCCAATTTGTCACCTGATAGCCACCCTTCAGGTGAGGAGCCTCTTCGCATTTAGCTCACCTGGACCTTGGAAGGCATAGTTGATTTCCAGAATTGTACTGGGAGAAACCTGCTAGAGTTTACTCTCAGGTGGTATAGTTTTCAAGAACCCATGGTCAGCTGCATATCCTGGTGACAACTGCATCTGCACTGCAGAAATAATGCTGTTTGACACCACTTTAACTGTCATGGCTCCATGCTATGGAATTCTGGGATTTGTAGTTTTGTGAGATATTTGGCCTTCTCTGCCAGAGAGCTCTAGTGCCATAACAAACTACAGATCCCAGGATTCCATAGCATTGACCCATGGCAGTTAAAATGGTGTCAAACTGCATTATTTCTGCAATGCAGATGCAGCCAAGATGGTAGTAAAACTTTGTAGTGGGAGAGTACAAATTTTAAAAGGTGAGGAAAATGAGGTGAAGTGAGGAGGGTGGGAATATCCTGCTGAACCCCTATTGAACATGATACAAACAGTTGTGGAGAATATTTAATTACTGAGCACTGGGGGCTGTTCCTCACATACCTGTTCATCTCCAGACAAAAGCAACACCAGAGGATCAGTGTACATGTTTGAATGGTCCATCGTAGCTGTGACAACTCAGAACTTTCACGTTGTCTCAATTTCAGTGCATTTATGGGGAAACCGGGGCTCACCAAGAGGTGATGCAGGAAATTCACGATTTTCCCACTGGCTTTCTTTTTTGCAAAAAGGAAATGCAGAGGACTGGGATGATTTGTACACAGGACAGCATGAGGGGCAATTTAACTCTCCAGTTGCTCCTTTCTTGGTTGAAAACCATGCATATGCACACACACGGGCTACTAAAAGAAAAGAGAAAAGAAAAGAAAGAGATGTACAGTACAGACACTTTTTTTGCTATGACTAATAGTACTTCTGTGGGACAATTTCCATCAGGAGAAATGGTGCAGGGAGAAAGAATTACCACCCACCCAACACACATACATATAGGGCCCCCACTGCAACTCAGACCTTTCATTGCTGCTTTTAGCCCAAACCAATCATGTTGGGAAATCTGATCTCAGATGTCTCACATCACATCGAGTTTGGCCCCTGGTTCACGTTTCCAGGGCCAAACCACGTATTACATTGCAGCTACACTTAACAACAGTATCTCAGCATCTACCGCCAAATGTAACAGTGTGCTTAATCTATCCATAGGCAATTGCTTGCCCTCAAAATGTTCCTTTTAAGTGTTTTCCCCAAGTTGTTCCAGAGCTGTGCTGGTGAGATAAGTATGGATCTGGATGGAATACTAAAGTGTAAAAGCATCTGCATGGAAAGTCAAGAGAACTGCAGCCAGGAAATCCTTCTATGGAGCAAAGTCCCCCAGCTGGAGGGTGGTTTGCATTGTCTAAGGCAGGGGTCAGCAACCTACGGCCCATGGGCCAGGTGTGGCCCACGGAGGCGTTGGGACTGGCCCATGGCCTGTCCTGCCACTGCCGCCCCGCGCGCGCCGGCATGCAAGCCATTTCGGTGTCCAAAATGGCACCTGCGCTTGCGTGCGCATGCACACAGCGGCGGGTGCCATTTTGGAAGGCCCCATGGCAGCTGCGCCATACGAATTCGCACGGTGCAGGCGCGGTGGGGCCTTCCCTGGGCCCATGCGCACGGTGCTGTTGGCCCTTCCAAAATGGTGCCCCCCACGATCATGATCAGGAAACCAGGAGTGAGTTCTAAACAAAAAGTTTATCTTGGTGAAACCCATCGAACCCAAAGAATGGGGCCAGAATACTGAACACCCCGAAATGGACGCTTGTATCATAAATGGACAAAGTACTCACAAGCACTATAAACCCTCCCACACAATTCACAACTAAATACAAGGTGATTCAAAAGAACAGTGCAAAAGTAAAGCTGCTGTTATTCGGTTTTGCAACATTCTTTTTGAATCACCCTGTACATGTCTGGCTTGCACTTTTAAATACCAAGTTATGTTCCCAGAGATGATTTCCCAACCTGTTAAGTGAAGAGGAATACAGAAGAGGTGGCAGAGAAAGATATACAATGAGAGTGGTGGAAACACAGAGAAAAAGTGGTGGGCTCATCTATTTTTAGCTCTTTTCCCCTACTGCTGGTTACAGCCCTGTCCACCACTTGCATATGGCTTCCAAAAGATTATTTCCAAGGGGATGAGTACTCCACTTAAAAATTCCTTGTCTGTTCCTTTTGTAGGGCAAAGGTAAGGCTTTTATCTTGGCTTCATAGGATAGAATCATTCAATTTCACAGTCTGTTTCTTTTTAATATTAAAATTAATATTGTATTATTCCTAATTATCAGCAATCAGGATTTTTAATTTAGTGTATGCAATATAAAATGCCTCCAAATAAAGGACATGATTCAATCAAAACTAAGTTATTTTCATGCCCCATTAACTTTAGTGTGAAGCTAATGCTTGACCCATCGAAACTAAGGAGGTTTGAGAAAGCTTAACTTTGCCTGGATTATGCTTAGAGAGTTTTTAATATTCACCGTTGCAGAATTTGTAAAATATGTCAGTGGACCTTACCACACCATAGCACTGGGGGTTGCAGACTGCCAGAAATAGTGCAAATTGAGTCCACTTTTAGGGTTAGGGTTAGGGAATCATGGGAACTGTATTTTATTGTGGCACCAGAGCTCTCTGACAGAGAAGGTTCAATGTCTCAGGGGAAAAAAAACCCAATTCCCATGATTCCCTAGCACTAACCCTAACCCTTAAAGTGGACTCAATTTGCACTATTTCTGCCAGTCTGCAACCCCCCTATAGTGATCCAGCAACCATGCCCTACTGCATGACATTGTTGGTGTCCTGGCATCATTCTGTCATAGCGCTATCACAAACATGCACTTTTGCACACTGTAAATAATCCATTAATGACAAAGTTTCATGCCACTCAACAGCAGCTTTTCTCCCGAAGAACTCCAATCCTGCTTCTTTCCATGAGAACTCAATTACTGGGGGTCATTCACACTTGCATTGGGTTGAACTCAATTGTTCACACTTGCGCAGGGTTTTCTTGACCCAAATTTGAGGGGGGGCCCAGTTTAAATCCCGCTTAAGCTGGGGTTTTCTGAAATGGGGATTTTAGGGGTTCTTTTCAAAAGAACCAGGTTTTTTGTGGGAGCTGCCAATGGGAACTTCAAAATCGATCCCATTCGGGGCATCCTGCCACCTATGCTCTTCCTCCTCCTCCTCCTCTCCCCCCCTCCGCCGCTGCTCTTTCTCTTCCTCCTACTTCATCTAGATTCCATGCATTTTTATTGCTGTAACCCGCCCAGATTCCTTGTGATTGGGCAGGCTATACGCATCTGTTGTCTCTCCTCTTTCTCTCTTCCTCTTCTTCATCTTGCCACTGCCAGCGCATCTGTCGTCCGTCATCTTTCTCTCTTCCTCCTCTCTTTCTCTTTCTCTCCTCTCTTCATCTCCTTCTTCCTCTTTCTCTCTTTCTCCTCTCTTTCTGTCTTCCTTTTCTTCATCTTGCCACTGCCAGCACGTCTGTCGTCCCTCCTCTTTCTCTCTTCCTCTTCTTGCTGCCGGCTGCGCGTCTGTTGTCCCTCCTCTTTCTCTTTTCCTTCTCTTCCTCACCTTCCTCTGCCCCTGCAATCTGCCAGGAGCAAATCTCCATGGCAGTTTATCTCATTCCTGAGTGTGAATGTGACTCGGGATAAAATGCCATGGAGAGATTCAATCATGGCAAATCAATGCCACCTGCGAGATTCAAACAAGGAAATAACCCGGTTTCCACACTGGGTTATTTCCTAATGTGAATGACCCCTGGGTGGGATGTGGGCAGGTTGGGGGTTTGGCCAGCTACTTCCTCTCTCAGAATTTCCCAGGAAATTTGTGCAGGGAATCCACAGATTACTGGAAGTAATCCACAGATTACTTGGTCTGAGAAGACCACTCTCAGCTGCAGCACCCTATCAGATTGACGCCACAATGCAAAGACACTATGATGCCTGAGTGGCAAGGAAATGCCTAAAATACTAATGTACACCCAACTAAAGGTAAAGTAAAGTTTTCCCCTTGACATGAATGTCTAGTCTTAACCACTAAGCCACCGTGTCTCAATATACCCCACTACATAAGTCAAAAGTTCAAAAGTAGGCAATTTCATCTACACAAGATGGAAAAACATGATGGAGGCAGCATGAACACCTTCTTTTCCTCTTCAACTCTTGTGAAAAAAAGTTTTGCCCAGCTTCAGGCATTAGCATGATGTCTTTCTGCTGTGATGCTATGGTGGCCAAACAAATAAACAAACAAACAGGACCAATTGTGAAGCTGGGGGTGGGGATAGGGGAAGAGGCTATGACGTGGGTACTGCAGAAGAGAAATCCCTATGTGGAGGACACCAATGGTGAGATTACTCAGAAAGTGGGAAGGTGCCGTACAATTAAGTATTCCTACCACAAATGGCCTGAGTGGATTAATACAGTATGAAGGAGAAATGCGGTAAGGCCCCTAGTTATGCTTCAAATAGACCCACTGAACACCACAAAACTGATGCTACAACTAACTTCAGTGTCACATTCCACTGATTTTGATGGTTCTGCTCTAATTATCACTTAAGTTTTGATGTTTCTTTATGTAAATGTGGGACTATTTTTCATTTAAAGAGGAGCAGGTGAGATATATTGGCTAAGCACATTTTCATAATTGATCCTTAAATTTCTTTTTATATTATTTACCAAGCATTTAATTTATATGTAAATTCAACATAGACAAGTACAAAAATGTATTTGTTAAAATATAACCTTTTTCTTTTTTAAATGTAGACTAACAACATTCAAGTGTGAATTCCCAAGTGTGTAAGACTGCAACCTTACACATACTTATGAGGAAGTAAGTCCCACTGAAGATCTTGGGACTTGCTTCTGTGGATGCTTGGTGCTTTTACTGTGAAATAGGCTTGCCTAGTTCATATCATTTTATGAGGGACATATAGGAAACACTCTTCCATTTGCTACACTCTTACATTTTCCCACTTCAATCTTTTTTTTCAAGAAACAAAGAAAAAGGAAGGGAAGACCGAATAATTACAATGAATTTCCTGTGGCTAGGAACCCTCCACTTGGAAGCACCCTAAGGACGTTATCACACGGAGGCAAATCTGCTGGTTAATCCACACAAAACCCAAACAGAAACTGCATTAGTGCCTCGTGTTTTCACACGACGTTGCACAGAAACTGGACAGAAAGTGGACAGAAACTGGTGTTAACGGAGATCTTTTGAAATTCGGTTGTTTTGAGGAAATGCAAATGCGCAATTAAGATAATTTCGCATTTGCCGTAATGTGAAAAGCAAATGCGCATTTGGAAACATTTCCCCGCATTTTCCCATGGTTCCGCGGGGTCCTCGAGGCAGCGTCTCCTTTCCTTCCCCCTCAGCAGACAGCTAATTGAGCCGTCTTGGGGGCAGGGAAGGGGAGGGGCAGCCGCACGATCGGCACCCCAACCCCTTCCCCAGGTCGTCCTCGGAGCAGCCGGCCCTCCGCATGGCCGGTGCCCCGGCGCTCCGAGGAGGACCTCCCGCTGCAGCATTTGCACACGCTGCGGCGGAGGAGTTGGCGAAGGTGCACCGCAGCCTTTTGTGGCGCACCTTCGGTGGCTTGTAGGACGGGAGGATGTGGGCCGCCCCGGGGAGCTGCGCTGCGGGGCCGAGGTATCCCCACACCTCGGCCCCGCGGTGCAGCTTCACCACCCCTGAAAGGAGCGCTAAATTGGCGCTCCTTTCACAAGTCACCGAAGGTGCGCCGCAAAAGGCTGCGGCGCACCTTCGGCGACTCTTCCACCACATCGTGTGCGAATGCTGCAGCGGGAGGTCCTCCTCGGAGCGCCGGCCGTGCGGAGGGCCGGCTGCTCCGAGGACGACCTGGGGAAGGGTGACAGCCGCGGCGAGTGACAGCCGCGGCAAGTGACAGCCGTGGCGAGCATAGTGCACATGTGCTAGAAGATCATTTCTAGTACATGTACAGGATTTTCTCACTTGTGTGTGAACGTTAAATGCGGTTTCAGCGGGAGCTTCCCTTAATTGCGCAATTAAGGTAATTATGTGTGAAAACCATTTGCGGAATCAAGGTTTATTTTTGGTTTATTTTTGGAATTTGTCATTTCCAGTTTATTATCGCTTTGTGGCCCACGTGTGATAACATCCTAAGTCAGCATCATCAGATGGTATAGCACAAAGCATTCTTGATAATAGTACTTCATTGGTTTGTTTCTGTTAGGCTGCAAAGCTATGCAGTATTTAGAAATAAGGTCCGTTAGAAACAGTGGCACTTCCTTCTGAATCAATATGCACAGGATGACTTGGAGAGTTTGTTCAGTCTTGGGGCAAACTTTGAACTTTATTATGCTGTGGTACCTTCATATTGTTTAGAGTACAAATAAAGTTTGAGTCCCTTTTGGTACGGGATTAAATAGCATGAATGGATGTCAGTTTTATTGTAAGTAGAAAGTGATATGTTACATTTGTCATGCAAGTTGTTAATTTTTAACAAAACAACTCAAAATAGCTCATTAAATAATAATGTATTTATTATTACCTAAGTTTATGTCACAATACAATCGTTAATATTTAAGATGCTACAAGTCCTTTTGTGGTCTTTACTGCAACAGGCTTAATGCAGCTATTTGGCAGAAAGAATATTTGTTCATGTATTGTTAAAGCAGGAGCTTTAAGATTGTTTCTTAAATGTTTTTCACTGGTGTTAGGAACAGGAACAGAAGAAAGATCAACTCTGTAAAGAAAAGAATTCTTAGCTGCCAAGATGTTCCTAAGCATGTTCAGTTTGAAAGTAAATGTCATTGGAACCCTATGGATTTACTCATACACAAAGGTGTAAATCCTACACAAAAAGACTAAACTGCAGACTTGAATGCATTTCAAACAAATATATCCTATTGGGATTCATTTCCACATAATGGTAAAAAACAATTCATGTACTTCTTTATGTGCACAGGGCATACATTCTTGATCTCCTCTTCTGTCTGCAGCCTCTCATACCATGCTGCATGCCACTGTAGAGAGCCATTGAGTTTCAAGAGAGACTTACGAAAGGGAGAGGGAACTAGGACGGGATAAAGAAAAGGGAAGAGGAGGAGGAAAGGGGAGAAGAAGAAAGTGGCAATGTTGGAGAAACAGGGCACATGATTATATGGCAGATGATTTTCACTTTTGAATAAAGAAGGCAACGTTAAGCTTGTTTCTTTGGCAATAGAAGCTCCCACTGAAATTAGCTCTGGCTTTGTGCAGTTATCTTCCAAAGCAGATATGTTGATCCTGGCAGAAGCTGAGGCCCATTCGCAATGAAGTTAGGCACACTTTACATGCTTCATCCAGTGTGATTAGGATTAAATTATGTGCTCAGGGACATGTAGTGTACCAACAGCACACAGTACATGCTTGAAGGTTGTAGTAGTGTCTCTAGGACGTCTTGCAATTGATTTTAGTGGTTTCAAACACTGAGCAAAATCCAAAGAAAGTTAGCCATGTTAGTGTTTACCTTAAATTAAGAGAACATAAGTCAAATCCACAAGTAACGTAACTCGTTGCTTTCAGTGGAACTTGCATACAATTAATTTTCTCTAGATTTGTTATCTTTTTTTTAAAAAAAAAGTCTTAATGTGATTTGACAGGATGTCAACTCCGCATACAATATATTACAGTGGGCCCTTGGTATCTGCTACCATTTGGTGCCAGGATCCCCCATGGATGCTTGTCCCATTATATACAGTGGCATAATAAAACAGTGCCCCTTTACATAAAATGGCAAGATCAAAGTTTGCTTTTTGGAATTGTGTGTATGTGAATATTTTCACACTGTATATGGTGGAATCCATGGATGCAGAATCCATGGATACAGAGGGCTGACTGTCATGAAAATGAGTGCTGCAAAAAACAATTACGATCTTCTTAGTGTAGAGTAGGGGTAGGCAACCTTTTTGAGCCGGGGGCCAGGTTGCTGTCCCTCAGACAATTGGGGGGCTGAAGCACCAAAAATAAATAAATAAATAAATAAATAAATAAATATAAAAAAAATTAAAAAAATATCCATGCACACTCTCTCAGCCCCAGAAAAGCCATGGCAAAACCCCTGTGGAGATTTTGCCAAGAAAACCCCAGGAACAAGTAATAACAACAATAATCAATATCATCATGGCGGGGGGGCAGTGGCGCCGGCGGCAGGACCGGCCTGGGGCCAATCCAAAGGCCTCGGGGGGCTGCATCCGGCCCCCGGGCCTTAGGTTGCCTACCCCTGGTGTACAGTATCAAATATTCATTGAAGTGGATATAGTTCTTTCTTTCTTTCTTTCTTTCTTTCCATCTTTCTTAATATTTTTAGATAACTCTCTACATTCTGATTCCTCTTGCCAACAAAGTAGAACAGAGATAGGCCCCATGTGGCGTATGAAAGACTACTATTATGCTAAAATGTCATTATTAGAATGAACTGGAAACATTGCACTTCATTTAACAGCCACCTTTCTTGTCTTCCTGACACCTCTTATGCTACTGTCTTCTATTTTTAAACTCTATTCAATTGCACCTATGTCCTTTGGCTAATGTTCCTAGAATGCCCTTGTGGTTTCCTTAACTGACTTTTAAGATGCACAGGTCATCACCTCCTGTCATAAGCTTCAGTATAATTATTTACTGGGGGGCATTTTCCAAACCTGTTATCAAGAGGTCCCAAGATCTTTATGAAGGAGCACAGATAAGCAGGTTATGTGAAAATGTACTTTCTATAGAACAAAAATGAGATTGTTCAAGTAGCATTTGGAATGGAGCAGCTACACTGAAGAAATAATGCAGTTTGACACCACTTTACAGCCATGGCTCCATCCTACCAAATCCTAGGAGTTGTAGTTTGTGAGCTACAGCACTTAAAGTGGTGTCCAACTGAATTATTTCTGCAGTGCAGAGGCTGTGATACTCTGCAGATTTACAGTGTAATCTTATACATGTTAACTCAGAAGGAAGCCTCTTTGAGTTTACTGAGGTTCACTCCTAGGGGAGTTAGGTATATCCCATTAAACATTTGCATAAACCAGTATCGTCATCATCATCATCATCATCATCATCATCATCATTGTTTATTTGTATAGCTCCATAAATTTACATGGCTCTTTACAGACACAATCAATTCAAAACATTAAATCCTGCCAGAGGCATGCAAAGTAAGGAATAATAAAATATGAAAATATACAGTAATTATAAACAAATTATACAATAAAGTACAATACTATAAAAGCAACAAATGCATGTAATCAAATATAAAATTATAAAACAGTATTAAAATAAAGTTCCAAATGCTTTAGAAAACAAGAAAGTCTTTAATTCAGATTTAAAACTTAAGAAGTAAAGAGGCAGTCTGCAGATGTTCAAGTATAGATATTCAGTTATAGAAACTCATTCTCCTGTCCTTGGACAATTGAAGTACATATTTCTATATACACCAGATTAAGGCTACAATCTTCTGCACACTCTCCTGGCAGAGAGTTTCATGAAACTTAGTGGACATTCTCAATCAAATGTTTATTATGGTCATGGATCACCATAAGTATAGATAAACCCAAAATTTAAAACATTAAATCAGTATTTCTCTACTTTTACTGAATTTGCCATTTTTCTTGCAAAGAGCCCAATCTGTCTCTTACTAATACAAATATAAGATACTTACCGGTAGCTCATTAAGAGATTTCCTTAATATCTGCCTAAAATGGACATTGGGTTACATAGGTAACACACTCTACCTATCCATCCCACAGGAGCATAAAGCAAAAGAAGAACCTGAAGATTTTCTTGTAGCAATGCAGATTATACAGCCATTATGCTTATAGAGTAGAGTTTTCTGTTTGAAAGCATATTCTGGTTAAAGGACTGACCAGACAACTTCTGCATAAATTCTGCAGAACTGGGAACTTGTAACCAATTTCAACATCATGCTGTCTACAACCATCAAAATATGCCTGTTAACAGAATGGACAAGATGTGTGGATAGCTAGTTGCTCCAATTCAATTTCAGTAAAGAGAAACAAATCATATGGAAATTATCTTTAAAATGCAACTAAATATGCAAGTTAGCCATGCCTCTGTGATTTATCATATACTTTTAATATATTTCTAATATGTTTTTAATTTGAATTAAATCCCTTGACGTCTATCAGCAAATTTCTTTCTGGAAAACATTTTCTCCTCTCTGGGAAGTGCAGTTACTCTCTTATGATGTAAGAAAGAAATGAAATCGTATTACTGTTGCTCGCTGAACTAAATGAAGGGATGCTATTAGTTATCTTAGTAATGTTAGAGATTAAAATAGTTGAGGTTTTCCTGGTAGTACTAAGAGAAACTTTAGCTGAAAAAGAAGACCTTGCACTGACAGGTTAATCAATTGTAAGATGTTATGAAAAGTAATCCTGGACAACTTGCTTGCTGACCAATAATCACCAGAAGCCTCCCAGCCTTTGTGCTGGGAACCACATTAGGTGATGGAAGCGGGATGCCACATGCACAAAAGCTACTATGAGGATCCCACACCTCCTGTGGGTGAGGCAGAGGTTCCTTTCACCAAGCTGGGTATGATCCATGTTTCTTTTAAGTGTCCATAAGGGGACCCCAGCTGGGTATGACAAGCATGCAGGCCTCATCTGCCCTAAGCTGTATCCAATACCATGAAAAACTGCCAAAAGATGTGATGATGACTAGAAAGAAAACATATGCACCAACAGAGTACAGGTGGGATGGAGACTGAAGCTCAACTGAAGCTCAGGTAGCCCAGTGAGAGGTTTTATGCTTGCCAGGCCGCCAACACACACAATGGACAACTGCCCAGTCTTGACTGGCCCCTTATCCCACCTGCAGCAAGAAGCCTGTGGAACTGCATGGGACCCTGGAAAAAGATGACACCTGTGTGCAGAAAATGGTACCAAGCCTCAGTTTCCCTCTTTTGCAAGCTGTCTCTAATTCAGGCAGAAAAATATTTTGCCCTGCAGTTTCACAGTGCAAATATATTAAGTAAAATGGCCTAAATCATTCTAATGTGAAATGTTTGCTATGCCTTTCCAAACACTTCCCCCCCCTTCAGAACACCCTCTCACAGCAAATATGTTTCATATTCCTGATTTGTGATTGGGGAAAAAAAGGATATGAAATGCAGGGACAGGGGAGTTCTCCAGATGTGGAAGGTAGTGTTGTATCACTGTAGTAGAATTGTGTATCCTGTCAGTTACTAGCCTAAGGGCGTTTTCACATGGGGCTTTAGGCGGACGCAATCCTACCTCCCTCCGGCCCCAGTCCGGCTCCTTTTCCAGTGTGTTCACACTCACGTCGCAGCAAACCCCGCCCCTTCCGGTGCCATCCCTGCGTCAGTCCAGCTCCTTGCTCCATGTGTTCACACTCACGTCGCAGCAAGTCCGGCCTCACTCCGGCCGATCCAGCGCTAACTCCGGCATCAGCCCCGGCAAGGTAATTCCTTTTTTAAAAAGGAATTAAGTTGCCGCCGCCGGAGCCATTCCGGAATGAGCGGCATGGTCGGCTCCAGGCGGCTTTGGTGGGTCTAGTGTGAAAACGTCCTGAGTCCTATACACAAACAAGCATATTAACTTTGGGGCTAAGCAGACGGCACAAAGCACCGTCTTCAGAGCAAGGAAGGGGAGGGGCAGCCACACGCTGGGCGCCCCAACCCCTTCCCCAAAACGTACTCGGAGCAGCTGACCCTCCGCACGGCCGGCGCTCCGAGGATGACCTCCCGCTGCAGCATCCATACACGCTGCAGTGGAAGAGTCGCCGAAGGTGCGCCGGCAGCCTTTTGCGGCGCACCTTCGGCGATTTGTGGAAGGAGTGCTATTTTAGCGCTCCTTCCAGGGGCGGCGAAGCTGCACCGCGGGGCTGAGGTGTGCGGATACCTCGGCCCTGCGGCGCAGCTTCCTAGGGCGGCCCCGTGCCGCCCGTCTGCTTCCCTCCTTTGTTTATTTTAACATTGTGTTCCAAGTGTTCTGAACAGTTCTCTAGCTCAATATATACAAGACCAAATTAGAAAGAGAAATGGCAGAATTGGTATATATCCACAAACTCCAGTCCCTTGACAGTAGGTTGAACAGAAACAGGTGTTTCCTGGCACACTACACATATCATGACACTAGTTAAAACCTCAGTTTCATGAGGTCTCTCTTGCCCATTTTAGCATATCTCCTTTCTATTTCCCAGCCAACATCACACATTTCAATAACTTCCTCCACAATTCATGTGGTTATCTACTTAATCACCATCGATCATCATTAAAACTGAACTTGTCACCTCATCACCCTACCCACAAGCTTTGCATTTCTATTGCTGTTCACTCTGATGAGGTAGATTTATTCTACAAAAGCTTATGCTACAACTTCTTTCTTTCAGTTAGGGGCAAAACAGACTGCCCCTTTGCGTCGGCTTCTGGGTGGCTTCAGAGCATGGCATTTTGATACCACATGTTCTGAAGCCACCTGGAAACCAGCGTCATGCCATCCACTTGTCCACATATGGGCTAGCTTCATGGCACTCCAGTGGCACGGCGGTTACACGGCACATGATGCACAAGCACTGTAAAGCCATGGCAGAGAGGGAAAAGCTGGCTTTTTGCTGGCTCAAAAAGGAATGTCTTTCTGATGCTCCTTTTTGCACTAGCAAAAAGCCAGATTGGGGCCGTGGCCCCAGCCTGGTTCTCTGTTCCACCCCTAAGTCTCAAAGGTGCCTCAAGATCCCTTTCTATTCAAAAAGTAAGTTACCCTCTCAAACAATATCCTATGTCAAATATGCTTTTGTTACATCAAAAATGCTTTCCATGTCAAAGAGCGTAGATCACAAGCTGCATTGCTTCTCTTTCTTGAGGGAAAACCCATTAGTATCTAAGGGCCTTTGCAGACTGCCAGAAATAGTGCAACTTGAGTCCACTTTAGCTGCCCTGGCTCAGTGCTAGGGAATCATGGGAACTGTAGTTTATTGTGGCACCAGAGCTCTCTGACAGAGAAGACTCAATCTCTCAGAAAAAAATACAATTCCCATGACTCCCTAACATTGAGCCAGGGCAGTTAAAGTGGACTCAATTTGCACTTTCTAGCAGTCTGCAAAGGCCCTAAGTTTATTTATTGATAGAGGACTCTCTGCTATTGCAAAATGGAATAGCTAAAAATATTACAATGTTCTTTACTCTTTGTGACTTTTTCATATTATAATAGAAATCTTGTTTAATGAGCATTAGTATGGTTCATGACACCCCAGGTCTTAGTTCTGCATTATATGTTTTGGACACAGTAATTTAAACTGTGGTTCTGCAGTGCCTGAAATGAAACTAGAGCTTGTTTGTTTTTTCCTTCAGAACTCCCACTTCTCCATCTCATGGGTCCATTGTCTGAAGACAGTGGAGACCTGCCAGGACTGTCTGACTTTCAGACAGCTGGAGTTTAATTGAAATTTTCAACTGAGAAAGTAACAAAACATCTGAATATCAACTGAAAATTCCAATATGTAACACACACGCGCACGCACACACTTCCCATTATATTTAGTAGGCATAATTTGATTCAAAAGTACAGTTGTGTTGCTAAGAGTAAAGTGGGACTGCATGGCAGCAAAGCTGTTCTCAAACCTGGGTCTTTTCCAAAGCAGGAGGTTAGTTAGGTTCAGATTTCTGGAGCAGAACAGATTCCAATAGGGCTTCTCCTGCCTTTGGCTTTTTCCACCCACAGTCTGACTTCTTAACACTTTTCTCCATTACTGGAAACTAATGTAGATGTTAATTTGGATATAAGAAAGACATGTGGGAGTGGTGGGTTAGGGAGCCACAGGAAGATGGGGCAGTCAAGGAGAAATTTAGGGCCTTTACAGACTGCCAGAAATAATGCAGCTTAGTTCCCCTTATTCATTTGCCACTTTTGTTCTATAAAATGAATCCTCATACCGCCAGTTTGTATGTGATGGTGCAGCTCTATGATTAATGATAGAGATTTATTTCCACCCCACAGTCCACACTGAATGGTACTAGAGTCCCTGTGTCCCTTGATATGCTTCCTGCCTTTAATACTGTATAGTTTCTGGATGTTTTTATACATACGTAGGACGTTATCACACTAGCGGCAAGAAAAGCGGCAAGGAATCAATCCAGAGCCATACCGGAATGATTCTGGTCGCGCAGGCCGTAATTCCTCTTTGAAAGAGGAATTCAAAAGAGCTGGAATGATGCAGCGATGTCGCAAGGATGATGCAGGGATGGGCGGGGTTTGCCGCGACGTCGTCTGATCACGGAGGCAAAGGAACCAGAATGATGCAGCGATGGCGAAGGGGTGGGGCTGCTTTAGACCCCGTGTGATAACGTCCGTAGTTGTGATACATCAAGGAGTTATCCCATGATCTAGGCCATTTGATTAAGGCACAGATCTAATTCAGTTATTATCAGCATAATCCAACTGATGTTATTTGGACAATACCAGTTGATATCACTTGGCAACACTGGTCTGGTGCACCTGTATTATCTAATCTAACCATTACTACTCAGAGCTTTAAAAAATGCTCTTAAAGGCATTTGTACTTCTGGGAAGTGGTGACTATCGGGATATTATGTTTGTGTTTGCTTTTTTCCAAAGTAAGCAACTTTGCTTGTCACCACAAGAAACTGCTGTAAAATGGGTAGACAAACTCATAGCATCTATATTGTGGCTAAACTTGAGTGTGTAAAGTGTGAGTTGATTGTATGCTTCTGTATTGGGGTGGTCCTGCAAAAACTGAATTAAGTTGAACAGTATGTATAAAGGGAGTACACCCTGAATGAAAATACCATGACTAGGTCATCAGCTTGCTAGCTCTTGGCTTGAAATGTTGTTGTTTTTTTCCTTCTTGTAGCAAATACTGCTTCATTCCCGTGTTAATGCCACCAAGGTGATATTTCTTATTACGGATGGATATTCTAATGGAGGGGATCCCAGGCCCATCGCAGCTTCCTTACGTGAATTTGGAGTGGAGATCTTTACATTTGGGATATGGCAAGGCAACATCCGAGAGCTGAATGACATGGCTTCTCATCCAAAAGAGGAACACTGTTATTTGCTCCACAGTTTCGCTGAATTTGAAGCTTTAGCTCGCAGAGCCCTTCATGAAGGTATTGCACTTTTTACTGTGGAAGTACTATGGTGACTTTCAGATAGATAGATAGATAGATAGAGTCCATTGGTGTTTTATTATTTATTTGAACTATACATTTACCACAAGGTCCAGATTCAAATAGTTGATTGACTGAAAATCACAACATTGAAGGGAACACTTTTCTTGAATATAGGTTCTGTATTATTAAATGCAAACATGCAAAAATCAAATGAGAAAACTGTGAGAGAATTGGCTGAGGTCTAATCTGCACTGTAGAAATAATGCAGTTTGACATCTTTTTAACTACCTTGGCTCAATGCTATAGAATCCTGGGATTTGTAGCTTGTGGCACCAGAGGTCTCTGATACAAAAGGTTAAATATCTCACAAAACTGCAAATCCCAGAATTCCATATCCAGAATTCCATTTCTGCCTTGAGTATTCTGGGTACTAGAGATTTCTGGTTCATCATTTTTCAAAACTGTCCCATTTAAGATGTTTCATATTGTTGGCCTACCATATTCATGGGTTCACCATCCATGGATTCAACCAATCACGGATCAATAAATATATTTTTTTTAAAATCCAAAAAGCAAAGCTTGATTTTGAGTTGTTCACCATTTCATATAAAGGATGCCATTTTACTATGCCATTGTATATAATGAGACTTGAGCATCCACAGATTTTGGAACCAAAGCCCAGAAGATATAGAGGGCCCACTTTACCAGAAGGCATTTCCCAGTTCTTCAGTGTGGCATATTTCATTCCTTTAGTAGACACGATTGTCCACCCACCCACCCCAAAAAACCAGACAGTATAAGTGCCTAATCATGTTTGTCTGATAAATGAAGGCACCAACTCGTTGTGAATTTTTAGAATCTGTATTAAAATTGACAAGGAGCTCATTCTGTTCGCCTTGCTCAGTAAACGAATCTAGCAAAGCCACTTGTAGGGACTGGACCAAAATAAATTTCATAAGAAGTGATCCAAACTTTTGTGACTGGGTTATGATTTTAAACATCTGAGAGAAATGCTGTGTTTGTTTTCACAGATACAAATGTAGACTTTGCAGTTCCAAAAAACCTTCAAAAAACTTAAATTCTAGCCTTCTACAAATGTTCATTTCATACAGTAATAAATGTTTGAAGGACTACCTTATCCCATATGTAACCCATACATTCAGATATGGAAGGTTTATTATTTGTATCTTATATTGTTTACTTTGGACCTACTACAGGCAGGGTGTTTTAGTGTGGCCATACAAGAGACAGAACTTTTTATGGCAAGGGTAAGCAACATGCAGTTCCCTGGCTGTTTTTGTGGAGACCATTAAGTGTCCCAGTTGTTGCCAAATATGCCATGAAAGTAGTGGTTGTAGAACTACATTTACTGTAAAATAATATGTACATCTCCCATAAGCATAAATATACTTGTTAAATACTAAAGTAGAACTGTATCTTTTTGCTGCCACCAAAACAACAAATTCACTATTAGAGAGTGGAGTTTGGTTTCCCTGGATTCAGTGGTTGCCCAAGTAGCTCTTGAACCCTGGAAGTTACCATCCCTGCTGTACCAGTTACTATAACATAACAACCATCATTGAATTTTCATCTCTTGCTAAAAACTTTTCACACAATTTTCCCTGGTTTGTTACCCAGTGTGTTTGTGCATGCACACACACATGCATATTTTCCAATGCCTTTATTCTTGCTTTTTGCTTACCTATACTGTGTTACTTATACTGCATTCTTATTTATTTGTATCCTTATTGTTCAACACTCGGGTATTTTTCAGTGGATTGAACAGTATATAAATTCAACACAGTACAATATGACGCAACACAATACAATAAATCCAGATGGCAGGTACAGGATAAAGTTGCATCCACTGCCCCAATCTCGGTACATTAAAGATGCTCAAGGACCTACATGCACACACTTGAATACAAAGACGGGATAGATAGTGAAACCACACACATGTAGACTGCTATGCAAGGGGCAAGCTGCACATTCAGAAAACAGGCGGGTTCAAGATACATGGTTTTGAACCTTCACTCCACATTCATTTCTATATGTAACATTTACCTGAAGAAGCCTCTGATCACAAACACAATAGCCCTCAGCTTTTTAGTTCAAAACTATAATCTTGCTTTTAAAACAATTTGCTGACATCCTATTCACTATTTATGATGTTGTAAGCTTGACGTAACAACTTCATAAATTTTGGAATTCCCATTTACAGTAGTTGAACCACTGCAACAATTGAAAGTTCTCCCCAAAACCAGCAAGAGCCTCACTGCCAGGAGGACTGTTTTCTTTTTTTGCTCACTGTTCGATTCCCTAGTGCCTCAGAAATCCCACAATTGGCTGGGCTGCCTGGTTTCTATGATAGGGTTTGTTTTGTTTTGTTTTGTTTTGTTTGGGGGGGGAGAGTCACATAGGGAAATTTGTCATTGCAGCTACATCTCCTGATGCAGCATCGTGGGTCTAATCTGCACTGCAGAAATAATGCAGTTTGACACTGCTTTAACTGCCATGTCTCAATACTATAGAATTCTGGGATTTGTAGTTTTCTGAGATATTTAGTCTTTTCTGTCAGAGAGCACTGGTGCCACAACAAAATATAAGTCACAGGATCCCATAGGATGGAGCCATGACAGTTAAAGTGATGTCAAAGTGTATGAATTCTGCAATGTGGCACAGCCATTGTTTGGAATTACAAAGCAGCCATGGTAAAATGGATGGGAGCTATGAAATAGTGCTACTGCACACTTCTGCAGTTTACATTCAGTTGAACAAGGTTTGCATGGGGAAATTACCCAGCAGAGTTAGATTTTAGAAAACAATTTTCAATTATGCAAGCAAAGGAAACTAATCAATAAATCATTGTGATTATGTATTTGACAAACTTTTCTCACTCCCTGCCAAATTCCTACCATGCAGCCTGTGGGGTTGGGCGAGGGAATATCATTAAGCTTATAAAGCTTCCAGCAAAAAATAAAATAAAATAAAATAAAACATCAGGATGTATTTTAGTTTTTCATACTAAACTATTTTTTTTCTTGATTTTTTAAAAAAATCTTTCACTGCAATGATGGTTATTATGTTTAATTTATTTGTGGGATTTTTTTAAAAAATGGAATCTCCTCTCCATTCCAAAACCCTGGCTATAGATCTGCCTTCTGGTAGTTACATTCAAGAAGACATATCCCATTGCTCCTATCTTTGTGATGGAAGTGAAAACTGCTGTGATGTCATGGCAAGCTGCAAATGTGGTACCCATACTGGGCAGTTTGAATGCATCTGTGAAAAAGGATACTATGGAAAAGGGCTACAGCATGAATGTTCTGGTATGTATCTATTTTCTGCTTTTATGATTGCTAATGTAGTTGTTTAAGCATTGGACTAGGAACTGGAAGACCAGAGTTCAAACCCCACTTGGGCATGGAAACCCACTGAGTGACCTTGGGCAAGTCACATTCTCTTAACCTCAGAGAGGTTAACTTCTGGCCTCAGAATAGGCAAAGACAGCCCCCCTCTGAACTCATTCTGCCAAGAAAACCCATGATGGGTTGACCTGAGGGTCACCATAACTCAGAAATGACTTGAAGACACCCAACAGCAAATGTAAGAATCCTAGAGCAGAATTAGAGAGAAACTCGCATTTGTTCCACTTCTTTCAATGTTTCATCAAGCTCTTCAGCCCAATAGTATAGGGGGTCCGAGGCTTAAATATATGAACAGAATGAATGGAGTATATATATTACATAGAGAGCTTTCAAGCTGTCTCTGAACTCATGTTTGTTAGCCAGCTAGAAAACCCCTTTGTTTTTACAATCCTAGCCAGCCAGTACCTAGACATTTGTTCTCTAAATGCTTAAAATCAGAAATGTTAAATGTTACAATTTAAGAAAATTGTAATGTATTAATGAATAATTTTGATGAATACGCTTTTGAAATGCCATGCATGCACTCACTTATCAGAGAAGTGGAACTGACTGTAGCTTTCTTTTGACTGCATGCTCAATGGAAAGTTTGGTTTGTTGTTTATGTAAAGTGTAGGAACTTTTCAGCCACTTCTTGTAGGATTAATTTTATAGCCAGCACACCATCAACACTCAGTTCCCAATGCTTATCTGGCAATGTTGTATTGTTTGTATTTTCCTGGAAGTATAACTACAGTCATTTTCGCAGACTTTGAGTCCACGTCCCTCACCCATTTGCAGGCGGCAAACAGTACGCACCATTGATTTCAATGGGGCTCGAATATTTGTAAGCCGCCATTTTCGTAGGGGGATCCAGAATGGATTCCCTGCGAATTGGGAGGGGCTAGTGCAGTGTTAATGCATCTCTTGTTTTAAGTGAGCACTGAAGTTGGGTTTTGGATATAGCTCAGTGGATGAGCCCATAGTTTGCATACAGATAGCCCTAGCTTCAATCACAAGGCCAATCCAAGGTCAATTCTAGAGCCTAATGCTCCTGACTAGCCCAAGACTTATGGCCAGTGAAGAAAAGGCCTAGGACTGCTATTCCTAGAATTCCCCATCCCCCATAGCCAGTGACTGTGCTTGTTGGGGTTTTAGTAATTTTTCCAAGCGCTGTTATTAAAACAAAAGATTAACAGAAGCCAGAATTAGATAACAGAAAAATGGGCTATAGGTCTGACGTTGGGTACAAGATGAATAGAAAGGGAAATCACGGTTTAATGAATGTATCAGTCCTGCTTTAAAAAAAAAATCAGTAAGTATTGGCATAATTTTTCAACTTTCCAAGAATGTTAGCCATGTAGTGCTTAAGTGTTTGCAAACCAGAAATATCTACAGATGCATTCCTGAAGCTTGTCATTACAAAATGAGATTACTACACATAGTTGTTGTCTTAGTTGTTGTCACTAATTGCAATAACAATCAAACACATCTGTCCTAAATTAGACTCAGAGTGAAGATGGTTGATTTATGCAAATTTTGTTTTCTGATCTGAAATGGCTACAGTTTGATACAGCTCCATTCTGGAGCCTATCAGAACACAATCCTTATGTTCAATACAGCCTGCACAATATAAAAACATAGGATTTTATGACTGAATTTGGCAACACATCATTATTTTTTGTAAGACCTTCAGCAATGCATTGGCAAATAGAAGTTTTTAAGAGGTTGCATATATTATAGAATGCATAGGAAGATTTGCCATCTGCTGCACATGTGCTTATTGGAGTTCAAGTTGTGTACACAAGTCATAACATTTGGCCTGAAGGGCTTAGTTTTTCTTATAAACATGACTTTATCTCATATTTTTCTATATTTTTTAAAAGAAGATAATCACAAATAAGCAAGCAAATAGAAAACTAATTTATGGGATGTTGTTGCTAGAACAACTTCTGAGGGTCTTTTAACTTTCCTTCAGACTCAAATATCTCTATCCATCCAAACTTCATCCTGAAAAATCACCCCAAAAATGACAAATCTCACTCCCAGGAGCCTCTAGTGGGGTACAATTTGCAATGTAAATGTAATACCTCCACCGCAGGGCTTATGTTAGGCCAAAAAGACAGGTTGTAAAAAGAAGAAGTGATCATCCAGTTTCTCCAATTTTCAAATTCTGCCTTTTGTGGGTTAAAACTGGTCTGGGGGGGGGATTACATATGTCTAGCAATTTCAATCTCACTCCACCCCTAAAACTTCTGATAGCACAATTTGACATTTGAGACCAAATATGTTCCTCCCCCATGCAAGTGGCATCAGCAAGTCTCTTTCCTCCTTCTTATCCATATTCCTACGGTAATTGGCCTCATTGCTTGTCTTTTGTATAAATGTCAATACCTTCCAACTGTCCTGATTTGGCAGCGACAAATCCTGATTAATCCTCTGTCGTTCCACTTTTACAGTTGCATTAAAAAGGCCACATTTCTCTCTCTTCTTCTCACTTGCCCCTCCCTTTTTCTACAATTTACTTCAGTTGCTATGAACTGAGTACAAGAGGAGTGGGAGAGGAGAGGAGTGGTGGATTCTTGACCTTCCCAGTAGGCTTAAGCAAAAACAAACTGCAGCCACTTCTCCTGGCATATGTGTTCACCCTCATTAATAATTTTAGCCACTTTGACCACATGCTCATGTTGTTTGGCCAGATGTGAAAGGTTGGAGTGTATGAAATCATATCTATATGTTGGTTCTGTGCTTATGCAGAGCTTTCTTTGGGACATTCTTCAACTTGGCTTCATTTCAGCAACAAGTTAAAACAAGACGTTTTAAAAAGCCTTTGAGGAGGAGGTCTAAAGTTTTTATCCAATGTGTACATTTATATAATTTTAACTGTTTAAACATAATTTTCAATTGTTATATAGTTTTGACGGTCATTTTTTTACTGTTTTGAATTTTAAATGGTTTTGAATTATTTGAACTGATTTTGATGTATGCCACCCTGAGAGTTTTGGATATAAAATGGGATATAAATATTTTAATTAATACATAAATGTTTGCATACTCTTATAAGTACTGCATTACAATAGCAGCCCTGTCACAATAAAATGGCCTTCCCGCATCCTCTCAGCAAAGAGACTGCATCAAATCTGCAGCATTTCTGTTGGGTGTGGGGTGTGTGGACTGCACAGGGTAACATCCCAGCACTCCCTGCACCATCCCCCACAGTCTGTCTGCTGTACGCGGCACACAGTCCCCCTTCATCCCCCGTGTCACTCCATCATCCCCGCATGCATGCCGCTCCGTTCTCCCCATGTGTGTGTGTTGCTCCATTCTTCTCATGCACGCACACTAGCCCGTTCCTTCCATGTGCACGTCACCTCATTCCCCCCTGCGCACACTGTCCCCCATGCACTGTCCTGTCTTTTTCCTCATCAGGAAAAGGATCGGCTGGCTCAGGGAGAAGGAGCGGGCGCTGTCCTCAGAAGCCCCACCTTCTCCCACCCTCCACACTGAGTGTCACCCAGTGCGGGAATGTCACTGCACCACACATGGCCCATACCCTGGTTCTGGTGAGAACAGATCAGATGATGTCTGGCAGTAGGGTCGTGATGGTGAACCTATGGCACACATGCCAAGGATGGCATGTGAAGCCATTTTCCCTAGCATGCGCCTGTTCCTCTTCCTTCCTGACCCTCCCTGGGCTTCATCTGCAGCTGAAGGCCAGGCACGGCATGGGGGAAGGAGAAGAAAGAGGCGCACAGCTGTTCCTCTTCCTTCCCAACCCTCCCTGGCCTTCAGCTGCCTTTCCGGAGGCAACTGAAGGCTGGGGATGGTATGGGGGAGGAGGAGGAAGAGGTGCGTGCCTGTTCATCTTCTCCCCCCCCTCGCCCCCCAGGCCTTCACCTGTCTCTGGAGATGTAGCTGAAGGCCTGTGAGGGTGAAGGGAGGTCCCGCCCCAGAAGTCCCACCCCCAGAGGGCAGTCGTCATACTCTACATACTGATAAAAACAGAGAAGGGCTGCCTGTATTCTGTGATTACACACAGTCAGAAAATACACACAAAGACATTATCTTGTACAGAGCATAGATTTCTCTTTTGAACTTTTATCTGTAAAGATGGTGAAACTCACATGCAAGAGTAAGCAAAGCTGGGTTTTCAGTGATCAACTATGAGACAATATTTTCCTGCACAACTCTGTTGTGTAGGGATTAATGTAGCATAATTCATAATATGGTGTATGCACAATTGGCTTTGCCTTAATGGCTTCTGTTTGTGTGAGATAGGGCACCCAAATGTTATTGATCTCTGTGCTCTTGCCCCTTGAAAAGTTTCTCTCAAGAGCTAGAGGACTCTTCAGAATGGTATGGAATATGGCAGGGATGAAGTACATAGAGCAGAATATCCCAATGTTTAGATGCACTTTCTGGTAAGACAGAGCTGCCACTGGATATGGTGCATCATGCTTAAGTGGTATTCCTGCACTGTGGTTAGATGTGGATGGAGACTACTGTCTAATGTGCAAATCTCCTACATATACAGAGTTTGGAAATAATTTGTTGCAGGTAAGTTCACCTGCAATGATTATCTTTGGTACTAACAAGGTTGTAGTCCTATGCTTTTCCAGAGGTAGCCTAACAGCCACCCAGCTGTTACTTTGGGAAGGGTAATACTTTGCCCAATAGTCATTGTATCAGGCAAAAGATATCTTACTTCCTTGTCTTCCCTTAATTATATGAGGTGACTTGATGGCTTTTAAGCAAGAGTCCTGTACTGGTTAGAAATGTGCAGACTCTGCTCCTCCACCTCACCTCCATTCCATTCATGGAGAGTGGTGTTATACCGCAGAAAATGTGACAGCAACACTTCCTGGACTAAGTGTACAGCTATAACACTACAGCATACCAGAATTAAAATACTAGAGTGACATAAAGTGCAGTAGCACTACAGTACAAGGATATCCCCAGATATCCCAACGTTGGTGCTTCCAGGAGTCTTGAATATTATGTTAAAGAAAGAAGAACACAGAAGAACAAAGATCAATTTTCTACAGCAAATGAAGTGTCCTAATTTTCTACACAGTGAAAACACTAATGTATTAATAATGCGTAACAGAATGAACTAGGAACCCCAATCAGATGATAATGACCTGCACAGCATCTACAAGTAATATAACAGCTACAAGTAATATAATAAGTTCTTTTCTTTGAGCAATGTTCCAAGCTGTGTGCATATGTAATTGTTTTATGGTTTGCATGCAGATTTCACATTAATGTCTATATGGAATTGGTCTCCCAAGCGGGAATTTGATAATATGTGAGGCAGTCTTCCTAATCAACAATGGAAAGAGTACCATCAGATGCAGATTGATTTCTCAAGAACTGATTTTATAAATATATAGACAACTTCTACCCATTAATATGAGAGGTAGAGAAAATAAATGATAGCTGAATATATTCCAGTGACCCCATGTCTTCTCAGGAAATAGATCATAGAATCATAGAGTTGGAAGAGACCACAAGGGCCACCAGTCGGACCCCCTGCAACTCTTCTTGCATGCATAAACTAGGTGAGTGAGTTTTTTGCCACTGTTCAGAAATTTGAAAGTTTGATTTTTTAAAAATACATAAAGCTAAGATACTCATATAAAATCACTGGGGCGAATCTGATGGATGAATGAATGGAACTGGATAGAAACCAGTTAATGACTTTGCTTGAACTTTTGATGACTGTATACTATTTCTTTGTTATATGCTATGGTATCAAATTATAGCCTAGTATTTTATCCAAACAGTGCTATCATCCAACTGCTTTGGTGCTTGGAAATTGTTTTTCTTGTTTTTCTGTCTTTCTTCTAGAATGATTTATGATATCAAATGTGAATAATAACCCTTTTAAAGTCTAATCTAATCTTCGGGATGGGATTCTAGAATTCTTCTCCTTACAAAACTAGATAATAATGGAAGTGACCATTGTCTTATTTTATACTTTTCATGAGCACACATGCCTCGCTTGTCCTCAATGTAGATCCAATCCAATGATAAACCAGTCACAAAAGATGTGACAAATATAAATGAACAATGCATTTAACCCACAAAGAAAGGGAGGAAGGTGGGTCAAAGTTCAAAAATGAACTTAGGTCTTGGCTGCCCAGGGAGCTGACTTTCAGTGAAAACTTCACCCTATGGAGAAGTTTTACCTCCTGAATAACTACCTCATATCTGATTGGCTGGTTATTGCTACAGGGAGCCTGTGAAAAGTGTGCCTACTGCTAGGAAGAAGATGCTGGAGCTGGGAGAAAATAGCATCAAGTCTTTGCTTCTCTCTCCTAGCAGAGGACCACAAAATTGGCATCCCAGGGAAGCCTGGGGTTCTTTGACATGCCCCGTGAGCCTCACAAATGTATAAATTCACAAGGTGAAGTATGTTTCTTCTCACAGTGAGTCTTGAGAGGTGTGAAGAGACTATTTTTTGTTGAGATTGTCAAATTTAATGGGATTTATTTCTGTCTTTAGTCAAACACCTGTGTTGCTGCCACACTGTAGCATTAATGCAGTGTGAAACCACTTTAATTGACATGGCTCAGTTATGGAATCCTGGGATTTGTAGTTTATTGTGGCACTAAAGCTGTCTGACAAACAAAGTTAAATTACAAATCCCAGAATTCCATAGCATTAAGCCATAACAGTGTCATACTGCATTAATTCTGCAATGCAGATGTAGCATTAGCCATTCAATCTAAAATTGAGATTTATTTTCTGAGTACACAAGGGATGCTTCAGCGTCTTCTATGAGGCACTGGAGCATGCTCCTTAGCCCTCAAAATCAGAGCCAGCGCTAAATTTATATTATAGTGTGCTTGTCAGTGTTAGTGTTTCTAGCTTGTTTTGGATTTGTAAAACAAACAAACAAAATCTTGGTCACCACTGTAGTAGTCATACAGTAGCATATGTCACAGTCAGTATAATACTATTGTAAATAATACATCTTAAGGAGTCTGTTCTAGTAATTTATGTAACCAGAACTCTTTTGCAAAATGAAATGTGACAAAGTAGAATAGATTAATTAGCAGCAGTCCTTCATTCCTGGCAACTCACATATACAGTAGTACATTTTAGCCTCTTGATCTTAATTATGTCATAAGACGCTACCATGAAAGTAGTACCATGAAATAGTTTAACCTTAAACACAAAAATTAGATCCTTCATTATATTTTAATATTGCTCCATCCTTTGATGTAAAGCTTTGATTCCCCTCCCCCACTTTGATTTTCTCAGGAAGACTATGATTAAAGCTGAGTATCTGAGTACTATTTAATAAGCTTCCTTAAGCACACACAGAAATATCCTTGGTGCACGAATGGTTTATGCAGATAACATTTTATGAGACAGTATGTTTTTTATAAGAGTTTGCTGAAATTCTGAGATCTAAGGCACATTTCCCCTTCCCTGAAAGATTTAAAAATGGAAGCAAGCTAGTCCTGTACTCTGAAAACATTTCTTTTCAGAGTGTGAAAGAGTATGATAACTGTGGCGCTGGCTGCATCATCCTAAGGCCCTGCTTCTTGAGAACAAAGAATTGAGTTACATCTAGCAACTGTATGATTCAGCCACCTCTTGCAGCGACATAGGGCTGCATCTCAAGCGGAGTCTCACTATGGAAGCAAGGGCAACAAATGAGTTATGAACACATGTAGTCTGTAGTCTCCTCTGTGGTGGGTGCTTTGTATTCATAGTTGACTGTTACTAAGAGGTTCAGTCTTACTGCTGTTTTCATATTATTTCAAGTGTAACTCCAGAAAAATTATTTTATTTGCAGAAACTGTACATGCAGAGTATAAATATAGGCATATAGGTCAAGAAAAAAATAAGTCTTGGAAACTGGCTGTCTTCTGGACTCTCCATGTTGCAGGCCTGGGAATATACACATGCCTTACTCTACTTTCTAACACATATGATTATATGTTTTAGGGTGCAGCCGCACTATCAAGACAAAACTTGATAGTGAGAACTGAGACATGACACCAAGACTCTAAGAGAATTCATTGTGGTACTGGGATGCTATTCAAGTTGATTACTGAATTGTGTTGTTGCCGTGTGTCTTCAAGTCATTTTCAACTTATGGTGACCCTAGAGTGAACTGACTGGCCTCCAACTGGAGAGCAGTTTGCATTGTAAGGCTTGTTGTTGTTTCTTGTTGTGTGCCTTCAAGTCTTTTCCAACATATGGCAACCCTAAGGCAAACCTATCATGGGGATTTCTTGGCAGGATTTGTTTGAGGGGTTTGACCTTGCCTTCCTCTAAGACTGAGAGTGTGACTTATCCAAGGTCCTCCAGTGGGTTTCCATGGCCAAGTGGAATTCTACAATGTACAGTATAATCATGATTGCTTTATTTATTGAATCAAAACTTCATTGCCCATGATCTGAACCAAACAAATCACTTTATTTCTTCTTCTTTCTATAGTCTGTTTAATTCACCTATTTTATTTATTTATTTTTTGCTCCCTAATACTATGGTTCCTATCTACATTATGATCTTTCTTTTTGTTAAGTTCACAGCCTGTATCATACCTTACAATTTCTGCATACCTCAGTTCAGAATTGGTGATTATGGTCAGCCACAGAAAATCAGTCTAATGCAGAAACTGGCAACTTATGGCCCTAAAATTGTTGGATTGCAACTTTCTCGCCATTATGTTTCCTGGCTGGGCCTGATGGGAACATCTGTCTAACAACATCTAGAAGCCCAGAAGCTATTTACTCCTGGCAGACTGTTACTATTTTAGCACTACTGGCATGCATATATTTTTTACACCCTGAAGGATGTGTGATTTGGTGTTAACAGGGTGGGATTGAAACCTAAGAGAAGACGAGATCGATATGTGACATCTGTCCCGTCTTCCACTCATCCTATTAGCCCAAGAGAACCGAGGGTCATCCCAACTATACCACAGACCCTCACCTTGCTCCTTTGCAATGCCAGATCAGTGAGGAACAAATCGCATATAATTTATGATTTGTTAGAGGAAGAGAATGCTGACCTGGCTTGCTTTACAGAAACCTGGCTGGGAGAGGATAGTAATGTAACCTGGGTGAAGGCTCTTCCAGCTGGGTATACTGTTAAGGAGCAGGTTAGGGAAAGTGGGCAAGGGACGGGGAGTTGCCTTGGTCCACAAAACCACAATCATCTGACCAGAAGACCTATCTGGAAAACGATCCACATCGAGTGTATTTACCTGACCCTGAAGGCTAAGGACAGTCTAGGGATTCTGTTGGTTTACCGTCCACCCTGTTACTTAACAGACTCCCTGGCCAAGCTGACACATCTAGTCTTGGAACTGGTGCTGGAGTCTCCCAGGCTTCTCGTCCTGGGGGACCTCAACATCCCCTTCAAGTCTGGCTCATTAGATCTGAAAGGCGCAGTTTGGGAGTTCATGACATCCATGACAGCCATGGGCCTGTCCCAATTAGTCTCGGGTCCAACACATTGTGCTGGTAACACACTTGATGTAGTCTTTAGTACAGATCAGGAACATCCATGGGCAGAGGTAATCCAGACTTCTGCCCTGTCATGGACGGATCATTTTCTGGTCAAAGTACTGAAGGCTACTACCCATATTCCTCTCGGGGGTGGAGAACCTATTAAAATGGTCCGCCCTCAAAGGCTGATGAAACCCAAAAGGTTCCAGGAAGCCTTGGTGGGTTCTATGGTTGGGAACGACAGCGATTCTGTCGAAGCCTTGGTTGATACCTGGAATAACAATCTTACCAAGGCAATAGACACTATCATTCTCAAGCGTCCTTTCCAGCCCGCTTCAAATAAAAAACCATAATACACTGGACATCTTTGTCAAATGAAGCGGACTGTACAATGACTAGAGCGCTGCTGGTGGAAACATTGACGTTTATCTGGCAAGACACGTCATAGGATCATGTTGGATTCCTATGAGTGGCAATAGATGCAGCAAATAATTCTTTCTATGCTGCACGTATTGCATCTGCAAAGTCTCGTCCAGCAGAGCTGTTCAGGATGGTTACAGAACTAACTCAGTTACCTCCCAACCTGAACCTATTATTGGAACCAACTAAAGCCTGCTGTGATGCTTTTAATGACTTTTTTGTAGATAAAATCTCTCAGATAAGGGTCGATCTGGATGCGGGCATTATAACAGAACCAGTAAGAGAGATGTCCAGGGACTCTGTGAACTGCGTTATACTGGATCATTTTGCATTTGTTAATACTGATGAGATGGACGAGCTTCTTGGAAGTGTAAGGAAGACAACGTGCCCTCTGGATCCTTGCCCATCATGGCTGACCGCCCAGGGAGGTGATGCAGTAAAAACACTATTACAGTCAATAATTAATGCATCCTTCAGGGAGTGAAAAATTCCATCTAATCTAAAACTATCAGTGGTTAAACTGCTCTTGAAAAAACCCTCCCTTGATCCCCTGGTAGAAAATAATTATAGGGTGGTCTCCCGTTTACTATTCTTGGGCAAAGTGATCGAGAGGGCAGTTGCCTTCCAGCTCCAAGCTGTCTTGGAAGAAGATGATTATCTGGAACCATTTCAAACCAGCTTCAGGACGGGATACGGAGTTGAGACTGCCATGGTCGCCTTAGTCGATGATCTCCATCTGGGCATCGACGGGGGAAGTGTGACCCTGTTAGTGCTCTTGGACATCTCAGTGGCATTCAATACCATAGACCATGGTATCCTTCTGGAACGCCTGAGGGAGTTAGGTATTGGGGGCACCACACTTCAGTGGCTCCGGTCCTACCTCTCGGGCAGATTCCAGATGGTGAGGCTGGGGTACAGTTGCTCTTCTAAGAGACAGCTGACATCTGGCATCCTGCAGGGCGCTATTCTGTCCCCCATGCTTTTCAACATTTACATGAAGCCACTGGGAGAGATCATCCGGAGATATGGGGCACAAATATGCTGATGACACCCAACTCTATTTCTCTATATCTCCGACTACTGCGGTGACTAAGGATGACGTCACTCCTCTGGATGCCTGCCTTGGGTCGGTAAAGGGCTGGATGAGGGAAAACAAGCTCAAGCTGAATCCAGAGAAAATGGAGGTGTTTGTGATAGGTACCCCTAGTCCGGGGAGGGAACTTTGTCAACCAGTCCTGGATGGGGTCACACTTCCCCTAAAGGACAAAGTTCGCAGTTTGGGAGTACTCCTGGACTTATCTCTACATTTGTCATCTCAAGTGGATGCGATGGCCAGAAGTGCTTGGTATCAACTTTGGTTGATCCACCAACTGCGTCCCTACCTGGACCGGAAGGACCTCGAAGCAGTAGTACTTGCCCTGGTAATCTCTCATTTGGATTTCTGTAATGCGCTTTACATGGGGCTACCTCTGTACCAAGTTCGGAAACTTCAACTTGTTCAAAATGCGGCAGCCAGATTGGTCACTGGAACATCTAGGTTGGACCATATAACTCCCATATTAAAATCTCTTCATTGGCTGCTGATTAGATTCCAGGCTCAGTACAAAGTGTTGGTTATTACCTTTAAAGCCCTACATGGCTTGGGCCCGAGTTACTTGAAGGAATGCCTCTCCCTATATAATCTGCCCTGCACTCTCAGAACATCTGGGAAGAAGCTATTAGAATATTATAAAACCAGACTTAATACAACTTCCCAACGATTGTTTACGGCTGCAGCCCCTAAGTTGTGGAACAGCCTACCAGAAGAGACCCGTTTTATTACTACTCTAGATACCTTTAAGAAGGCACTCAAGACAGAGCTCTTCCAGCGGGCCTATCCACCTGATCCCCCTTAGCGGACCAGGAAGCTAAACAAGCTATATTATAATATTTTGGTTTTCTGGCTGTAGATATGACCAGGTACTTTACAGTACCTTTTAATCCTGCTATTTTATTATTAATGCTTTTGATTTATTGGTGTAATGCTGCTATTTTAAAGTTTTATGGGTGGTTTTATAATCACTGGTGAATGCGCCAGTCATTTTAAATTATAATTGTTATTATATGTAATTTTAAAGGGGGGGGTAATTGTTTTACTATGTCACAATGTACTTTAGTGTGTTTGAGCAATTGTTTGTTAGCCGCCTTGATTGCCTGACAGGCAAAAGGTGGGATACAAGAATAAAGTTTACTTACTTACTTACTTACTATTTTATTGTAGGTATTTTGTATAACTTTTGTATTGTATATTTTATATTTCTATTTTGTATATTCATTTTTACTTTTGTAATCCCGCCTCGATCCGCAGGGAGAGGCGGGAAATATAAATTATTATTATTATTATTATTATTATTATTATTATTATTGTGCCTTTCCTTGCCAATTTTAGGTCAATTAGCCATTATGGGAGATCTGTTCCTATCATAAACTCATAACTATTCTGATTCCTATGTAATGCAACATCATCTCTACCCCATTCCATAGTAATGTTGCTCTGGAATTGTGGCATATTTATCCAAGGTGGGGAACATCTCATTGTAATGAGTTACTTTAAAAACTAGCTACTTTTTTGAAATGTTAATTGGAATAGTGTCACATTTTTGCCTGTAGTAGCCAGAACTTTAATACACTCCTTTTCAGTGGAATGCCCAGATTTTCATCCTAAAATAATAATAATAATAATAATAATAATAATAATAATAACAACAACAACAACAATAATAAATATCCCGCCTCTCCAAATAGATTGAAGTGGCTAACAATAATAAAACAGCATTAAAATACTAGTAAAACATCATATCCCATAAACCCTCCCATCCACAATAAGAAGTACATTTCAATTATTAAAACAAAGCAGGGGAAATTAAGGGGCAATTGATGGGACGTGACTGAGAAGCTAGTCTGGGAAGTCCTGCCAGAAGAGATATGACTTGACCATTTTTTAAAATTTTTATTTATTTATTAGTATATAACAAGTGTACATACATACCTATTTTTCCACCTACATGTGTATATCTATATATATATAAAATACAAAGTTTTTCCAGACTTTAAATATCTCCTTTTCACAAAATAAAAATTAAACTTCTTATACTTGACCATCTTTTTAAAGAAGTCGAAATTAGCAATGTATCGAATCTCCTCCAGCAGGCTGTTCCATAACTTGGGAGCGGCAGAAGAAAAGGTCCTCTGGGTAACCACCGCCAGCCTAGTTTTTGCTGGCTACAGGAAGTTTTTACCAGAGTACCTCAGTGTGGAGCAGATTGTATGGGAGAAGGCGATCCCATAAGTAAGCTGGGCTCAAGCCATGAAGTGCTTTAAAGGTTATAACCAACACCTTGTACTGTGCCCGGAAGCTAATAGGTAGCCAGTGAAGGGACTTTAATATAGGTGTTATATGATTGCCCCTAGATTTCCTGGTGACCAATCTGGCTGCCATAGTTTGAATTAATTGAAGTTTCTGGACTAGGTGTAAGGGCAGCCTTATGTAGAGCACAGTACAAAAGTCAAGTCATGAGGTTACCAGTGCGTGCACCACAGTTTTTAGGTTTTCAAGTTCCAGAAAGGGGCGTAGTTGATGTATCAACCAAAGCTGATAACGGGCGCTTCTGGCCATCGCGTGTATCTGGGCTGACATCTGGAGCAACAGATCCAGGAGCACCCCCAAGCTATGAACACAGTCCTTTAGGGGAAGTGTGACTCCATCCAGGACCAGTTAACAAACCTCCATATCCAGATTAGGGCCTTTGACAGTGAGCACCTCCTCCTTATCTGGATTCAGCTTCAGTCTGTTTTTCCTCATCCAGCCCATTACCACCTCAAGACATTCATTCAGAAGGGAGATGCCTTCCTTAGTTGATGCTGTGGTCTGGGGCATGGAGAGAGAGATCTGGGTGTCAGCAGCGTATTGATATCACCCTGCCCCATGCCTCCAGATGATCTCTCCCAGCGGTTTCATGTAGATGTTAAATAGCATTGGGGACAGGATAATAGGAAATAGGAAAAGGATGAAAAAGTCATGGGGTGGTTGCCTCATACTACCTATTGTAGAGTGTTGAGCAGCTGGCAAGGAGCAGAAGAAGATAAAGACAACAAGCAACAAGAAAAAAGGGAATGGGAGGGAGAGAAGAAAGAAGAATATGGGAGAGAGACTGCAAACATGAACTCCAATAGAGGCTCAGATTGGTTGGATTTTTTTAAAAAATTAAAGTTAGTCTGCTTAGTCTACCTTCCTCTGTTATTCCCAAATGAGAGAGATTGCTACTATTACCAGAAAGTGAAAGAGTAATTGTGAGCTCATGGGGTAGGGGAAAATTGGTGAGAGAGGGCTGTCTTCCTAAGCTGGCTGCTCAAAGTTATAGAAATTCTGATAACACAATGTTAACAGCATATTTTATTTGTTATTTTTTTACTAAATAATTTTATTAAATAAAAATTCACAACATATAATACATTCATCAACAATAAAAATTATACAATACATATCATACAATATGATTGTTCTTTGTCTTACTTTTTCATAAATCATACTAAAGTTCCATTAATTCAAATCATTTCCTATATCATTCTATGACAGTATATAATGTATTATTCTAGTTATCACAGCTAATAAGCATCAGACATTCCTCCTTCCAATCTTACATCTAATCGAATTTCATTTCTTCTTATCTTTCCTTTCTTCTCTTCGGGCCTCGGCAGACGACTAAAAGAGTCGTCTTCCGGGCAGGGAAGAGGAGGTGCAGCCGCACGAGCGGCGCCCCTTCCTCTCCCCGAGGTTGCCCCCAGAAGCGCCGGGCGTCCGCACGGCCGGCGCACCGGGGATGACCTCACGGCGCAGCGTCCACATGCGCTGTGCCGTTTGAGCCAGGGAAAGTGCGCCCGCCGCTTTTAGGGCGCACTTTCCCTTACATCTAAAAGGAGCGCCAATTTGGTGCTCCTTTTAGATGCGCCGCAGGAGCGCCGCGGTCCGGAGGCTGAACTCCGGCGGCGCTCCGACCTGCGGCGTCTCCGGGGCCTCCGTCTGCTGAGGCCCTTCCTCTCATTTTCCTTTCCCACCTTACTTTCTAATATCTTCTACTAATTTCCTTTCCAAATTCCTTTCCTTACTTCACTTCTTCCTTTCCACTGTCTCTCCCTATACTTTCCTCTTTCACTCCTCTATCCCTGCCTCCTCTTTCTACCTTCTCTTAAAAAGGTAAAGGTATTCCCCATTGACAAAGTTATCAAGTTGTGTCCAACCATAGGGTCTACCTTCTCTTATCCTCTTCACATTCACTCTCCCTTCTAATTCACATATACTAACCTTCCTGCACTTTCTTCAACTCTCATTCTACTTTCCTTCTCATCAGTTATCAGTTTATTTTATTCCACTTTATTTTTAACTTTTTATTACCATTCTCTCTGTTGCAACTCATTCCACTCCTTCTTCTATTACTATTTTAGACGTTTACTTCACATTTCATTAATTTTTTGACTTGCCTTTGTATAGATTCCATACATTTCCCCTTCCTGAGCCAACCCAAAAAGATTTTTTAATTATGCATATTATATATATTACTTTTTTTAAGAAAAGAAAATTATTGTTGCAATGTTTCCCCATACTTCTACTAAATAATTAATCACTGGATACCATTCCTCTTTCATTTTCCCTGAAATATTATGTTTTAATATTTGAGTTAGTTTATCCATCTCTATTGCATCATATAATTTCATTAACCATTCTTTTATGCTAGGAGTTAAACTGGACTTCCATTTTTGTGCATATACTAATCTTGCTGTTGTGGTCATGTAATAGCAAATTTTACCATATTTTCTCTCAAATTCTCCTTCATACATGCTTAGTAAATAAAATACTGGGTTCATCTGTAATATTCAAGATTTTGCTTATTGTTTCACTTATATTTTCCAATATTTTCTTGCTTTTTTTACATGACCACCAGCAGTCAACTGCATATTTTAGAAAGATGGAAATCCCATCTCCTGTTAGAGTGTTGTAGTCCAAGAGAAGCAAGTGCTAGCAAAGGATAGTTATGTAATATATTTTGCATTTTTTTTAGAGTTTCCAAGATGCGGTATCTGAAATGGCTGCTTGAAATCCAGTGAGCGTTTTCCTGTATGTTTAAGTCACACAATACTAACAGTAACAATAACTTCTTAGCAACAAATAACTCTGTGGTTACCTTGATAAAAAATATTTTCAGTTAATAAATAAAAGTCCAAGCTATGGTATTTATAGATTAAATTATTATTTTATATTAATAATCACATCAGCACCAGTTGGAAACAACTGTAGATTAGAATGAGGTTTTTGGTTTAATGTTACTAGGTAGGAAATTGATTTTTAAAAGCCCATTTGAATTAACATTTGATTCAGATAGACACCCATACACTGTGTATATATTTTCAGAGCCTCAACAGAAAAGTTTAATGACCCAACAAGAATATTATTGACTGTCTCAAGACGTTACATATGGAGATGTATCTCAAAGGCAAAGTAGTGCCTTAACCACATTCTTCACTTCCAGAAACAGAGAAGCTGTGATCATGGGTTGGGGGCGCAGGTGGTAAACTTAGGAAACAAATGTGATGTGTTTTAGATTGTTAGTTTATAGTATCATAGAGCCTCCATTGGTATTCAACATATGACTGAAATGTTTCCTGCACCTTTTGCCACTGTATTATTGTGCCAGCACTTGTGCCTTTCAGTGTAGTTAAGGCATTGCTTTTCCACAATCAGCTGGAAGTACAATTGAAATGGCAGTTCAGCACGGGCCTCATATAGAGCCAGAGTCCCGGGACTTAAGGGCTTTGATACTGCTTATTAAAATTGTCCTTTCTTAATCAGGACTGTTTGTTGATCCAAGTTAGGAAACAAATGGTTTGAATTTTCCCGTGAATGGCCTCTCTGGGGCTGTTCTCACACTGACCAATTTAGATGGTGTACGGGGCAAAAACAGGCAGAACATGAGTCCAATCCACACTCTAGGGTGATTCCCCAGAGTAAAAAGACTCCCTGTTTGCTCTGAATCAGGTTAGAAACTATGGAGAATTCCATGGGCATGCAGACGGCACCCCTGTGCAGGATGGAAGGGAGGAGTGTCTGCAA
The DNA here is from genome assembly GCA_026167975.1 of Phrynosoma blainvillii. Taxonomy (NCBI): domain Eukaryota; kingdom Metazoa; phylum Chordata; class Lepidosauria; order Squamata; family Phrynosomatidae; genus Phrynosoma; species Phrynosoma blainvillii. Next base: position 134,292,926 of record JANUYF010000002.1, read on the forward strand.
GTGGGCAAAAGAGGACTGGAGGAGATGCCTTTGGCCAGGTGGGCTACTGACCCAGGCGAGTGTGGAGACAATGCTGCCAGTACTGCACCATTGTGAGTGCCAGTTGTCCTCCCCATGCATTTGGAAGGTTTTCTTGTCAGTACAGACATGGCCTGAATTTCTTGTGTGTCAAGCTCTTTTCCCACATAGGAAATACTTTGACTGGTTCACATTCTCTCTCCCTCCCTCTCCCACCCCCTTCAGTATAAAGGAATAGGAGTTCCAAAGAGCCTTAATAATGCCTAACCTGTCCATTCATGACAGGCTGTGGTACAATTGCAGTGTTTCAGCAAAAATGCTCTTTGGAATTGCTCTGAGAAACATTATAGGACTACTGTAATCAGGAAACACTTTGAGTCAACTGGCCAACGGCCGCATTAGCAAACAGTGGGTGAGAAAGGACAGCGGTTGCAGAGAAAGTAATGAGTTTATCACACGGGAGGGAAGCGCCCCAATCCTGTGGATATATGGGATTTAAATCCGGGAATATCCAGCAAAAGTATGATTGTTTTCAGATGATGTCAGGCTAATTGAGCATTAATGTGACATTAACCTGTGTAGAAAGTCGCAAAATTATGCCACGTTTTACTTTTAGGAAAATCCTGAAAGTAAAAAGTGGCATGATTTTGCCCACTTTCTGCACAGGTCATTGTTGCGTTAATGCTCAATTAGCCCAATGTGTCTGAAAACAATCCCACTTTTTGGGGATTTTCTCAGGATTTAAACCCCATTTATCCATGGGATTTGGGTGCTTTGCCTCCCGTGTGATAAACTCATATGTTGTGTGGGACCTGTGCTATCTTCCATACTGTTGTCTTGCAATTGTGTTGAAGTTATTAATATTTTAACACAGAGGAGAATGAGATTTTCAAGATCTAATCTACACAAATAACCAAAATTATACACAAAGGAATACCATTGTTCTCATTACATTAAGGTATTAGTAGTAATGATGTATACCATACATATGGGATTGTTTTATTTACCTCACTAAAAATCTACTGGAAAAACATGAGTTGTGTACATGTTGTTAAAACAGTAACTCACATCAACAGATAATAGTGACTTAAAGTTAGTTTTAAAATGCAATAAAATTAACATTTCCTCAGGTGAATCACTCAAAATGAAACCATAACAGACCCTTAGAGAGCTGTCACTATCTTTCTGTTTGGCATGAAATGTTCAGCCTTGCTTGCTAGGGTATGCTTCATTATAAAAATATATTTCTCAAGAACAATGTTTATATTGCTTTGAACCAACATTTCCAACCACTAAAGACAAACATGAAACAACTGGCTTAGAATGCTTGAGAACATGTGCCATTTAATATGTTTATTTACTTATCAGCCAAGGGTCAGATGGTTTAAATTAGCTTGACAGCTAGAAGTACAGGCATTCAGGCAACAGAAAATAAAGAGATGCTTATTCCTCTTGTTTTCCCCATGTTGTGAAAGAATTCTCCTTCATTGTTTGCTATCTCAGCCTTTCTTCTGCCTCAGTATGAACATGTTGCTGTTTTTTAAAAAAATTATTTCCTATAAAATTTAATCTAAAATTTCTCTGAATTTTAAAGCAGCAGGTAAGACACTTCACTTTGCCACACACTGAGCCCCTACTAGCCTATATTCAGGTTCATTTGGCTTCCCAAATTTCCTGTTCTGCAATGTTCTGGGGCTGTGACTATTCCTTGGAGATTTTAATCTGTGTGAATTTTTGTGCTAGAGTTCAGATACTATACTGCCTTATTCTAGGTGTCAGTGAAGGCTTGTTCATTAGCCTTCCATTCCAAGCCATCTCTAAGCAAGCTGTGACCTAAAAATGGAAAGCAAATTCTTGTGCAAAATGTCTGCTAACACAAGTATAATAAGCATTCAGTAATGTAAGTTCAGCTGTAAAATTGAAAATCATTATTTAAAATCTCATGCTGAATTTCTATCGAAAACTTGGCTAGTGTCAGACACATCTACCAATAATGGTAACAGGTATCAGTTTTTTATAACTCCCCATCCTTGCAGAGAGAAAAGGTTACTAAAAATCTTTGAAAGATCAATATGAAGTTATCTGACCGTGGCTTCATTCACACATCTTTTTTTTTTTTATTTTACCAGAACCATGCAAATAACCTCACACATTCTGGGTTTGTTATTCAAACCATGGAACCGCATCTTTCCAGGAACTTCATTGCTTCACATCTCTGCGAGTTCAGTTGCTCACATGTGCCGGCACCCTTCCCTTGTCCCTACACCTACCGGCACACCTCAGCCGGAGGGGTCGGTATCCCTTTTTCTCTCCCCCCTTTTCCTCTCTCTTTCTCCCCAGTGGCAGCTGTTCCACTGGGGAAGGGGCAGTGCTTTTTCAACCATGTGGGTTGTTGATGATGTAAATGCATTCAAAACCCATTAAAGGCATGGAGAGTTTTACCCTGAGTCTATTCGGGTCTATTCACATCGTTCACACAGCTGACAATGTGAATCTTTTGTTTAAAAAACTCTGGAAAAAGACTTGCTGTGGAAGAGAAAGTCGAATATCCCAGCCCCCTCCCCCCAAAAAAACCTTAATTGACTGTATTTGTGATGCCTGTGAACAACAAAGATTCATCCCAAATTCATTCTGGATTATTTTCATTGTGTGAATAACCTCCTTAACAAAGTAACAGGTATTAATTTCTTCATTTATTTTGAAATCATCATTTACCTGTCTGGTTATGAAATTCAACTCAGTAATATATCCTGCTCCATATATTGAGTAGATGACTCATTGGCACTGTCCTATAGTTTTCACTGGCAGTGTCAAAATCCTCCAAGCAGATTTGGATCTGGTGGTCTTTGTCATTAATGTTAAGCTCTTCCACAGCAAGACAGACGATCTTCATCAGTTCTATTTGGGCAGAATAAATAGGCAGCATAGTAAGTAGTTTCACCAAAAAGGATCCCTAGTCTGTCTCCTGGTGCCTAGCACAGGATACAATTAAGGCTGGCCTTCAAACCAACAGGGAACTTAAAGATAAAGAGGGAATGTCTAGAGATCCCAGCAGATTTCCCTCCATGGCCTTTTAATCTGTGTTGGTGCTGTAAGAGAGACTAATTCCTATCAACTGTCCCCATCAAGAGCTCAGTGTTCTCATCTATAATCAAATCATGGATGATATTTTGGGGACCAATCTGGTATCTACCAGTGGTTCCAGATGCCATGAGTGCAAGAATACTGGGAACTGTGTGGCATGTAGCGACAGAGTTCATGCAAAGCAATAAAAGCTAGTAAAAGATCCACAGCAGGCAGAGCAAAACCACAGTAAACGAATATAGCAGCCCCAAAATAGAAACAAAGGTCATCCTCACACCAGAGAGCTTCAAGTGGTTAAAGCTTCTCAAAGTTCTGTAGCTGAATATAACATTTCTTAGAAAATTACATATCACTTACAGTGTGTCACTGCTTTGGATTAAGTACTATAGCCTCGTATTTTAAATGCTTCCAGCAATTTGAATTAATTAAATTTGAATTAATAGCCTGAACTATTTATGAAACAACATTTAAGCTTCTGTCCATATTAGACAATTGCCTCATCTAAAAGCAACTAGTGTACAATTTCAGTATTTCTAAATTTTGTAGATTTCTAACTTTGAATAAAGTACGGAACAAAATGGGCATGCGTGGGAAGCGGTTGTATTAATAATGAAAGAATATTTTTATAAACCTATTTGAAAGCATCTTTACAGAAGCATAATAATTTATATAATATAATAAAGGTAAGGCCAGGATTTTGACATGAAACTCTGCATTTATTTTGTAGGTTTCTTAACACTGCATACAGCATTACTACTGCATACATAATTTCTCATATATCACAATATTAGTTAACTGCATCTTAGATACAGAACATCTGTTGGCTGAAAAGATGTTCAGGATGTTCATTCTAGAACAAATCTTTCCTGATTGTTTAAGACATGTCAGAAATTTCATTTGCAATTGCTATATATAAAATATTTAACTTGATCTATATTTTTGGTAACTTACTGAGCTTCTGATAATTACTCATAGTGCTTTATTTTGTTAATGGAAAGGAGGGGAGAAACCTAGGCTACAAAAGTAGTAGAAATCACCACACCAAAAAACAAAATGAAACACAAAAACCCTTTATCAGCTTTGATAGGGTGATTAATCATGATAATAGGAGTACATCTGTCTAATGAATTACTCCATTGATAAAATGTGGTACAGCATTTTTCCGAATGGAAACAGAATTATTTAATTCAAAAGCTGGGAATTTGTCATTCCAGACTGAGCAAGAAGTTTGTTGTTAGCTGCCCTCGAGTCATTTTGACTCATGGCAACCCTGTGGATGAGATTTCGTCAAATCTCCCTGTCCTTCACTGTTCTGCTCAGGCCCTGCAAACCCAGGCCTGTGAACCCCCCTATTGAGTCCATTTATCTGGCATGTGGTCTTCCTGTTCTTTTTCTATCCTCTACCTTTCCTGCCATTATTGTTTTGTCTAGTGATCCATGACTTCTCATTATGTGGCCAAAGTACAACAGCCTCAGTTTAAGCATCTTGGCTTCCAAGGAGAGTTCTGGTTTGATCTGTTCAAGGACCCATTTGTTTTTCTTTTTGGCTGTCCACGGTATCCTAAGCACTCTTAGAATCATAGAGTTGGAAGAGACCACAAGGGCCATCCAGTCCAACCCTGTCATGCAGGAACTCTCAATCAAAGCATACCCGACAAATGGCTATCTACCCTCTATTTAAAGACTTCCAAAGAAGGAGACTCCACCACTCTCTGAGGGAGTGTGTTCCACTGTTGAACAGCCCTTACTGTCAGGATATTCCTCCTAATGTTGAGGTGGAATCTCTTTTCCTGTTGCTTGCATCCATTGTTCCTGGTCCTGTTCTCTGGAGCAGCAGAAAACAAGCTTGCTCCCTCCTCAATATGACATCCTTTCAAATATTTAAACAGGGCTATCATATCACCTCTTAATTTTCTCTTCTCCAGGCTAAACATGCCCAGTTCCCTAAGTCATTCCTCATAGGATGTGGTTTCCAGACCCTTCGCCATTTTTGTTGCCCTCCTCTGGACATGCTCAAGTTTTTCAACATCCTTTTTGAATTGTGGTGCCCAGACCTGGACACAGTATTCCAGTGGGGCCTGACCAGAGCAGAATAGAGTGGCACTATTACTTCCTGCGATTTAGACACTATATGTCTATTGATGCAGCCTAAAAATGCATTGGGCTTTTTAGTTGCTGCGCTGCACTGTTGACTCATGTTCAACCTGTGGTCTACTAGGACTCCTAGATCCCTTTCACATGTAGCCTTATTAAGTACTTCTCCAGCACTACATCTCAAATATGTTGATTTTCTTTCTGTCTGCTTCCTTTACTGTCCAGCTCTTGCATCAATACATGATGATGGGGAATAAAATGGCCTGACCATTGTATATCTTTGCTATTCAGGATCTTTTCTAATTCCTTCATAGCTGCCTTGCCCATTCCTAGTCTTCTTATTTCTTGACTGCAGTCACCACTCTGGTCAATGTTTGATCCTAGGTACAGGAAAGCAGCATTACACATAAAATAGGAATGTGAAATGTGAGGAGCATGAGCCAAGGTAAGCTGGATATAATAAAAATGGAAATGGAACGTATGAACATAGCAGCACTGGAGGTGAGTGAGTTAGAATGGACTGGAATGGGCCACTTTGAATCAGACAACCATACAGTGTTCTACTAAGGGAATGAAAAGAGAAGAAGAAATGGGGTGGCTTTCATACTAAAAAAAGATGTGACAAAAGCAGTCAGAGGATTCAGAATAATTTCAGTAAGGCGTCATAGTAAACCTATGAATATCACCATAATTCAAGTATATGCAGCAACCACAGAGGCAGAACAGGGAGAAATTGATAGATGCTATGAAGGAGTACAGGAAGAAATTGACAGCACACCAACACAGGATGTCAAGCTTATCGTTGGAGATTGGAACATAAAAGTTGAAAGAAAAGAAGAATCAAAAACAGTAGGCAGATTTGGACTAGAAACAAAGCAGGTGAACATCTGATAGTTTTTTGTGAAGCCAATAACCTGTTCATTGCAAACACATATTTCATACAACCAGAAAGAAGGCTATACACATGGACATCACCAGATGGTCAACACAAAAATCAAATAGATTATATAGTTGGTAGTAAAAGATGGCGGAACTCTATACTGGTGGTCACAAATTACTCATATCAAAAATAAGAGTAAGACTCAAGAAGAAAACAAAACCAGTGATAATATCAAAATATGATTAAATAATATCTCAACAGAATTTACTGACAACATAAGAAACAGATTCGCACTACTAAGCATAATAGGCCAAGAACCAGAGGAACTATGGTTTGAAGCCAGGGACATAATAAAAGAGGAATGCAGACCAACATTTCAATAAACAAAAGAAAGAGGGGAAAAACATGGATGACAGAAAAAACACTACAAGAAATAAAAGAAGAGAAGAAAAACAAAAGGGATATAGGAACAAACTAAGAATTATGAATGCAACAGTATAATAGCTTGTGTGGAAAGATAAAGAAAATTACAACAACCAATGCAGTGAAATAGAAGACAACAACAAAAAGGGAAGAACAAGACACCTATTCCACAAGGTTCAGGAAATCAAAGGAAAATTCAAACCAAGGACTGGGATAATCTATGACAATAAAAATAACATAATTCAAGATCAGAAAGGAATAAAAAGATGTTGGATGCAATATACAGAATAATTATACAAAAGAGATGACAAAATGAAGAACACATGGAACGAAGAGACATATGAAGATGAATCCCAATTCTAAAAAGCGAGGTGGAAAATGCAATAAGAGAAATAGCGAAAAACAAATCACCAGAAACAGATGATATTCCAACTGAACTGCTGCAACCCATATTGACAGAGTCAACTCTAGTGCTAACCAACATATGTCAACAGATAGGGAAAACAAAATGATGGCCAACAGATTGGAAGCGATCAATAAACATCCCCATCCACAAAGAGAGAGACAAAAGAGGCTTCAGCAACTATAAGACCATAGCACTGATCTCCCACACAAGCTAAATCATGCTCAAAATTCTGCAACATAGACTCCAACCATACATGGAGAGAGAAATCACAGAGGTATAGCAGGGTTCAGGGAAGGAAGAGGCATGAGGGACCACACTGCAAACATACTATGGCTAATGGAGCAAACCAGAGTATTCCAAAAGAAAATCAGCATGTGCTTTATAGACTATAGCAAAACCTTTGACTGCAGATCATGAAAAGCTATGGGAGTCATCTGATAGTCCTCATGAGGAATCTGTATTCAGGACAAGAGGCTACTGTCAGAACAGAACATGGAGAAACAGAATGGTTCCCAATTGGCAAAGGAGTCAGAGAAGGCTGCATCCTTTCACCCTATCTGTTCAACTTGTATGCAGAACATATAAGAAAAGCAGGCTGGGACAAGAAGGAGGAGGAGTGAAAATAGAAGGAATGGATATCAACAATCTAAGATATGCAGATGACACCATAATACTAGCAGAAAACCTCACAGACATGGAACACCTACTAAGGAAGATCAAAGAAGAAAGTGCAAAGGTAGGCTTAATCCCATTGGTGTTCCACACCGGGCGCTGTTTTAATTGTATATGTCATTTTATTATTGTGTTTAGTTTTTAATGGGGAGGTATTTTTCTACTGTTTTATTATAGTGTTGTATGTTTTTAATATGTAATTCATACCTGTAAGCCGCTTTGATTGCCTCAAGCAAAAGGTGGGGTATAAGAAATAAATATTGTTGTTGTTATTGTTGTTGTTGTTGTTGTTGAACATAAAGAAAACAAAAATAATGACCACCGAGCACCTTCATAAATTCAACCTAGACAATGAAGAAATAGAAATAGTAAAAGAATTTCCATACCTTGGATCAAACATTGATAGAAATGGGGACTGCAGTCAGGAAATCAGAAGAAGATTAAGAATGGGGAGAGTGGCTATGAAAGAACTAGAAGAGATTGTAAAATACAAAGATATATAACTCAGCACAAAAGTTAGAATCATGCAAGCCATTGTATTCCCTATTACCATGTATGGATGTGAGGGCTGGACAGTCAAGAAAGAAGATAGGAAGAAAATCAATTCATTTGAGATAATGTGGTGATGGAGAAGAGTGTTGAGGATCCCGTTGGCAGCCAAAAGGACAAACAAATTGGTCCTAAACTGAGGCTGTCGTACTTCAGACACATTATGAGAAGAGAGGACTCTTTGGAAAAAACAATAATGCTGGGGAAGGTGGAGGGAAGTAGGAAGAGAGGAAGGCCACATGCCAGATGGATGGACTCTATTAAGGAGGTCATGGGTATGGGTGTGCAGGAATTAAGCAGAGCATTGGAGGACAGAGGGTTTTGGAGATTTCGCATCCATAGAGTTGCAATGAGTTGACATTGACTTGAGGGCAATTAACAACAACAACAAACGGGTGTTTTTTTTACTATTTTGATTTCCTCATTGCCTAGATTGAATTTATGTATTTCTTCTGTGCTCATTATTTTAGTTTTCCTCATATTCAGCATTAATCTTGCCTTTCCACTTTCATCTTTGACCTTCCTTAGTAACTCTTCCAATTCTGTTATGCCTTCCACCAGTATTATTGTGTCATCCACACAGAATCATAGAATCATAGAGTTGGAAGAGACCACAAGGGACATCCAGTCCAATCCCCTGCCATGTAGGAACTCAAAATCAAAGCATCCCCAACAGATGGCCATCCAGCCTCTGTTTAAAGTCCTCCAAAGATGGAGACTCCACCACACTCTGAGGGAGTGTGTTCCACTGTCGAACAGCTCTCACTGTCAGGACGTTGCTTCTAATATTGAGGTGGAATCTCTTTTCCTGCAGCTTGCATCCGTTGTTCCAGGTCCTGTTCTCTGGGGCAGCAGAAAACAAGCTAGCTCCCTTCTCAATATAACATCCTGTCAAATATTTAAACAGGGGTATCATATCGCCTCTTAACCATCTCTTCTCCAGGCTAAACATACCCAGTTCCCTAAGTCGTTCCTCGTAGGGCATGGTTTCCATACCCGTCACCATTTTAGTCGCCCTCTGGACACGCTCCAGTTTTTCAACATCCGTTTTGAATTGTGGTACCCAGAACTGGACACAGTATTCCAGGTGGGGCCTGACCAAAACAGAATACAGTAGCTCTATTACTTCCCTTGATCTATTCTAGATACTATACTTCTTCTAATGCAGCCTAAAATTGCATTGGCCTTTTTAGCTGTGGCATCACACTGTTGACTCATGTTCAACTTGTGGTTTACTAGGACTCCTAGATCCCTTTCACATGTAGTCTCGTTAAGCCAGGTGTCCCCCATCTTATATCTATGCATTTCATTTTTTTTGCCCTAAGTGCAGTACCTTACATTTCTCTGTGTTGAAGTTCATTTTGTTAGCCTTGGCCAGCTTTCTAATCTATTAAGATCATTTTGAATTTTCATCCTGTCTTCTGGGGTATTAGCTATTCCTCCTAATTTGCTGTCATCTGCACATTTAAGAAGCATGCCCCCTACTCCTTCATCCAAATCGTTGATAAAGATGTTGAAGAGCACTGGGCCCAGGCCAGAACCCTGTGGCACCCCATTGGTCACTTCTCTCCAGGATGAAGAGGAGCCATTTCTGAGTACCCTTTGGGTTCAGTTAGTGAACCAATTACTAATCCATCTAACAGTTGTATTGTCTAGTCCACATTGTGTTTGCAAGAATATCATTTGACAGCCTTACTGAAATCAAGATATGCTATGTCTACCCCATTCCCTTCACCTAGCCAGCTGGTAATTTTATCAAAAAAAAAAAAAAAAAGACAAAAAAAAGATCAGATTAGTCTGGCATGACTTGTTTTTGAGAAACCCATGTTGACTTTTAGTGATTATGGCATTCCCTTCTAAATGTTCACAGACTCTCTGTTTAATGAACTGTTCTAGAATTTTTCCTGGTATTGATGTCAGACTAACTGGGCGATAATTGTTGGGATCCTCTTTTTCCCCCTTTTTGAAGATGGGAACAATGTTTGCCCTCCTCCAGTCTGCTGGGACTTCTCATGTTTTCCAGGAGTTCTCAAAGATTACTGCCAGTGGCTCCGAGATTACATTTGCCAGTTCTTTTAATATCCTTGGATGTAATTCATCTGGTCCTGGAGACTTAAATTCATTTAGGTTAACCAGGTATATCTGTACTTCCTCTTTACTTATTCTGTGCTGCATTACCCCTATTGTGTCCTCTGCTCCATTTTCCTCAGGTTGAACACCCTTTTCCTTTTGTGAGAAGACTGAGGCAAAGAAGGTGTTGAGTAGTTCTGCCCTCTGTCCCCTATTAGAATTTCTCCATCTTCTCTGCGCAGTGGCCCTACCATTTCCTTTTTCTTTCTTTTGCTACGGACATACCCAAAGAAGCCCTTTTTATTGTTCTTAACCACTCTAGCAAGCCTGAGCTCATTCTGTGCTTTGGCTTTCCTGACTTTACCCCTACATGTACTAGCTATTTTTTTGAATTCCTCTTTAGTGATTTTGCCCCTTTTCCATTTCTTATACATCTCCCGTTTAAAACTTAGTTCAGTTGAAAGTTCTTTTGTCATCCAATCTGGTTTCTTGAGACTCCTCCCATTTTTCCTTCTCATCAGAACAGTCTGAGATTGTGCCATCAGTATCTCCCTTTTGAGAAACTCCTATCCATCCTGAACTCCCTTCTTTAGTATTCCTGACCATGGGATCACTCCCAGTGTTTCGCTAAGTTTGTTGAAATCAGCTCTCCTAAAGTCTAGAACAGGGGTAGGCAACTTTTCCCCTTTAAGGGCCAAGGGACTTCAGTTCCCAGAAGCCTCAGCCATGTTGGCCAATAGCCCCATGTTGGCCAATAGCTCCTGGGATTCTGGGAGCTGAGGTCCCTCGGCCCTTAAAGGGGAAAGGTTGCCTACCCCTGGTCTAGAATGAGTGTTTGACTATGCCTAGCTTCTCCTTTCCACTGTATAAGAACCTCCAGGAGAACATGATCATTCCTACTTAAGGATCCCACCACTTGCACCCCATTGACCAGGTCATCCCTGTTGGTTAGGATCAGATCTAAAATAGCTGATCCTCTTGTTGCCTCTTCCACCTTTTGGACAAAGAAATTGTCTTCGAGGCAAATGAGGAATTTGCTAGACCTTGGGTTGTTGTTGTTCCTTCCTCCTGTCTTTACTCCTGCTTTTTCTGAATCTAACTCTGCTTTTCTTATGATGCTTTCAGCATATATGTTGAACAAACAGTGTGATAGGATGCAGCCTTGCTTGATGCCTTTACTTATTTTGAACTACTCTGTTTCCCTTAATTCAGTTCTGACAGCGGCCTCTTGTCCTTGGTACAGATTTCTACTAAAAGATTTTCAGGGGAAAGTCTTTGGAAGATTTAGGGAGCAATGTAAAAAATAAATAAATAAAATCTATATTGTCTATTAAGAAATGATTACAATTTTTTTTATATTTCACGGTAACTATAGCAATGGTATCAACACAGCTCAAAAAGCCATCTTTTCCTTTAAGCAAAATATTCATACAGTTGTATAATGCTAAGGATTTTGGGGGGAAAAACACTGTTTTTTTATGAGGGCAATTCACTGTTGATGGAAGGACATATCAATAAAAAAAGCAGAATTTTTGTTGTGCTAATGAGGGTCTTCCCCCCTCCCCAATTTTGTAAGACCTCACATGCTTAGGGAAGATTTTGGAGCAAAAACCAACTGGGGAGGGAAAGTTGAAACATTTCCCACTTCTGTGTATTAGTCTAATTTAGACCAAGCCCACATGCACTTATCAGAGAGTGAGAGAGAGAGAGAAATTTGAATTGCACCATGCATATTTAATGTATTACATATTTTAACCCATAATTTCTCAAACTTGTGATTTAGTTCAAATAATTTTTTCCTGAGAAACAGTTGAGAATGGTTTGTAATGTTGAAGCAGAAGTGGAAATGGCAGCCCTTCTGCAAATTGTATTGTTATAGAACAGAATTATATGCAAACTTATATGCAAAGTTTGGGGCCCCTATCATACTATTATTTTTGTGTGCCTTCAAATTGTTTCCAACTTATGGTGACCCCAAGGTAAACCTTTCACCTCTTTTGGCAAGTTTTGTCCAGATGTGGTTTGCCATTGCCTTCCTCTGAGGGTGAGAGGAAGGTCCCAAGCCCACCCAGTGGTTTCTATGGCTGATTCGAATCCTGGTCTCCCAGAGTCCTAGTCCAATACTTCAACCACAATACCTGGCTGGCCTTTCATATTACACAATGCTGTATGATTCCACTTTAACTGGGTTATATGATCTACAGGATAATAGTTAAGGTGGACTCATAATGCTATAACTGTATTATCTGAAAGGGTTCTGGGATTCATAAGAGAAATGCAAATATATTTGGAAAGCAATACCCAAAGCACAAAAGATTGTATTGTAATCTAAAGAGTGCCCACCTGTCAATAGATAGGGTCTTCACATAGTGATGTCTTCAACAAAGAGTTTGTATATCTGGACTCAGAACATGGAATTCAACCCCTCCCCCCATTTCAGTCTTATTACCACATGACATAAACTTTTCATATATCATTCTAATTTTGTGTTCATTTGTCACAGCTTGAGCTATATTGAATATATGGAAACATAAGCAAGTTAGAATTCTTAAACTTTCCCTCAATATTATTCCACTTGTCATGGCAGGGTTATTGAAGCTTTTAAATCAGGCTTCTCTGTACAAATACTATTTATACTATCAGAGAAATTTAAATCACAGGAATTGCAGAGCATTGGCTTCCTTTACAATTTGCTGACTTATAACTGCGTTAAAGACTTCATATTTTGTATAATGCTAGAATAATTTACTTTTTTCATTTAATACTGTTGCTTGGTATAAAGAAAAGTATGGGGCTAAGCAGACGGGCAGCATGGGGCCGCCCCGGGAAGCTGCGGATCGGGGCCGAGGCATCTACATCCCTCGGCCCCGCGGTGCAGCTTTGCCACCCCAGGAAGGAGTGCTAAAATAGCGCTCCTTCCACAAATCACTGAAGGTGCGCTGCAAAAGGCTGCCAGCACACCTTCAGCGCCTCTTCCGCTGCAGCGTATGCGGACGCTGCAGCGGAAAGGCATCCTCGGAGTGCCGGCCGTGTGGAGGGCCAGCTGCTCCGACAATGTTTTCGGGAAGGGGTTGGGGTGCCCAGCGTGCGGCTGCCCCTCCCCTTCCTTGCCCTGAAGACGGCGCTTTGCGCCGTCTGCTTCCCCCCTATGATATTCAATATGATTTAGATTTTTTTTCCCCTGAAACCTCCAAAGAGAAAAGCAAAGCTAAGTAATAGTGTGTGGTTGCCTAAAAACACATTGAAAATAATAATGTGTGGCTGCCTAAAAGCACATTGAAAGTTTACACAAACAGTGATCAGGGAAACATAACATCTGCTCCCCCCCCCCCCCGCATTCTTCCATGTCCTCCCATTGAACCTGTTGTATTTGGTACAAGTGTTCCTTGATCAGTCTTGGAAAAGTGATTGGGAGAAAATCACAAATTAAATTTCATGGGAGATGAATCTTGGATTCATGGAAATGATCAACAGACATGCAGGTGACATACATTCCAAAGCCATGAACTGCATATACATTCCTCTTTTCATCTTCAGCAACATTAAATCCCCAGATAGTCACAAAGCAGTTGTGGAGCACAAGTACATGGGCCAAGATAGTTGTATGCCCATTTTTGAGTCCCAAAGCAATCCGTTTACTTTGCCTTGCCATTTGTCTTACCAATTGTCACACAAAGAAAAGTTGCCCAAAGCAAGTATACCTCCAAAGAGCCCTCGGAAAACCTGGCCAACATTTCACAGGTGAAAACTGGGACATGTGTGGTCAAGCAGTATCAGACCAGGGTCAAAATGACAAATATTACTAATGAGGAAGAACACACAAGCTAGGAGAGGTTGTAGTAATTTACATTTGCCTGAGTCTACAATGAAGGGAAAGATTCTGCCCCCTCTCTTCTCTCCTCCTGCTAAGTTACATTACAAATAACATTTGCAGGGTGGAATTTTTATTTGAGGAATCAATGGGAATTCCCCCCTGTAACTACACCCTTCATTCTTTGTCTGTGACAGATGTAAAACCAAGGTGTGGTTGGGCACATTCTCATCCAAATACCTCACTCTGGGGGGTTGCAGACTGCCAGAAATAGTGTGAATTCAGTCCACTTTTAGGGTTAGGGTTAGAGTTAGGGAACCATGGGAACTGTATTTTATTGTGGCATCAGAGTTGTCTGACAGAGAAGGCTCAATGTCTCAGAAAAATAACAGTTCCCATGATTCCCTAGCACTAACCCTAACCCTAAAAGTGGACTGAATTCACACTATTTCTGGCAGTCTGCAACCCCCCTCTGTTGAAGTGATACAGTCTCCATGATCATCCTTTTCATGGCACTTGACTCTGAGGGGGGACTCTTCCGATCAAACCAAATGAGACAGGATGAGGGTAGGAATCATGGAGCCCATGTGACACATATTGTCTTTAGGGGGAACTTGTGTGGCCATTGCCTCATAGACCCCAATAGTCCCCCCCCCCAATTTTTATTTCAAAAAATCAGCTGCAAAACACACCCTTTTCTGGCTGAAATAGCCTTTGGAACCATAGTTTGTTTGTTTGTTTGTTTGTGTTTCTTTTATTGTCTGATCTTGAACCATCTGGCTGAGATTGAAAGATGTAGTCATATTAATCTGTAGAATCAGTATGTAGAGAGATCTTGTAGCACCTTTGAGACTAGCTGAAAGAGAAATTGGCAGCATGATACATCTGAGGAAGTAGACTGAAGTATACGAAAGCTCATGCTGCCAATTTCTTTCTTTCAGTTAGTCTCAAAAGTGCTACAAGATCTCTCTACATCTGGCTGAGAAATATTTTAATTCTCAAAGCAACAGTTTATACACTGCATTCATTGAATCAGCTTTTGATCTAATTCCAAGAAAGAGATCATGGACCAAATTCCTTGCCTCCTCTGTTGACAGGAGAGTATTATGGCTGATTATGTATCTGTATAGAAACATGACTATACAAGTGAGATGTAGTACCCAGGGTAATTTCACAAAATCTATTCCTGTTGATAAGGGTGTATGTCAAGGTTGCATTTTGGCACCTTTATTATTCAATCTATACCTTAATGATCTTTCAACCTTTATTATTTCAGAAGCCTGTCACCCACTTAAATTGGGCTCGGTTAGAATTTCCTTTTTGCTGTATGCAGATGATGTAGTTCTCCTTTCATTTACTAAAATAGGCTTGAAACAAATGTTGAGAGCTTTGGGGGGTTATTGTGAAGAAAACCACTTAACGATCAATTATAGTAAAACTAAATTTATGGGTTTTTTCCAAGAACCAAAGTCAGTCCAATTGAGTCATAAATTGACATTATAAATGGTTAGAGGGCCACTTTAAGGGAACACCTTATAATGAACGTGTCTGCCCTTGATGAGAAGGTTCTGTTGAGTCTCTAAATCATGTTTCATTTTCTTGTATTTTTTATAAGGATGAGAGACTTTGCAGACTGCTAGAAATAGTGCAAATTGAGTCCACTTTAACTGCCCTGGCTCAGTGGTAGGGAATCATGGGAATTATAGTTTTTTCTGGGATATTGACCTTTCTCAGAGAGCTCTGGTGCCACAATAAACTACAGTTCTCATGATTCCCTAGCACTGAGTCAGGGCAGTTAAAGTGGCTTCAATTTGCACTATTTCTGGCAGTCTGCAAAGGCCCTAAGATTAATTTCACCCCTCTGCTTAAGTTTCCAGGTATACTATTAAATTGGTACCTGGTGTAGTTGTTAAACAACTTTGAGAAAAGTAAAACAGAAATGGTGGCAAAGTTCTTCCTCTCTGCTGCTAAAACTCATAAGATTATGGCCCATGCATAACAAACAGCCCTGTCTATTGTTCTCTAAGTACCCATACAAATATCCACTTTGTCATGTGGCCATGTAACATCTAATGTATCTGTAAATGATTTATATATTCTTAACAGTATATTAGGATTTAAGTATGTTTGTCTTGAATATTTGTTTTTATAAGGCTATTTTTATATTTAAACATCACTTATTATTAGAAGTATGTTTGCCATGACCTGTTGGCTGAAATAAAGGTATGGTTGTTGTTGTTGATGTTATTTCTTGTTTTGTTTTTGTGTTGTAGTTGAGATTCCCCTCCCTCTTAGAATCCTCTGCTACTTGGTATGGGTTTGGTGACACTACCACCAGAAGGAGCCCATCACTTGCTTTATATCTCCTGAAGTATTTGAGTGATCAGTGTTTGCTCAGTATTAAAAAAAAAATGAGAGCATGCTAATTGGTTTCTAAGGTTCTATAGCAGTGCAAAGCAGATTATGAAATGTTTAAATCTGAACAGTTATTAACACCAGGTATAGAATATGTCATGTAAGGATTATTTCCCACTTCTAAAGTTCTCTGAATAAATGCATTTTAATATGTATTTTCTAATTTATTAACCCCTTAAAGATGTTCTTTTTACATTGCCCTGGAGCATGCAACTAAGAGAGCAGTGCTTTGTAGATACAACAGTTAGACAGCAAGAATGAAATGGAAAAAGAATTGGCAAATGTAATCAGAAACACAGAAGGATTTGTATGAGATGAATCTGCTAAACACACATGTTAACCAGGAGTCATGATTGACTATCAAGAGTAGTGGACCCTTCCCATCTGTGGAGGGTTGGTTCAGGGGGGGGGGTGTTCTGCAGATGGTGGACAGAAGTGCCTTGACTCATTCAGTGGTAGCAGCATGTGCACAGAGATGTCAGTGTGTCTGCATGCATGTACCACCATTAAATGATATGGGATGTGGTGATCTGTGGGTGTCAAATCCATGGATCACCAGCCTGCTGTTATGGAGGATGCACTGTATCATAAAACATTGTTGTAGCCTGTGGATAAAAGGGATAGATGCATTTGATATTACTTCTGGCAAAGCAAAATGAGTAGGAGGAAACCAGTCACACTAAAAAACGTATTTAGGAGGGAACTGGTCACACTAATATTCAGAGTAGCCATGTTGGCTATATGGTAAAATAAAACAAAATCTACAAAAAACCAATACTTTTATTGGCCAACCAAAATATGTTTTGTGCATTTTGGTTGGCCAATAAAGGTATTGCTCTTTTGTGGGTCACACTAAAATGTTTCAGTAAGTTGGTCTTGACTTGTCCTGTATTACATGTATTTTGCTTTGTAGCCTGCCCACCAGGGACCTACAAGCCTGAAGGTTCACCAGGTGGAATAAGCACTTGCATCCCATGTCCTGATGAGAATCATACCTCCCCTCCAGGAAGTACCTCTGTTGAGGACTGCATATGCAAGGAAGGGTATCACGCTAAAGGCCAGGCTTGTGGAGGTAAACTGTTTCATAAGGAAATAAATTAAAGATGTTGAGCAATATTTATTTCAATTTGTTTCTGAAGTTCCCCACAGAGATTTATTCTCTCAACTGATCTGTTTGCCAGGTTGGATTGCCAGGTTGGATACAGGATTGGGTGCCTGTTACTCTAAGCCTGAACAGATTGAGAACCAGGGTGAGGTACCATAATACTCAGTAAAGCCAGGTGAAGGTATGTGTCCCCCTTTACCTTGAACTTTCAGCCATCTAACATGGCTCTTGTCTCCCCAGTATTGGATGGGAAGATGAGAAGCACCAAGCTCTATTCTTGTCACTGGACCTCTGCACTCCTTCCCCATTCTTAACTAGGTGTCCTGTTTACCTCTCCAGAGGACAGCACGACAGTAGAGAAAGCAAAGGTGTAGTCAAAGTCCAGTCCAAAAGTCACACAATAACAATCCAGGAGGTCACAACAATGGGCAGAGATAGAAGTGTAGTCACAAGGTAATTCCAAAGGTCAGATAACTGGAGTCCTAAATCAGATAGCAAGGAACAAGGAGGCTGCAAGATGGATTGTCAGCTGCAAAGAATCTCAGCAATTAGAGCCCTTTAAAAGGACCTCCATGTCTCTCAGCTGAAATCTATTAGCTCTCCTCTTGGCATCTAGACTGGAAGAATGCCTGAAAGACTCCTTGGCCTATCTTTGCTCCACAGGTCCTAGCACCTGCAGCTTAGAATCTGTAGAGTCTGTTTCTCCCTCTGCAACTTCCTGAGCTGCAGCTTCCTGAACCTTCTCTGAAATTGCAGAGCTTCCAGGCAACCCCAGATCTGCAGACTCAGAATCTTCAGAGTCAGGTCCAGGGCAGTCTATGGGAGACAGAAGCCATATTGAGAGGCAATCGCTGTGGATGAAAGTCTGAGGTTGAAAGGGAGGGGAAGACTTTTGCTCAGCTTCATGAAGTTTTGTGGTATGGCCTCTTTTCAGTCTCCTTGGATTACAAGAGCCCTGTCCTGTATCCAACCTGGCAGTCCTACTGTCAAGCACCACCTCTATAAAACCTATACATATTGCAGAGGAGTCTGGGATTCATAGACAGGTTTACTCTCAATCCATGACCAATACTGGCCAAGCCTAGAATCTTGCCAGATCTCTCTTGTGTCTATTTATAGTGAAAGGAAATCAACAGGGATGAGCAAAAATTATTTTAGAGACATTTCGTGCCATTTATTAATTCACATCAGAAAGTGTCAGGATTTCTAAGAACACATGTTAAATGGTGCTTTAAGCAAAATGACTGTTATAATGTTGTAAATGTTATTTTGTGTATTAACTTTATTACAGAATGGTAAGATAGAATAAATTAATAAAGATATCTTTTCCATTTTGTTAAGCTTAACGTATACTTATGGATGGTATGGAAAGACAATAATTAAGGCTGCAGTCCTACATACCAGGATGGCCAACTTGTAAACCTGCAAGTATTGTTGGACCAGAACTCTCTGTGATTTCTCATTGATTGTGCTAGTTAGGGCTGATGGAAGCAATCCAAAAATATTTGGAGAGCTACCTGTTACCTACCCCACTATACTGTTGAGAGAAAGCCCCTTTCTTCTGAGTAGATATGCATATACCTGTGCTGTCAGTTGTCATCACCAATTTCTAATTGTTTCTTGTTCTGCATAGTGGTCCATTGCCCTCAGCTTCATCCCCCTGAAAATGGCTATTTTATTCAGAATGTCTGCAACAATTATTTCAATGCTGCTTGTGGAATCCGATGTAAACCAGGATTTGATCTTGTGGGAAGCAGCATACGACTTTGCCAGCCAAATGGCCTGTGGTCTGGTTCAGAAACAACATGCAGAGGTAGGAAGCTTTTATCCTTGAAAAAACAGCTGCTTTGGCTTTGTTTCAATTATATTATATGCCACACACTCCTGTATATTGTGGAGGATTAAGAAGATTGCACCTATCTGCCTGCTTCATCAAGCATCCATGAAGTGACTGCAGGTATGTGTAATGTAGGCTTGAACTGTGGATTTAATATTGCAAAATAAGAGTAGGGAATCAAACACATTAGGGAATCTGAGCCATGGTGCCTCCAGATATTACAGTAAATTTTATGTACATTGTATTCAAAGGCAGGAGAAACACGTTAGATAACCAGAGAGGAAAAGCATTCACTCTCTTCACCATACACAAAAGAGATTAGGGAAATGCAATAGCTCAACTGGGCCTTTGTTAAAATGTTTAGCTGAACAGCAAAAATTCCACCTACCATGTGTAGGTGTCTTTCTGTTCATGCATGTTTATGTGCACTTGACCCAAGCACTGTGCATCGTTGCATGTACCCTTTAGAAGGAAAAAAAATGTCAGGTTTTAATGAAGCACTGTCCCTTGCAAACCATGACTTCTGTGAGTTTCATATGTCAAATTATGAAACAATAGGAGAATAAACCCTTAGTACAAAAATAAACATGTTGCTTCTACCAAGAACATTATGGAAAGCAATTCATTTTGTCTTTCTCCAGTCTTATGTATACTTCCATTATTGTTGCTAACATCCAAGGTAAATATAAAACTGAATATTACTAAGGAAATTCTGGCAGATATCATGATGTCAGAAATGATCTGTGGAACCTCATGTCACTCTTCATCTTTCATACTACTATTATATTCATTCAATGTTTTCTTTGAAATCACAGAATGATTTCACCAAAATCACCAAATGATAACAGGAATTGTGGTTTGGGACTTATTCTGAATGATGCATGTAGTTTTTTTGCTTGTCAAAAACAGCTTTGCTGTGCAAAGAAAATATCATGCATAGAAAACAGCATAGAAAATTTTCTGCATAGCAAACAATATTTCTGTGCAGAAAACAAGTTCCCTGTGCAGAAAACATTTCTGTGCTAAAACAAGTTTCCTGCACAGAAATGTTTTCTTGGCAGAAAATATTTTTGCAAAGAACAAGTCCCTATCCCTGAATAATTGTTTTGTCTTGTTTTTTGTTTTTGTTTTTGTTTTGTGCACTTCTATGAAGTAAGGAGAAAAATGGTAAAAATTTTATTCTTGCCTGCCAGAATGAAATTTATAAACAATTACATCCCTAACTGGCAGTGGTGTCACTAGGGTTGGTGTCACCTGGTGCAGGAGGGGGGCAAACTGCCTGCTCCCCTACACCACCTGGTCAGACTGCCACCCCTGGCCTTCATAACAGATATGTGGGGGACCCTGAAGGCATCACTAGGGTTGGTGTCACTTGATGTGGTAACTCACGGTGTCACCCCACACACACACACTGACCTCTTCCCATACAAAATCCTTAATAATGTTTTTTGTGCTTATTTATTCATAAATTGTAATCTCCATATATGACTGAATCTAATGGTAATAATTGTTACATAAACAACTGGCAAAATTAAAATTATCTTTAAATTACAATATCATATGCACAGAATAAATGTGTTCACATTGTTCTGTTTTGGTGGAGTAGTGTGCTTGTAAATCCAGCAGAACCAGGGAGCAAAAAAGAAAAATCCAAGCTTCTAAAAGTTGAGTTTTATTGTTATTGTTGAAAAAATAATAATAACAACATGCAAAGTAAAATACAGTCCATTATAGGATCACATCTTGCAGATGTGGCTAAACAAGAACAAAACTACAGATCCATGTTTCCAGATCTTAAGGCTACATTGTGAAGCAGTATAAACATATTATAGATCCATCGAGAAGTAAAGAGAAGAAAAAATGCGATCCAAAGGAAGCAAATAATAATAATATCAATGCCAAACACAGAGTTTCTCAGTCCAGCCCCTCTCCACCTTTTTGGGTGTTAACCTTCAGGTTGATTGGATGTTCTGTATGTGATGTATGCTAACCCAGCCTCTTGTTGTTCATCCTCCACCATGTGATCTATACTTTCCAATACCAGCCTTTTATTATTGTTTCCTTATGTAAACATGGATGATTTCCCACCTAGAGTTTTCTATTGTTATGTCTCTCTAGCCATCTGGACTGAGTTGTTTGTGCTTTGCCTAGAAGCTGTTCTCAAGTGGAAAATTACAGACACACACATCTCTACACCATTGACTGCATAGCCCATCTATACTCTGACACACATATACATAGTTTCATGTGATTAAAGTTAAACTTTGGTAAAATGTGATGTTTTTGAAGATTTTTTTAAAAAAAATTAAAAGTATTTTCTTAAAAAATTAAAAACTACATTTTGAAATTTGAATTAAAAAAAAAAAAAGAAACCTGGAACTTCTCCTTTCTCCTTCCACTGACCCTCACCCCACTCACACCATCTCTTCAAAATACAGATGTTTGAGGAGCAGTGGTGTCACACCCTCCTTAGGGTGTCACCTGGTGCAGTCTGCACCCTCCTAGTGATGCCATTACTCTGCCCTCTGCCCTTCATAGTCCCACCAAACTCAGAAGGTGTGCACACCCCACCCAAATACCTTCCGTGTCTGGCACAGTGGCAACCACAATGTCGGACCAAAAAGGCAGCCCCCTCCACATCGGTACCATCCCACCAGGTAACAGCCCCCTCTGAGATGTCCCCTAGTGCAGTCTGTGTCAATGATGTAATGCCTCAAGGTTGAAAAAAAGTCTCAGCTGCATGCAATTGTACAAAATGAGAGACTGGCTCATAGGAAGCTGACAAGGGCCCAGTTGGCTGCAAGGACAATGCTTGGAGTACTGAGGAAGGTGCACTGGTTGTGAAAGCTGCAAAAGTTCTCAGGTAGTCAAGTAAAATTTTGGCAGAAAAAGAGTTAAAGACTCAGTGACTGTGTTTGTACTAGTATTTATCTACAAACTGAGGTTTGAAGGTCTGCCAATTGGACTGTGCCCTTGAGTAATTGCAGTGAAAGATAAACATGGAGTCAAGTCTCCATTTTGAAAGGCTAACAGCAGAAAATTATTCTTCGTGGTCAGCATACGCTGAAGCCCTGCTGATCCAAGAGAATCTATGGGGGGGGGGGTAGTGCAGGCTCCTGCAACAGCCAAAGAGGCAGAGCAGGAATGGAGGGCAAGAGCCACAATATTGCTTACCCTAGAGAGCCTTCACAGTTACTCCATGTAAGAGAGAAAGAAACAGCCTATGAACTATAGGATGCTTTGAGAACTCTCCACCAGTCTGATAGCTCCTTGTCTCGAATGATTTGGACAAAGTGCTTGTACAGCTGCAGACAGCTGTGCAGCTGTACAGACAATTTTTTATTGTATGGCTGTGCTCCTAATCTGAACCATTTAAGAATTTTTGGCGAGTATGTGAATGTATTTGTTCCATCTCAGTTCAGAAAGAAGGGAGAGCCAAAGTGGAGGAGACTTTGCTTTGTGGGCTATGAGGGGAACAAATACAGATTTCTAATGGGAAATAGAGTGATGTTTTCTACGAGTGCCAATTTTGAAAGGCACAGCAGTTGGGAAAGATTTCACTGTAACCAAGATGTGTTTGTTCCATTGGGCATTGTGCCACAAAATGCCAGAAATGGAGGGGTGGGTTTGCCTAAGGCTAAAGAGAATGTAAAACCAGGCACATCACAAGACATTGCTTCCATGCCACATATGCAAACACCTGCACAAAACATTCCTATATCAGTGTTTGAATCTAAGCAAGGATCTGATATAGAACCAGTACAGCTGAGTAGTGAAGATAGTGAAAATGAATCAGGGAGAACAAAAGTAATCATACCGAGAAGGACTCACAGAGTAAGGAGAGAGCCAGATAGTTTGTGATTCAGGAAGCTAGAGTTTGCACTATAATGGCAGAAGAACCTGAATGTTTTCAGGGTATGTTGAGGTTTCCTAAGAACAGGAAAAGTGGAATCAGGCCATGGATTCTGAATTCAAATAAATTGTGGATAGGAAAGTGTTTGAAGTGATAGAAAGGCCTGGAGAACACAAGTTGGTAGGCTGCAAGTGGGTATATAGGAAGAAAGAAATGCCTGGTGGTACTAAGAAGTACAAAGCCAGACTTGTAGCAAAAGGCTTTTTGCAAGAAAGGTTTGAGAATTATGACATGACCTTTTCTCCTTCAACAAAGCCTAAAAGTCTTAGAATGGTGTTGGCTTTAGCAGCAAGAAGGCAGCTAGAAGTGAGACACTTTGACTTTGAAAAAGCATACCTGAATAGTTTAGAGGAAACTGTGTTCATAGAACAAGCTACTGGGTATGACTATGCTGGTAGCAACAAAGTATACAGGTTGCAGAAGGCCCTGTACGGACTAAAGCAAAGTGCTAGGTGCTGGAATCAATGCATATATAAACTTGGATACAAATGTAGCATGGCTGATGCATGTATGTATACCAAGGGTGGTGTCATCCTAGTGATCTGTGTTGCTGCAAGTAGTTTGGATGAAGTGAAGCTTATGCAGGAGGAGTTAGCTAGAAAATTCAAATTAAAAGATTTGGGCAATTTTAAAAATTATCTAGGGATTGAAGTAGAAAGAACCCAGGATGGGGTAATTTTGTTATGTCAGAAAAAGAAGATAGACGTGATTGTGGAAAGATGTGGACTAAAATGTGCAAAAGAAGTCAGAAGCCCCATGACACCTGAAGTTGTTGGTCTAGAATCTGATAAATTGTTTGAGCATCCTGAATTGTACCATTCAGTGCTCGGGAACCTATTGTTTGTTGCCAACAACACTAGACCTGACATAAGTTTCACAGTAGGCTTGGTTTTTGTTTTTTTTTTAGTTTTTTTTCCCCGTATAATTTATTTATTTTCCATTCTTAACAAATCCAAAGAACAAAAACCAAAACAGAAAGCCAAACTGATATGTACATAGTGAACCATTCTTACACAATCCTGGTATCAAATTGCACACCCATCTATTTTTTTTCTTTCTTGTTGCTTTTAAAGTCCTTCTTTTCCCCCCTCTTTTCCATCAATATATTCTTCTTCTTACTCCATTTCCTTCTTCTTTCTTCTTTTTCTTATTCTTCTTCTTATATAATGTATAATATATTATTTTACATTTATTTACATGATTTGTCTTTTATATTTTAATATGACATATTCTCAGTTTTAGTAATTCCATTGTTATCAATTATATTATAACAAAAATAATATTATAAATGATAAGAGTAGTCGTAAGAGAGCTTATTTAAATATGGCATAGCAGGTAAATATTCAGAGTGGGATAGATGTTATACTTCCCATATTCCTTCTTATGTTCTCCTTCCTCCCCCCATTTTCTAATAACTCTTTCTTTCTCTTTCCTCTTTTCCCTCTTCTCTTAGTCCTTTCTCTTCTTTTCTTCTTCCTCTCTCCCTCTCTTTGGTCTATTCTATCCTTCTATCTCTTCCTTTTTCTCTCTCTCCTTCCTTATATCCTTTTCTCTAGATACTCTCTTCCAAGCTCCTTTCTAGCCTCTTCCCTTAGTCTTTCCCTACATACACCAACCTTCTTCACTTTCTCTTACCTTCTTCACATTCTTTTCCCTTCTTTAATTTTTTTCCTTTTCTTTTATTCCTCTCTCTCTCTCTCTCTCTCTCTTTTTTTTTTAATTTTTTGAACTTTTAAATCTTCCACACCTTCTTCCTACTCTTTTTACCTGTATACCTTCCATTTCTTCCTTCCTTACTATAATTCATTCCCCCTCTTTTATCTTCTTTCTCCTCCTTTCCAATCTGCTCTCTTACTCTTTCTTTCTTTCTTCCTTCCTTCCTTCCTTCCCTCCTTCCTTCTTTCTTCTTTTCCCTTCCTATCCTTTATACCCCCCCTATAACCCCTCTAAGATATTTAGGTAATATCTTCCTTAGCTCTTTATTTGATTCTTTTTTCCCCTGAAATATTTCCCTCTCAAGTGTTACATTACCTTCTTCTACCGTTATTTTTATTTTGTATTTGTTTTTTATGACTATTTTCATTTTCTAGATTTCGATTATTTCTTTATCTAGAATTTGAAGCTTCCTACAATTCAATTCTTATATTTCATTATATCTTTACCCCATTTCTCTACCCACAATTTATCTACCATTTTCCATTCTTCCTTGCATTTATTATCAGCTTTGTCCTTCAGTTTATGAGTTAATATATCCATCTGATACATGTCAAATAATTTATATAGCCAATCCCTAAGTAAAGGGGCCTCTTTTAATTTCCAATTCTTAGCTATTAGTAGTCTGGCTGCAGTTATCATATAAAGTATGATTCTCCAATATTTTTGTTCTATTTGCTTATCTAATATTTGTACCATATTTAGAAGATACAATTTGGGATTCATGGGAAATCTAATTTCTAAACAATATTCTATTTTTTTGTGTATTTCCTTCCAAAAAGTTTTTATTACTGGACAGTGCCACCATACATGGTATAGTGTCCCTTTAGTTTGTTCACATTTCCAGCATAGGTTTTTTGTATTCTTTGTTATTTTAGCAATACGTTCGGGCGTTAAGTACCATCTGAAATATAACTTATAGAAATTTTCTTTTAAAGTACAGCTATATGTAAACTTTAGATATTTATTCCACACTTTCTCCCAGTCCTCCAGTCTAATTGTTTCACCAAAATTTTGTGCCCATTTATTCATATTGTCTTTTATTATTTCTTGTTCCTGGTCCAGTTTTAATAGTATTCTATAAATCTTATTTATTACTTTTTTGCAATCCACTTGTAGCACTTCATCAAAATCTGATTGATCTTCTTCAAACCCTTCTAATCTCTGATCAGTTTTAAACCTCTCTGTTAATTGGCGATGTGGGAACCAATGACCTCTTATTCCTTCCTCAAGTAATTCCTCCCTGGTTTTTATCCGTATCCGATCATTTTCCTTCTTTAACAAACCCCTATATGTTACCCATCTATCTATATCCAAACTATTTTCATTTAAAAATGCCTCTTGGCTTGATACCCATAGTGGAATTTTTGAATACAATTTGCTTTTATATTTCATCCAGCTTTTTAATAACGGTTTTCTTATATAATGGTGTAGAAAATCTTTGTGTACTTTAACTTTCTGATACCATAGGTATGCATGAAAGCCAAATTGGGCATTAAATCCTTCTAATGCTAATAGTTTTTTGTTTTCCAGTAGAATCCAATCTCTTATCCACATTAGGCAACAAGCATGATAATAAATTTGGAAATTTGGCATACCTAATCCTCCTCTTTCCTTTAAATCCTGCATATCTTTCCATTTAATCCTAGGTTTCTTCCCTGCCCATATAAAATTTGCCAATTCTTTGTTCCAATTTTTGAAAACATTTTCGTTAGTTATTATTGGTAAATTTTGAAAGAGGAACATCATCCTTGGAAGTATATTCATTTTAAGTGTTGCTATTCTTCCTAAAAGTGATAAATCCAATTTGTTCCATCTAATCAAATCTTCTTTTATTTTGTTCCAAGTCTTTTGATAATTATTCTCAAATAATTCAGTATTCTTCTTAGAAATCCAAATTCCTAAGTATTTTACCTTTGTTTGGATCTTAAAGTTTGATTTTTGTTCCAATTCTACTTCTTCTTTTTTGTTCATATTTTTTGTAATTATTACTGTTTTATCTTTATTTATCTTAAAACCAGACCAGTTTCCAAATTCATTTAATATTTGTAATAGATTATTAAGGCTTTCTTTTGGCTTTTCCAAAAATACTACTAGATCGTCCGCGTATGCTCTAAGTTTGAAATTGTATCCTTTAATTTTCGGCCCTGATATCCCCTCTTCTTTCCTTATTTTCCTCAATAAAATTTCTAATACTGCTATAAACAGTAAGGGGGATAGGGGGCATCTTTGCCTTGTCCCTTTCGTAATGTGAAATTTCTTTGTTTTTTCCGCGTTCACTATAATCTGGGCAGATTGTTCCGTATGTATTAGTTTAATCCAATTTAGAAATTTTTCTCCTACCCCCATTTTGTTTAATACCCCTATCATAAATTCCCAGGTCACATTATCACATTATTTTCAGCGTCCAGGAATATTGCAGCCAATTTTTTATCGTTATTCTTTTCATAATATTCCCAAAGATTCAGTACGACTCTTATGTTGTTTTTTTGATATCTATTTGGCAGAAATCCTGCCTGGTCTTCCTGAATCCAATCTTTTAATATACTTTTGAATCTATTCGCCAAAATTGAAACAAAAATCTTATAATCTAAATTTAAGAGTGATATGGGCCTATAATTTTTCGTTTCCAATGTATCTTTCCCTTCTTTTGGTATTAAAACGATTAGGGCATCTTCCCAAGATTTTGGCTTTTTTCCTTTAATTGTTTCTGTTATTGTTCTTAAAAGGGGTATGGCTAGTTCCTGTTCAAGATATTTATAATATATTGCCGTGAACCCATCTGGTCCGGGTGCCTTCCCTAATTTTTATCTCCTAATTGCTTCTGTAACCTCCATCATGGTGATCGGAGCATTTAAGGCCTGCTTCTGAGTTTCAGAAAATTTTGGAATTTCTTCTTTATCTAAATATTCTTCCATATGCACTTTTTCCTCTTCTTTTATTTTTTCCCCCCTATATAGTTCTGAAAAGTATTCATAAAATGTCTGTTTAATTTTGTCTGGATTAGTGTATATTTCTTTCTTATCCTCTATTTTCAGAATAAGTTTCCTTTCATATTCTTTCCTTAATCTTTGGGCCAGCCATTTTCCCGATTTATTTGAATGTTCAAAATGTTTCTGTTTTATTATTTTTAATTTTCTTTCTAATTCATAAGTTAATTCCATGTCTAGTTGTTTTCTCAGTACTTTTATCTCCTCTTTTATTTTCTTATTGTTAGGGTTTCCTTTAAGTTCATCCTCCTTATTCTGAATTTCCATCATTAATTTGGATTCTTTTTCTTTTTGTAATCTCCTCTTTTCACTTTCTTTCTGAATAAAGAACCCCCGCATTACCGCTTTAGATGCTTCCCATACAATTTCTATCGGGGTTCCCTTATCCAGATTTTCATTAAAATAGTTTGTCAACCTTTCTTTGGCCTTTCCTAAAATATTTTCATCTAATAGTAAACTTTCCTTTAATTTCCAATTGTATTCTGATCTTCTTCCAATTAACTTTATTCCTATTGGGTTGTGATCCGAAGTAATCTTGGATAGAATTTCTGTCTTACCAATTCTTTTACATAATGTTTTGGAAACCAAAAACATATCCAGTCTGGACCAGGAATGATGAGTTTCTGAGTAGAAAGTATAGTCTTTCTCTTTAGGATGTTTTAGCCTCCATATATCTGTCAATGCTAACTCGTCTAGCATTTCAAAAAATATTTTAGGTAGTTTACCCTGCTTACTTTTAGGTTGTTTGGATCTATCTAAATGTGGTTCTATAACACCGTTCCAGTCTCCGACCAGTATCAGATCTTTGAATTCTTCTTCTTTTATCCGTTCTTTAAGTCTATTAAAAAATATCTTTTGGCTATCAGATGGTGCATAAACACCTACTAATGTGATGTTTATTTCTTGCATTTGAATTTGGACTCCTATAAATCGTCCCTCTTTATCTTTAAATAATTCTCTGGATTGATATTGTTTATCTACATATATTGCTACTCCTTTTTTCTTTTTCTCATGACTCGATACATAAAGGGTTCCCAATTTTGGATTTTTAAGCAGTCTGATATCTTTTTGCCTTATATGGGTCTCCTGCAAACAAAGAATTTTTGCCTTCTGTTTCTCTAAGTAATGAAACACTTTCCTTCTTTTAAAAGGTGAGTTCATTCCTTTGACATTCCACGATATTATTTTGTCCTGCATAGTTTTTTTTCCCTTTTCCCCCTACTTTTTTATTTTATTTTGTTTTAAAATTTTTGTTTTTAATCGTCTTCTGAGAATTCTTGTTCAGATGCTTCACCTTCACTCTCTTCCCCTTCTTCTGTTTCTCTCTTAGCCTTTTTTACTTTTTCTATTTTTGTATCAAGTATTCCCGCTTGCTCTAATCTTTCTTCCTTCTCCTCTTCTTCTTCCTCTTCCCCGTCCTCTTCTTCTTCTTCTTTCTCTTCTTGTTGCTTCTGCCTTTTCTTTTTTTTAAATTCTGACTCTTCCTTTTTCTTTTTTGTATCTTTATTTGTTTTTCTGTTCTCACTTCTAGGAGGTGTTTCTCTAGGCTCTCTTCTGGGAGATGTATTTTCAAAGTCTCTTCTGTATCTTAGTAAAAAATCTTTTGCCTTGTGTACAGTGTTCAGTACGTATCTTTGTTGGTTATGTCTTAAAGACAAACCTTCTAGTTTCTCCCATTTATACGGTATTCCTTTTTTTCTTAAAATTTGTGTTAAAAAGTTGTATTCCTTTCTTTTATTCAACACCTCCTGTGGGATATCCCGAAAAATTCTTAACTCTTCATTCTCTATCGTAAGTTTCTTCCTGTAACTTTGTTGAAGGCATAGATCTTTGACCCTTTCTCGTACAAAATAAACTACCACATCTCTTGGCAGTTTTCTTTCTCGCGCCATTCTTGAATTAACTCGATATATTTTATCTATTTCCAAATCTAACTGTTCCATATTCCAGTCTATAAATTCAGCAAGGGCGGGTGTAATCCTATTATACAAATCTTCATCTCTGATTTCCGACAAGCCTCGAATTTTTATACATTTAGCTCTATTTCTAATTTCTGCTACTAGTTTGTTTGTGGATTCCTTTTCGACGGCGTGTTCCAGTGTGGATGTCCTTTTATCTAGAGATCCTGTTTTTGTTTGAAGCTCTTGGACATTCACCTTTATTTGATGGACATCTTCCGTAACTTGATCCAGTTTTCGACTAATTACATCTAACTCTTTCCTTAATTCCGCTTTTATTTCATCTTTCATTTCCTTCATCTCCCTAGTTATGTCTCTTCGCATTTTCCTCAATTCCTCCATAAATCCTGCATAAGGGTCTGTGCTTTTACTCTGTTGATCTATTGATTTCCTTCGAACTTGTAACTGTAGCGTTTGTGCCGATTGTGCCATTGTCTTCCTTGTTATCATTTGTACCTTGATTTGTTTATTTATTGCTATATTATTGTTAAGTTTTGTTGTTGTTGTTAAAGTTATTGTTGTTGTTTTTGTTTACCTAGTCCGTTAAATCCTCAGTACTTTAGTATTTTCCTATCTTATTTAACTCTTCACGTCCGACCTCTACCCACCTTTTTGTTTTATTTTTATTTATTTATTTATTTGTTTATTATTTTTTATCCCCTTTCTATCTTCCTTTTCTACTTGGTTATACCTAAGATTTCCTTCAATATTAATTTGATTTAGTTTAATTCCTTTAATCTTTAAATTTTAAATTTTTAATTCTTTTTTTATTATTATTATTTATTTATTTATTTGTCTATTTTAATTATTATCCTTTTCTTATCTATCTGTTTAATTTCCTGTTTTCTTATCTATCTATTTAATTTCCTATTATTTTTAATTTGATTTAATTTAAGTTGTTTTTATTTTTAATTTTTTGTTTATTTAATTATTTATTTTTATATATTTTTATTTCCTCCAAAGATTTTATTTTCTCCTCCTCCCTTTTCTTTATTGTTTCCCTTTCTTCTTTCCTTTCTTTTTTCTTTTCCCCCTTTTTTCTAATTGTTTTTATATTAATAATATTAATTCTAGATTATTTGTCTCAATTTGAATATTAACCAACCTGTTACACAAATTTTAGTATATGTTGCTTTGTTCTTTTTCTAAGATCTCTTTCTCTTTCCCCTCTATACAGGTATTTATAATCTTCCCCTTTCCCTAATATCTCTCCTCTTTATTCTACTTAATGATATAATTATTAAAACTATCCTTGTCCTTATATTTTACTATACTATCCTTAATTTAAATATACCTATTAAATATCTCACAAATCCTCTTATCATACAAAATATGAACGTACATAAGTTGCGTCCAAATTCCTCCAATCCTTTTTTTTTCCTTTGCCTACTTCAAGGACAAATGTTTCCTCCCTGTCTAGATAGTGAATCTCCAGCACCTGTGATTTAAAATAAACAATAAACAATTACCCCCAGTATTTTTCCAAAAGGGAAAGGGAGGGAGGGATCACAACTTAACAGCCAAGAAAGAGGGGGGGGAAATAGCCTTAAGAAACTAATCATTCAAAATTATGATAAAATCACAATATCTACCTATAACTACCTATCTTATAAATTCACAATATCTGTCTATCTTTATAGGCTTAAATGTATATTATATAAAATAGTTAAACTAGAATAAATGAAACACAAAAATACTATCTTTACATATAACAAATCTTTCTTATCTATCTATAGTCACTCTATATTCTATCTATCTAAGTCAGTTTGGTATAATAATCTAAACACTTATAATTGTATCTTAAATAATCCCTTTCCCTTCTACCTTATTCCCTGATAAATGTTCTTTCTTGGAGTAAGTAAGTCTCTATAAGTAAGTCTCTAAGTAAGTAAGTAAGTCTCTATAATGATCTTTTCATCTCCTAAATGTCCTTATTCATCCATTTCATTTTTTTTCTTTCTTTTTTTTTCTTTAACGTTGTTCAGTCATTTTATCTCCTCTTTTGTCAGAGGCCCTTCTTTATTTCTCAGGTCTTCAGATCAGGGTTTTTTGTTTTTTTGTTTTTGTTTTTTTTAGTCCTTAGAATAATATAATATACTATAGAATATAGTCTCAACTTTCCAATTTGCTTCTTCAATTTTCTTCCTTAAAAAAAAAAAAAAAAAAATCCAAAATCAACATAATTTCCCACTCTCAGTTCAGTCCAGGTTTCGCACTCTCAGTCCAGTCCAAATTGTTTTCCACATCAGTTCTATCTCTCATCAAAGCTTCAAAGCTTCAAAATAAATTGGAGAATTAGCCCAAAATAAATCTTAATAATAGTTATAATGGCAATTGTCCCAAATATCCCAATGTATTGTACATTTGTCTAATATAACAGTTCCATGTATCAGAACATGAATAAGGATGTCTGGAGCTCCGCTCAGCACAGTCCGGTTTCCGCTCCAGCTTAATGTCTTTACCAAGGCAATGTCTTTGTCCCAGATGGGAAAGCTCCTTTTCTTACCCTTTCTCTTAGATGTCTTCTTTTTTGGTTTGAATCGAAATTCCCCAGTCTAATTTAATATAGTTAAAAAGTGGTGGCAGCACTTTTACCCTCCAGGGTGCGGGTCGGGGGTTGTGAATTGCTCTGCGACCGCTCAGCAACCTCCGTCTCCTCCGTCTCCTCCGCTGCTCTTGCTGAAAGGAAGCTTTAGCTTCCTTTCACTTTCTCCTCCGTTCTTTTTCAGAGCCTTCAGTGCTGGCACAGGGTCTCCGACGAGCTCCTCCGGACCCCCTTTACCGGGGGGGGTACTCGTCCCTTCCCTTCTCTGCCCATAACAGCCTCGGGAAGGACCCCAAACCTCCCGATCCACGATTGTCTCTCACCAGCTTCGTGAGAGCACAACCTTTCGCGCCGCCATTACCACTCCGCCCTCCCACAGTAGGCTTGTTGAGGAGAACCTCAAAACCCAGATTAATGGATTGGATTGCATTGAAGCATGTTCAGTACCTTAATGGAATAAGGGACAGATGTCTGATGATGACTGGAGGCATGTCTCAGCTAGAGTGCTATGCAGACAGCTCCTTTGCATCAGAGGTTGCAGATAAGAAATCAGTTTCTGGTTTGGTAATCAGATATGTTGATAGTCCAGTTGTCTGGGGGTTCAGAAAGCAGAGTTGTGTAGCTTTAAACACTACAGAGGCTGAATTCACTGCACTGTCAGAGATGGCAAGCGAAGCTCAGTGGGTCAGACAGCTATTGAAAGGTTTAGGTAAACCATGTACAACATCAATAGTAATTAATGAGGACTCACAAGCCTGCATTGGAATGGCGGAAGCCGAGAATCTGAAAAGCAGGACAAAGTACATTGGAGTGAAATACCAAAATGTATGTGAGTTGGTACAAGGTGGAATTATAAAGCTGCAGTATTGTATTTCTGAAGAAAACATTGCAGACTTACTCACAAAAGCTCTACCTGTGGTAAGTCACAAAAAACTTACAGGTAAACTAGGTTTTGGGATAAAGAGTCATAATGAAATCTGTACTATGTAAATAAAAGTGTATTATGATATATTATGTTTGCATCGCATCAACATGCATGACATGTAAGTCATTTTGAAGGGGATTGTTAATGATGTGATGCCTCAAGGTTGAAAAAAATGTCTCAGCTGCATGCAATTGTACAAAAATGAGAGAATGACTCATAGGAAGCTGACAGTCCGTACACCCCGCACACTGCTAGCGACACCATGGCTAATTGGCCTTATATCAAAAAGTCTGGCCAGCATTTGTTGTCTTCATTTTTTATTTTAGTCTATTTTATTTTATTTTATTTTTCGTGCATCAGCATTACAACACTGTCAGGAGAGCTTCTGGTTTCACAAGGAATGGTAAATGGGAAACTTGGGATCTGTGCTTTTCTGGATGCATGTGCTTGCCTACACATATTCAGGTTTGTGGATTAAATCCATTGTTAGGAGTGTAGATTGCCTCTTGTACAATGAACTTTTCTCTCATCTCCATTTTGTAAGCCCTGTGTACCCCACAAATTTGTTCAACGAGAGGTTTTTCCAATCCTCTAGAGCAGATTTGAGAAGTTTCTAGAGGAGGAGAAAAGTGATCCAGCAATGATGTATTTTCTGCTGGTGATGGGCTCTTTGTGTTTTCTGCTGACAGTAGACCTTGTATGTTCAGAGAGAAAGATTAAGAAGCAAGAAAACTGAAGAGTGAGCATAAATAAGATCTAATTTTATTTCAGCATGCATGGGGACTGAGATAAACTGTTTTAAATTTGGCTGTGCTGCATATTTGAGTAAAAATTCTGAAATACTGGTACAGTAATCTACAAATTTTAAACAAACTATACATGCAATATACATACAATATAATATTTATTCATTTCATTTCATTTCTATGCTACCTTTCTCCCAGAAAGGGACTCAAGACAGCTCGCAAGATAATAACATTTTAAAAGACATTACAATAAAATTTAAAAACAATTAAAATCATCTAGATAAAACAGTATAAAATTAACACAAAAACATACAAAAGTTAAAAATATAACTAAAATACACACCCCATATAAAAGCCACCCTGTCGTGATTATATATTAAAAAGCCTGCCTAAATAAAAAATGTTTTTGCTTGCCTACAAAAGGAAAGCAGAGAGTAATGCAGTAATTTCTCACCCTTTTGCTGCATTGACATCATAATGCCCATAAATGTTCTGCTCTGAAGTGCATCAGTAATTCAGAGAAGTATGGAAACGGTCACACTGGACCACGTCTAAAGTAATCAGTTCTTAAGTCTGGTGATGAAGCATGGTTACATAGCTGAATTTGAGCATTAGTGGCTACAGAGCTGGGAAGACTGTTGTGTAATGTACAACTTAGGAACAAGTTACTTTATCACAGAAGTATGACTACTATGAAAAAAATGAAAAGTTCCTTCTACCTAATTTCTTTTTTACTTGGTGTTTGGTAAGGAAATCTTTTTTGCTTAGTGAGCTAGAATTCTAGTCGCTCATGCAGCTTGGAGGTAATAAAGATTTACAGGATTCTCAAATATTTGGCATCTAATGTAAATAATGATAGATAACACTGCCACAAATTCCTGAGTTTATAGCTGCAAAACAAAAGGCAAGCAGTTGTATCTTTGGATGTTGGTCTCCAGAGTATTATAAAGGCATTATAAGTGCCCTGGCAACTGGCATATTTTGGGGGCAGAGGGGTTGTTGATCGTTCTTAAATCTGTCACTGTGGGGTGTGTGTGTGTGTTTTTTTTAAAAAAAATCCTAGCACTAAGATCCTCAAGTAAGATGGAAGAATTCTAGCTATTGCTCATCAATCCAGAAATAAGTGAACCTGCCAAAGTAAACATAAAAATTATGGTTCCAACAGCCCATGCATTTTAAAAATCAGTTTGTCTGTTTGTAGTTAAAAAAAATCAGAAAGCATGGTAGGTTAGAGAAGGTCAGTATTCTGGATCTCAGCAGCGAGACAGTCCAAATGTAGAGATATTTAGGATGTTTGGACTGCTGTTTTCTATTCTGCTGAATTGTTTTAAAGCTCTGTTTTGCAAGCCTTCAACTAATACACTCCTTGAATGGGGGGTTGTGGTGCTTTTGCTTCTGTTGCTGCTACTTCTACTGTTGGAGTTGTGCCTCGAAGATATGCGACTATTTATTTGTACAGCTGACTTAATTTGATTAATATCTCTGAGGATGTTGTTGCTTGTTTGCTTTGGAAATGCGGTAATATCTCTGGATGACCTCCCATTGCATGCTTGTGGTTTTCTCAGTTCATATTTGACAGTTGCTTCAAAAAATAATAATTGAGATTGTCAATTGCCTTTTAGAGCTGGATTTTTTATGTAAAGTAAGAGTTGAAACTTGCTTTGTAGTCTCTATTCGTTCAGTATCTGACCCTAAAGGTTCTGCTTGGGGGAAAAATATAAAACACATTTACTGTTGCCTTCTTCAAAAATGTACAAGGAAGAGTTGAATTAAATCCTTATATTAGACCAAAGCCCATTTGATCAAGCCCATTTGACATCACATTTCCAGATTATTGTTTTTTGGATTTAGGTGGCCCAGCAGTCTGCAAATAATTTCTAAACCGTTTTAGGGCTTAAACTAAGATTTAAAAGAGAATGGGGAAATTGTTTAGAAAAAGTAGTAGAAGAAAGTTTCCACACTTGTCATTAAAATGCATCATGCAGTTATTAGAAGAAATAATGGAAAACATGGAAGGGCTACAAACAAGATGTTATTGACTGCCCCCCCCCCCCCACAAAACCTCCATGAATGGGGCAGAGTGAGTTGCACAATAAAAGCTTTATCTGGAACTATCTTGGGATGAGGTAAAAGAAGTTATTTTTTCTAATATATTTAACATGGGATGTTACAGAAGATGAATAGAATAATGTGAAAGGAAACAATGAGAAGAAAGATTTAGGGGTGAAGCAGATGGCCCAGAAGGAGTGGCCTGAAGCCACTTGGGCCACTATAAGGTTAGGATTGCAGTGACTGCACGGCCCACTTCCAATGCGGGTTGCCACCACAGTCCCAATCTGGCCACTGCCAGAAGCTGGATCTAAATGGCTCCTTTTGTAGCAGCTTCAGGCTGTCTTTGGCAGTTTTGGAGCAGCTTTGAGACATTTTGGGGATGTGTGTCATCTAAACGCCACACCTTTAAAGTGGCCAGAAGCTGCTTCTACTGCCCATGCATTTCAGGCCATACTCTCATTAGCTTTGTATGAGGTTACAGGGGAACCAGTGTGTAAACCATATGAAGGTAACATATTTATCCTCTTTGGCTGACTGAGGGACCTTTTCCTTTACTCAGTTATAGAACTATGATTCCACTTTAGGGGCCATGGTAACTGTATGCATCCAAACATCTCCTAATATATATATTAATTCACCTATAACTTGATATAACAGTAGGCACAAGCATGAGTGTACAGGGCTGCAATGGTATACATAGCACCTGAATAGGTAGTGTGAATGACATGTAGACCCAGCCATGTGGAAAGACATGGGATAGAGGAGCTGCTGGAAAAGCACCACTACACACGCACACCACTCTGCATTTCTGATGGAAACTAAAAGCCAAAAGGTGAATTCCCCTTCCATCTCTTGTGTATTCCTAAACACCCTTTCCTGCGCGCTCATTCCTGGGGGCTCCAGATCTTGTCTAGCTGTTGTAAAGTTCATTATTATTAATCAAAGTCAATCTCTTTCATCTCCTAACTAGCAAAACAGACTTTCCGCTTTGGAAACCTTCTCAGGTTGAGGGGCAATCAATCTTTTGGTTTCCCTATGGAAGTTCTATAAATTGGAATTGACTTAAAGGTATGAATAGCACTCCAAAACCTAACCTTTTTGCTGCAATCAACCTCCCTGATTGTCTGGTGATTGTTGCCCCAGACTTCAGTCTGACTTGCTGTTTCTTTGTTCCTGTCTGTTTCACTGAACCTGAATACTCAAGCCTCATAGTTTAAGCCATTCTGGCTTTCCTGGCTTCCATGAACCGTCTCTTTAGGATCAGCAGATATACCCCCTTATCCAACCCACAATCTCTGTTATTTCCCTTCACTTTTCTACATTCGGTTAGTTCTATATGCTGTATAAGACTGTGTGTTACTCTAGTATGTGTGTTCCTCTATATTTCTCCCAACAAAAGTTCATGTAGTTCCCCATGATTGGATTCTCTGTCAGTTATTACCAGTATAGCTGATGCTCAATTCCTGAATCTGTTACCTCCACTCGCAAAGCCAAACTAAACATTCTCCTGATTAATTAAAGGTAGATTTCCAATATCAGTGGAGGCTTTACAAGTCCCACACATTTTGAGTAACACAACATTCTATGGAATTCTGGGATGTGCAGTTTAGGAAGTGGTACTTAGAATTCTAAGCCTCACCAAGCTACAAGTCCCAGGATTCCATAGGATGGAACCACGGCACTTAAATTGGAATCATAGTACTATATCTGTATAGCCCAAAAGAGCCCTGAGATAATGAGATGCCTAACAATGCGTTGTGAAAGATAGACATATGCAGTTTAGACGGAAGGGACTCTCATGTGATAAATTCTTACTGCTTACTATTACAAAGCAAAAGTCCCAGAGTGAATGTTTCATATAAATGGCCTAATCTACTGCATTAGAGAGCAATGTCTATAAGGCTATAGATATACAGTTGCCCCTCCATTTTCACAGGGGATCCGTTCCAGACCATCCCCCCCCCCCAGCGAAAATGGAAACTAGCATATATTCAAGCCCCATTGGCTTGAATGGCTGTGCGCTCAGGCCTCCCATCAGTAATCGAGACCAAGGACTTCAAGTCCGCAAAAACGGAGGGGCAACTGTAGATCTCCTAGTTTCACAGACCAATAGGACTGGGAGAAGATCTTTATTTGATACCTTGTGCATAAATAAGATCTTTTTGCTGGGTACAGTTTCAGGCTGTCAAATATTGCATTTTTAATGATGGCAGTCTTATTTGATATGTTATGGGGGGATGCAGACAGGCGGCCATGGACCGCCCTGGGAAGCGGAGGATTGGGGCTGAGGCTGCCCCATGCCTCGGCCCCTATCCTCCCTTTTGGAGCCTGGGAAAGGAGCGCCAAAATAGCTCTCCTTTCCCAGGCGGCGAAAGGGGCGCCCAAAGAGCCGCCATGCAGCTCTTTTGCACCTCTTCCGGCACAGAATGTCCAGACGCTGTGCCGGGAGGATGTCATTAGAGCGCTCACCATGTACAACAGTGCACATTCTGATGACATCCTCGGGAAGGGTTTGGGGTGCCTGCCATGTGGCTGTCCCTCCCCTTCCCTGGCTCCAAGACGGCGCTTTGCACCATCTGCAAAGCTCCTATGTCTCCAAATATTGCTATATCTGCATTCTCTGACCTTTAAAATGTATGAAACTCTATAATTAAAGTTTTGTCCTTCCTATTGTGTATAGTTTAAGTGAATAGAAGGCTTGAAGGAGTCATGATTGCCAAGAGAAGAATATGAAATATATTACTTTTACTTTGATATTTTCTAGTAAAAGTGTTAATGTATTTGTTTTAACCTCTGCAGTTCGTACATGCCCCAAACTCTTTGCCCCTCAAAATGGACAAATTAATTGCTCTCTAAATGAGATCTCATATAAGACCGTATGCTTTGTGACCTGTGATGAGGGATATGAACTAGAAGGCAACACTAAACTCACCTGCCAAGGCAACTCACAGTGGGATGGAAAGGAACCAAAGTGTGTGGGTATGTTTTTTGTTATATTACGATCCAATGGCACTGGTTGTTGTAGTTGTTGTTGATGATGGTGATATGGGAAGAAGGAAGAGGATTTTTTACCCTGTATTTTAGACCATATACTCTCACAAGATAGCTTACATATACAAGTCATCAAAATTTATTGCAAAATTCATCACAAAATTACAACTCATCACAAAATTGTAACAGTTGTAGCTGCAACCAATATGTCCTGGCAAGATAAAATAGGACAAAACACAAATTCCTAAGCATATTTTTAGTTAATTGCCTTTGTTTTAACAAAGATTAGTCACAGTTTCTCTGCTTCTTGTCATTCAACCTACTGGATTTCTTCTATGTTTTCCCCTCAAAAGCATTTTTACAAGATTGTATTACCAAGTGTCCAAATGATAGGCTTGTGGATATTCATTTAGAATTCAGAAACAAAGACCCAGATGGTTCCTCTCTTCCAGAACTGCAGACAGAAACATGAAAAACATATGGTAGTTCATGTTACAAAGCTTGGAGATTGCACCAAGTTAAATAAGTCCTTTAAATGTAAAATAAAGTTTATGTGCATTTTTTGGTAACAAGCTCATAATATTCCAAGGAAAGATCATCAGGGAATTGGTGAAAAATGATATCACAATACATTAACTCTATTTCGTCTAAATTATACTGAATGTTAGCCTTACAGGTATATAGTGTGCTTTCATTATGTCCTTTGTGATAAACAAACTGGGCACCATGAATGTAAACTGTGCATAAATGTGAGGGTCTGAACTGGAATATCCTTCATTCCTACTGTTGTTTTTGTCAGCCATCAAATATTTCTGGGTGTCAGATTTATCTGCAGAAAATGCTAGGTCTTGTGCAGCTGTATTCAGCCACTTAATCACATTTGCAAATACTTTATTTAGCTAAAGAAGTTATGTCAAAAATATCCGTTTTTGCAGAAGTTCAACCCATATTCCAAAACTGGCCCTTCTGTATTTCAAGCTGATGACAACATGCAAGACAAATACCACATGTATATTCCTTCTCCAGACACAAAGTGAAAAATACATAAGGGAGAAGACACCAAACATCAATGAGATTGTAGTTGACCACTCGGGTGGATGGGGAAGAACAGGGATAGATGAATAGGCTTGAGCCCAGCTCTAGTTGTGGATTTAGCGCTTCTTGACTAGTGCCATATTCACTGAAGAAGGAGCAAGTGCTGTGCTGAAAACCAATAGGATTACTGTTCCAGCATCTCACCTTTTCACCCTCTCCTATATTGCTGGGGGTGAAAGAATTAAGAAGACTATATGTGGCAAATGTAAAGAACCATTTCAGTTCATCCCAAGATAGATGGTTACAGCAGATTGTTAAGACAATTGAAAATAACTTCATTCACTATTCTCGAGTCTTTATGGGAGGTGATCATTATGGGGTTTTAAAAAAAAGTTTCTGGCAACATCTTACATTCGTAAACCCCTCTGCTGGCTTTTAGCAATCCTTCCATCCAACCTGATTTAATGGCTTTCCTATTTTATTTAATCTATAGTAGTATTTGTGCTGCTGGCTTACCGAGTGTTAAATATGTACTCTTTTTTGTGTCTGTTATTCATGTACCTCCTTCCTCTAGAACTGCATTGTCCTGCCTTCCAGAAGCCAAAACATGTAACTGTTCATCCACATAGCTGTGGGCTTGAACCATCCAAGTATGGAACTGTGTGTAGGTTCACTTGTCCCAATGGATTCCTTTTGTCTGGAGTTAGAGAAGAACTGAGATGTTTAACCATTGGGAAATGGAGTGAAAATGTGCAGAACGCTTTCTGTAAAGGTATGGATTTGATGATAGTATCCTTTTGTTAAAAAGAAAGAGAAGAGTTGGAGAAAGAGACTAGTAAGAAAATTGTATGTTTGATATTGGAATAGCCAAGATTGAGGTAATTATTCAAAAGTGTTAAATAATTTGTGCTGAATGATCAACATTGGCTTGGTGCAGACATAACCATTTCCAGTTTCTTTCATGGCTAAAAGATCAGGAATATCCCAAAGGCTGGTGTGCTCTCTCCTTCTACCTCCTGGAGTTATTCCTTTCTTCTTTCCTTTTCAACATTACCCATGATGTATCATTACATTTGTAGCAGAATCAACCTTAATCATGGCTAGCTTTTTAGTTAGTTTAAAAAGAGGTTTGAAATTCTATTGCACAAGATCAGAGTTAAGAATGCTGAAGCCCATTGATTACAGCAAGCATGTGCCATTCTGTGTTGGACTTTGGTCCTGTAGACTTACAAAGAATTTAGATAAGTGTATCTTCCATTGGCATGAACAATGAACAATAGATAAAGAACTATGATTATTAAGTATACCACAGTAGTGTCATTTAACAATGCAGGGCCAAAATTCAAAAATAGACACAAGGGATTTGGCGTCTTATTTCAGTATGCGATTTTATTTTTAATATCACTTCCTGGAAATCCAGATCCGACCTTCTTGGCATACACACGATCTATTCAATCCAAGACAATTATTACTATGTTCATGTTTTCTTACAGTAATAAATGAATGAAAAAAAGCCTTTTAGCCCATGAACTGAGTGATATGCTTAAATAAATATGTGAAAATCAGATTAGCATTCTCATCACAATCATTATCACCACCATAACAGCCACCTATTCATTCCCCATTGTCCTTCTTGATTGCTAGAGTGACATTGGAGGCCATACCTGACAGAATTCCCCTGCAAGGAATTATATAGTACCAGGGATAAAAATAGTGTGGCCCTATAAATGAGATTGAACTGCAACTCCCAGCATTCCTCACTGCTAGTTTTACAATAACATTTAGTTGCTGTTACTGTGTGCCTTCAAGTCATTTCCAACTTATCACAGCCCTAAGGTGACTGTATCACAAGGCTGTGTTGGAAAGAGTTATTCATAGAAGGTTTATTGTGGCCTTCCTCTAATGCTGAGAGGGCATAATTTGCCCAAGGTCACCCAGTAGGTTTCCATGGCTGAGCAGAGTTTGCACCCTGGTTTCTCAGAATCCAATCCAAACTCAAACCACTACTCCATTCTGGCTCTATCTGGAGGGTTGCACAATTCTCACCCTTGCTCTAGATTTATGTGTCATGGGCCTGAAATAGACAGGCATTTTAAGCTGGCTTCTGTGAAGCTTGGGGGCATGGCGTTTAGATGATGCACACCCCCATCCTGTGTTGAAGCTGTCCCTAGGCCTGCTAAGGTGGCCCAAACCCAGCCCAAGAAGGAGTGGATCTTTTGCACTCCTAACCACAGCAAGGGCCTGATTGGGACCATGCACACGTGGTCCCCGGCATGAATGTCACCAGCGCAACCCCAATCTCTCCTTTTTGGGCAGTCTGTTTTGCCCCTTGCTCTCTTTGCCTACACACTTTCTTCTTATCAATTGTACACAGTTCTTCCTGTCCTTAGAACTGTGCCTCTGTGTGCAGTTCTGCTCTTCTAGTAGCAGAACTATAGCTTACTGGTGAAGCACACTTTTATTATGCAAAAAGTCCCACATTCAGTGCCTGGCATATCCATTTTGCATGAAAAGAGGGATCTTCAGTAAGATAGCTGAGAAGAGCTTCTTCTGGAGATCTTTGAAAGTTATTACTGGTCATAGTCTGCAGCAGGGGATTACTGATCCAGCTCAGTATAATGCAGTTTTGTATTTCATTTATCCTAGCCTGCTCCTTTTTCAATTCCATGTCTCCACCATCCATTGTTTCCCGACATTCTTGCTTTTCAGTCTGCTTTATGCTGAACATTCGGTTATTTTTAGGACTCCAAGGTGAAAACTACTTCAGAGCTGAATGATGTTGCTTTTCTGCAATGAAAACAGAGGATATTAATCAAAGAATACTGCTATAATAAACTAATCATAATGTGATGTTTGGATAGGCTTCATGCCAAGGAAATAAAATAGTCTTACTTGTGAAACTACAAATGTCCTAATTTATATGACAATATACTGCTGAACATAAAGATATCTGATCTTTTTATTTATATAAAATGTTCTTTTAAAGGATAAAGGACTCAGGATACCAGCAATTGTTTCTTAATATAGTTTCTTAATATTTTGCGTGTTTTAAAACTAAGGACCAACAGCTAGCTGCCACTGACCAAAATCTGCTCCTATGCTCACTGAAGTGATCTCATGCCTAGGAAATTTAAGATTGGGTCAATTTTTGTATAGTCAGCTCTTCGTATCTATGAGGGTTCTGTTCCAGACACCACCACCACCCCATGGATAGCAAAATCTGCAGGACCTGAAGTCCCATTGTTCTCAATGGCGTTCAACATGTGCACGACCACTTTGGTATACCAAATCTAGCAGATGCTCCAGTCCGCAAATGGCTATCCCACGAAGGGGAGAGTTCATTGTACAGTACTTTCTTTTGGGGTTTTGTTTATTTATGTTAACATTGTAATCTATAAGCATGTTTTTAAAAAGAGAGATAGGATTAATACTCAGCTTTTGATAAGAGATAGAACCTGTTGGTATCAGCTGTGTGTATGCCCATGCTGAGAAAATGTGGACAATTTTTTGTGCTATTTCATTAAAATAATCAGTATGGATAAGAATGACGGCAACCTTTATTTAGATTAGAGATAGTAACCTCGATGTAGGGTATAGATAATTTACAAATCAAGACATAAAAGCATGTTTCTGTACAAGAAGAAGAAAATGTTCCATTCAAAATGTTGTTGCTGTGTGCCTTCAAATTGTTTCTGACTTATGACAATCCTAAAACAAATCTATCACGGGATTTTCTTTACAAGATTTGTTCAGAGGAAGGGGTAACCTTTGCCTCCCTGTGAGGCTGAGAGTGTCAAAACACCAATCTTTTCAGTAAGCCCACAGTGAAAATTGTCTTGTTATATCTTCCTGGTACAGACATTGAACCACCAAATATTAGCTGCCCTGACAACATCGAAACTTCGACAGTTGAATACCAGAACTCTGCAAATATTAGTTGGGAGATTCCAGAAGCAAAAGATAATTCTAGAGATGAGGTGAGGAAAAAAATTGGGGTGTTTTTCTTTGCTCACTCTTTTCAGGGTTAGTTCATATGTTATATGTTATGAATTACTGAAATAACAGGTAACGGTTTGTACTTTCAATAATAATAATGTAACTACAAATGTGATGATGATGGTGCTCATGATGATGATGATGATGATGAATATATGCCTATAAATGGGAAAGGGTTCATCTATCTTCCCTTTTCATTCAGCTCAAATAAATGGTGGTGGCAGAAATTTGGATGTGGAACTCTAGGAAAGAAGAAAGGGTTAAGATGTCACCTTTATGGTGCCAACGTTCCACTGATGATAGCAGACCAGATGGATGTTTTAAGTAAAAAAAATTCAGAGGCTAAATGTATGTTTAATGTGTGTTCTGACTGTAATTACTGAGTGCTTAAAGGGTACAATACCAATGTTTTCAGACAAAAATTGAAGAGAATATTGGAACTAAAATACTCAAAACTAAACTTATGGTGAAGAGGAATCCTATATTTATGAGTTGTTGTTGTTGTTGTTGTTGTTGTGTGCCTTCGAGTATAAGGTGAACCTGTCACAAGGTTCAGTGTTTTCTTGGCAAGATTTGCTTTGTGGGGGGTTGCCTTTGCCTCCTTCTGAGTTTGAGAGACTGTGACTTGCTTAAAGTCACCCAGTGGATTTCAGTGGCCAAATGGAGATTTGAACCCTAGTCTCCAGAGATCCAATACAAGGCTTAAACCACTACATCATGCTAGCTCTCCTATTACGAGCTGAATA
This sequence comes from Phrynosoma blainvillii, assembly GCA_026167975.1. Lineage (NCBI taxonomy): Eukaryota > Metazoa > Chordata > Lepidosauria > Squamata > Phrynosomatidae > Phrynosoma > Phrynosoma blainvillii. The sequence continues at coordinate 134,337,900 of JANUYF010000002.1, forward strand.
GTGTGCTAATAAAATATAGATATAACCCCAAAAGCTAAAGGACAGATTATTCATTTCCATCTATACATGCATTCATACAGATCTAGTATTTCTATAAATAATGTTTCTTTGTTATTAGAACAGTGAATGTTGATTCAACCAAGTATTCTGAATGCTTAGATATGCTAGGCAGCTTCCAGGTCCTTCATATGAACCTGAGAACTGTTTCCTATTATGTAATATAAGTTGTGACTGATAATTCAATGCTTAGTGCTTCTAAAAATGTTCCTCCACCAGGTGTCAATTCACGTAACTCCAGCTTTTGTGCCACCTTACCTATTCCCAATTGGAGAAGTTGACATCACATATACAGCAACTGATGGATCTGGAAACCAGGCCAGCTGTACTTTCAGCATCAAAATTATTGGTGAGTGGTGCAAAGCAATTGTACACATTCAAAAGAAAACTCTAACAGTTTAATTTGATGATTAACTGACAACATAAATTAAAGAGAATGTCTTAAAGGATTTCTGTAAGTTGTTCATATTTATGTTTTGATCTGTCCTCAAGTGAAAACGTTTCCACAGTCATGGAGTGGCATGTCTTTTTGCAGTGATGTCATGTTGTTATGGGGGGGGGGTGTTCCTATATGTATCCCACCTTTTCCCCCAGTTTGGGACTCCAGGAAGCTTACAACAGTTAAAACAAACAGAGCTAAACATTCATGTCATACAAAAAATTCAAATGTAGTTCAATTATCAGTTAAATTAAAGCCAATTAAAACATAACTATTAAAAAGACAATAACAAATAGAATATATATGACATTGTGGAAGGCCTGTGCTCCTTGGACAATCAGGAAATATACCAAGGAGGGCACCATGTTGGAAGACAGAAATAGAAATGCTATGGGAACCCCTTTTCTGCCTGTTTAAGTATGAAGCCAAAACACCCTATAAAATAGTTCAGAGAGTTACATTGGTTCAGAATTGGTTCATTGGCGTCTGATGTCTGGCTATCAGAGTGTATAATTCTAATCTTGTTTCACTTTTGTTAGTTTTTATTTTTTTATTTTATTTTAAAACACAGATCATGACCTTTAAAGATGTAAATGGCCTTGGACTTGGTGACATAAAAAACTCAATAGTCACACAGTGAATTGCCTGGACTTTAATATGTGCCTCAGAGCCTCAGCTCTCTTTACCATCATCTCAGGCTGTTAGGAAAAGGAGCACTTTGTTTGGGATGGAGCCATAGTTCTGGAATGCAGTTGATGATTCTCTTAAGTGCAGAGATTCATCAGGCTCCCACTTTTCCATCTTTTTTTTTTGACATACATTTAAACTATTTTTTATTTCAATGGGCTTTTAATGTGTAGTTCTGTTGCTGACTTAACTGAATTCTAACTTGATTGCTGCTTGTTATTTTCTACTTCATGTAAGTTGCTCTTGTTGTTCTATGAGTACAAGAATGGGATTAAAGTAATTATAGATTTGTTCTAGCCACTGTATATTGTGGCTGATGATGGATTTCCATATTATCTCCTTCTGTAGAAAAAATAATGGTTGTTCTGATTATTTTTCCTTTTCAGCCACACTTTTATTTACTGCTGCTTTTAACTGAAATTGTCATTCTGTCTCTTGCCACCTTCTTAAAACCCAAAGCCTATCCTTGTGCCTTTTACCCAGGTTGACAATACAGAATGGCAGATATGGCCTGGAAACTGAGTCATTCTAACCCATTCCGCCATTCTTTGGATGGGACTAGCTTTTGGTGGACTACCTTTCCCTGGGAAAAACTTGGGGCAGCACACTAATATCCTGTGGGGCTCTCATTTATATCTAACACTTTACAGCAGGGGTAGGCAACCTAAGGCCCGGGGGCCGGATGTGGCCCCCCAAGGCCTTTGGACCGGCCCCAGGCCAGTCCTGCCGCCGCTGCCACCGTGACTATCGCCACCACCTTCCATGATGATATTGATTATTGTTGTTACTTGTTCTTGGGGTTTTCTTGGCAAAATCTCCACAGGGGTTTTGCCATGGCTTTTCTGGGGCTGAGAGTGTGCATGCATATTTTTTTTAAAAAAAAATTAAAATATTTATTTATTTATTTATTTATTTATTTTTGGTGCTTCGGCCCCCCCAATTGTCTGAGGGACAGCAACCCGGCCCCCAGCTCAAAAAGGTTGCCTACCCCTGCTTTACAGTATGGGAGGCCTGTCTCTTAAGCAAAAAGATTTAAAAGGCAATAGCAAGTCCCACTCCTGTGTGAGCATGGTTTCCTTAAACATACATATAAAATTGCTTGGGAGAAGTTGGCCTGCTTTTTACAGTGAGAAGCTGTTATGTTTCTGTTGAATATTTATTGCTTTTAGCTCTAGTCCCTGTATCGGTATGATTTTCCCCCTATGTCTTCCTATGGTTCACAAAGGAAGGAAAATCCCAAAATAAAAAGACCAGTTTAAGGCAAAAAAAGCAACAGTTGGATGCAACACCTCAAACCAGGGAAATGTGGATCACAGTTTGCAGCCCCCACATGCTAACACAAAACATGAGCACAATGATGGATCCTCCTTGTATTTTAACCTCTCTGCAAGTAAACCCAAGGGGTATTGCAGTGTTTGATTCCCTGAATTTGACAAAAAACAAACAAACCCAACCACCTTCATTAAAAAAAAACAGTTAAGGTTGTTGGACTGTACCCTCAAAGAGCAAGAAAACTGGTATTAAATCCCACCTCCCTTGATTTCTTTCTTTATTTTTTAAAATTTAAAATATTTTATTGATATTGAGCAATAGTACAATATCAGTATTACTATAATTCACTCTCTTGCTACAAACAACCCACTCCCTTTCCATCCCTCTCCTAGTACATAATGCATAATAGAAATACCACTGTGTCAAAACTTGTACAACTTCAATTTCCATTCTGTTTCTTTACATCTTAGTCATTGGATCTAATTATTGATCCAAAATTTATCATAACTTGTAAAAGCAACAAATGATTTCCTATAGGGCTGTAGTCCATATCCTGGTTAGCCCATTCTTAATTGACAAACTCTCTAATTTCTTCCAATCTTGCTGCACATAGCATAAGTGATATGAGCTCTTGAAGGCAAGATGTATTCTCCTATCTCAGATACAACAACTTTACAATCTGATGTAAAAAAAACAAAAACCACTGTTGTTTCCAAACTGGAAAGAGTATAATTATTTACTTCTTCACTGAGAGGGAGTTTAGGAGAGACGGAAAGCTAGGAAGAACAAACAGTAGGAGGAAACCTTTCTATTAAGGGTGGAATCCTATATACAAGTTGTACCATGTTTGTTTAATTTATATTACACTTTTGTCCTAGAATATTTATTTGTAGAAATATATATATATATATATATATAGAGAGAGAGAGAGAGAGAGAGAGACTAAGCCTGTTAAGCACAATGAAATCTCTTTCCCCCAGTACAGTTCAGCTGGACTGGATTAGTAAAGAAGGTCTAACAATGCACATCTGATTTTTTAAGATGTTGACACCATCACAGTCTGTGTTTCATTTTAGCTCTTCAATACCTCTAGTGATGCACTACGTAGGAGGTGAGGTGACTAATGGGCTAGTGCTGTAGCATTTATTTGGGCTGGACAAAAATGTACAAGAAGGTGTCTCAGTGTGTTGTATGTTTTGAGTTAGCATGGTGAGTGAAGGTAGATCTGTGGTTCAGATTTCGAGCTTGTCTACACTGGCCAAAAACCCTGAACTCACCCCGGATGCAGTGAGTCCTTACAATGCATGTAGCAAATTTGCTTCTTTAAGCCATGAATATGGTTTAACAGAAAACACTGTTTTCTGGGGCAGCCCAGAGTATCCTGGCCCCAAAGCTGCCCCAACATTCCCCCGTTACAGAAGCTCTCCTTTCCAACACTATTCACACATGCTTCCCACCAAGCTGCCCAGTGTGACCTCCACAGGTTGCTTCATTCTGAGGTCAGAACAAGGCATCCAGCAACAATCACATGGTTGGGCACCTCATTCTGACCTCAGAACACGCAACTGGTGGCAGTGGCAGATGCACTGGGTGGTTTCTGGCATCATATCATCGGGCTCCGGATCTTCCTGGAAGATCCAGGGAAAAAAGTAAGTTTTTACAATTTGTTTTAAGAGGGGCTATATTCCAGTTCTGGGGCTGAATGTGCAGGATGTCGTCCAGTCTGTTTGCAGCAGAATCGAGTTTGGGGCCATGCATTGTGAAGTCTCCCTGTAGAGAAAACAGGGAAGGCCATTTTATTTGACCTATGCAGACAGGGCCTGGAAAGACAAACATGTGCCTACTGAATGATTAATTTAACTTAAATTCCTGTAAGAACCACACACATAGGAAGTGTGTGCAACGGCACCTGGCTGCTTGTTGTTCTCCATCAACTCATATTGACAGGCATAACTGTATCCGATACTGAAACCAATATTTAATAACAGAACTAGTGGCACTTAATAGCTTTATCTTCCATAAATGTGTCTAACTTTTTTTAAAGTTATCCAAGTCACATTTTTGGAGCAGTGGGTTCCATAGTTTAACTGTGCACTGGATGAAGTACTTCCTTTTACCTGTGCTAAGTCTCCCACTCTTTCACTTCATTTCATGACCTCAGATTCTAGTATTATGAGAAAGCTAAACAAATGTCTGTCTGCTTTCTCCACATCTATAACTGTATGTACCTGTTTCATATCTACTCATACTCAACATTTTTTCTAAGCCAAAAAGGCCCCTGATATTATAACCCTGAATCCACTCCTCTCCCATTCTTCAGTCTTGTTTGGCCTGATGTGAAGGATGGTTATGACTCAGCTCAAATGATCTTGTGGAGTAGACCATGTAGCCATAGGTGAGAATGTGGTTTTGTGGTTACATTGAACCCAAATTGATTTATATGGGAAGGATTCAGGCAGCATTCCAGCAGCTTATGTTTCTGCTGAGAAAGTCCTCTATTCCATGCTGTTAAATCACTCTTATGATTCTTATCAGGTGAATGGTCTTATTAAATGCACATGTCTGGAATTAAAAGCTTGCATCAGTGAACTTGTCCCCTCCATTAACTTTGGGGAGTAACTTGCCAATGTGCATATGCTTAGGATCTCCAGCTGTGGCCTGCACAGTGTCTGGTGGTTGAGAGCTAGCAGAGGACAGATAAATGTCTACTTTAGTGGAAGTTGCAGTGCCAGCTCTGTAGTCTTAAACGTTTTTACTGCCTTCGTAAACATTGTGTTTAAATATCTGCTGCCTTTATTGGCATGAAATTGTTTGTATTTCCTGTTCTAATGATTTAAAAGTTCACAGGGAATAGTTATTTTAGGATTGTGTGGCATCTCTGAGTTACATTTGATGTTCTTGCTTAGATTTTTCTGCCTTAAAATCAGTTTCCTTTGGTGTATTCAAATTGTTTAGACACAGAACCTCCAGTGATAGATAAATGCAGATCACCACCACCAGTTCAAGTAACTGAGAAGGAGTACAGAGTAACTTGGGATGAGCCACAATTTTCAGATAACTCAGGTGAGTGGTTGTGACCTTAAAAAAACAGAAGAACCATTCAGAAAGGGAGAAAAAGATTCTCCCAGAAATCATTTGGAACATTTGTTTGGATTACATTTTGATGAGACTGTATTCAAAATGCATTAAGAAATGTAGTAAGTATTAAGATATCATTAAGAAATATAAGCCTTTCTTTTTGTAGTAATGAGAAATAAACAATACAATTTTGTTTTCATTCTCACATTTGTTAGCAGCCACAGAGCAGGAAATTGGGTGTAGTAGAGGTTACTTTATAGTATGCACAAAAAGCCAACTCTAGCATATAGTAATAAAATATTTTTAGAACACTCGTATTTTCCATTATTTTACAGAGAACAGTGATTTCAATTCATATTACTTAACACATTTTTCAGTCAAATAACAAAAACGTAGTTGTTATATTCTGCAAAGTGAAATATTTGATTATGATGCTGTGAATCAACATGGATAGTGGTGGTGGTAATGGTAGTGATGGTTAGATACATTTGTTCTATGCATATCTTATATAAAAGTGGAAATATGCCCATAACCATGGATTGGAAAAGTAGCGCAAGCAATTTCATCCATCCACTGCTCAAGGCAGGAAGTAAAGTATCTTTGGGCCTCTGCTGACAGGCGGCCATGAGCCACCCCGAGAAGTCGCAGTTTGGGGCTGAGGCTGCCGCACTCCTCGGCCCCTATCCACTCTTTTTCTGACCTTGGAAGGAGCGCTAAAATAGTGCTCCTTCCACAAGGCGCGGAAAGGGCGCCGCAAGAGGCGTTGCACGCCTCTTCGGCATCTCTTCGAGCTCAGCGTGTCTGGACGCTGAGTCGGAAGGATGAAATCGGAGCACCTGTCCGGTACAACAACGGGCGCTCCGATTACGTCCTCAGGAAGGGGTTGGGGCGCCCAGCGTGAGGCTGCCCCTCCCCTTCCTTGCCTCCAAGACAGCATAAAGCGCTGTCTGCAAAGGGGGGTTCTCCACATCATGTCACATGGTACACACACACACCGAGTCAAGCTGACACTGCCCCCCTCCAAGATACACACCTTATAAGGAGGCAGAAAATGAATATTGTTGGGGAAAAATTTTCCCCCTCAAAATAGAAGTGATTATAATAACACAATGCTATCTATCCTTCATCACAGCATTATTAACCTTCTCAAATACCTTTTCTATAGAAATCCACCAAGTGAGCCAGTCTCTGTCAGGGTTCACAGCTCTTCTTCCTGCATGATGTGTTTTATAGTCAAATCTTCAGTGATGAAGCTTCCACTTTCACTCAGGGAGATCTCAGGGCTCCCTCTTTGGTGCAAGGGTGCAATCTTTGGCCTCACAACATTAATACATAGCCATCAATTTTATATACTGACCATCTCTTTTAGAAAGGTGTTACTCTCAAGATGACACATCAGAGTTCAGAGGTAATTCATATGCATAAAATCATTGTAATTAAATGCCCTTTTAAAAAAGTGTCCAATGATTCCTCATCTAAGGAAAAAAGGAGAGATTTTATTTTTCAAGAAAGCACTCAATTTATTTATTCATAGTGTTGCTCTCTCTTTCTTTCTGTGTTTTGGAAATAAGTCTATCAATATTCATATAAACTGCTCTTGGAACTTTCCTGTGTGCCACCTGTCCTTGGAGGTGAACACTATAGCACTGCCTATATCCCCACCAGCCTCCCCTCAAAAGAGAAGGAGGTAGCATCACAGGTGACCCGTGCTCTCCCAAAAGGGAGATGGATATGATGGTGCTGCCATACATATCTCTACTGCCACTCCCCACATGTAAAGATGGGGAAGTGGTAACAATGGACATTGAAAGGGAGAAGGAATTGATGTTGTTGCCTGTGTGGAAAAATAAAATTAAGTCAAATCTATTGCAAGATGCCAGTTATGGAGGCTGCTATGTAGAACAGCAAGGGTGCTGTAACAGCAAGAGGGGCCAGTAAACTCATCTCTCCTATCACCCTGCTGCCAAGATGACCATCCCTCTGAAGCTATAGGTAGGACTAGCCTTGCAAATTGCCCTTGGAAATAAAAATAATTAACTGGCTAAATCATCGTTAGGCTGAGATGCACAAAGGGGTCATTCCAGAAACTTTGTGGGATGTGCTACAGATTTTATTGGGCCTTGAATAGAACCTGAATGTGTTTCTGGGTTGTACTTCAAAGTCCACTACAATAAATTTCCACTTGGTTCTAAAGTCCATACCTGTTATTTAGAATCCAGGTTTGTAGATATGTAGAGTGTTGGAACTGGAATGACTTCTGCTTCACTTTTCTTATCTCTGACTATTCTAGGAGCTGGCATAACAATAACTAAAAGTCACTCACCTGGAGATCTTTTTCCCAAAGGAGAGACAGTAGTTCAGTATACTGCCACTGACTCATCAGGAAATAACAGGACCTGTGAACTCCATGTTGTTATCAGAGGTTTGTGTTGATGGTGTAACATGACCTTAGGGATGCAGTCTCTCTCAGTTCAAATTTTGAAATTCCAAAAGGATCCAGTATTGTTTCCAGAGAGGATCCAGAACTCATCCTGTCAGCAGGAATGTTTGTTTGTTTGTTTGTTTGAATTGTATTCTGATTGCTGTATTCATGCAGTTTGCCAAAACTTTCCATTCCTTTGGTTCACTTATGAATTCTCTCCATGCTCATTAGTAACATGTAAAAAAGGAATCTCAATGTGATTATTGGGCTATGCAGATGGGCAGGAAAAGGTGACCTGAAGTTGCCTTTTCCCTAAGCTGCAGCAACCGCACTGCCTACCCTGAAATTGCCCTAAAGGGGACGGAGCAACCGCACTGGGGGGAGTCAATGCAGCTTTTCCAAGGCTGCATTGAAGTCTCAGCAACCGCACCGCAAGCCCGAAGGATGCTGCAAAGGGAGACGGACCAACTGGATGGGCCAGCAGCGGCTGCTTTAATTTTTTTTGCTCTCGAACGCATGCGTTCTGTCATACACCCACATATCATGCAAGGATTCGCTGATCTCTGCTTCCCCCCAAATAGTGGATGCAGTAGACAGGTGCCACTGTCTGATTGTGCCACCCTTGGGGTGAAGGAAAGGGTTTGTCAACTGAAAAGACACTCCATCATCCTCCACAAAGCTATCCCACACAGATCAGGGCGGAGGGGAGAGGTACATGCAAGGGAGGTTTGTGTGGACAGACTTGATACATGCAGCTGGTGGTCATGCAAGGGACATGATCAACAGGACACACAGACAGACGTTACTCCAGGAGCTCCCCCCATCATGCCAGGAAGTGGTGTGCAGATCTTATGCACACCTGCACAGAAGAGGTCACAAAAGCCTCTTTCATGCAAACTGCTGTGCATGCTGACAGCAAGCGTACATCCAACAGAATTCATTTATTGTCAACAGAGGGACAGTTGCTAGGGTGCGTGTGTAGGGTTACAATTAGGGTTAGGGTTCTAATATTCAAGCGTACCTGTGCCAGTGCGTCTACACCTGGAAGCATAGGGTGCTTTAAATTAAAACTTGCATCATAGGGCGCATGCTCTGGATCACTGAGTCAATTTCCGCCACACATGCGAGGGTGTGTTTATATGGCCATTTTCTGGTGCATCAGTATCACCTCATCCATACACGCATGCAAAGGTGCGCATCTTCACCAAAGGAGTGGGGAAAAGTGTCTCCTTTTTGGAGCAGTTTTTCTCGGCATACGATGGTTAGAGGGCGCTTTCCTGGAGACTTTTAGGCATGTGTCATCTAAAGGCCACACCTACAAGTCACCCTCAAAGCACCCCTTTTTGCCCGTCTGCATAACCCCTATATCTCAATTGTATCAAGAGTTTTATGTGTTAGTTGGTTTATTCTCACAATTTGGTGGTATACATGACTAAAAATGCTGCACAAATAAATTATTGGTATAATAAATCACAACTTTTATAGTAGCATCTAATAATGAGTGTGTACATGTTGTTAATATAAAAGGGAAAGTAGATGCAAAATTATGAGAAATTGTGCAAGGTCCTGTTCCAAAATGAATATTAGAAATTCCCATTAAATAAAAATTCAAGAAGAATAGAACTTGAAGGAGAACAAATCTACAGAGCAATAAAAGAAAAAAAGGGTAGATCTTCTCATCCCTGGTGTGCTACAGCTTCACTAACCAGATTAAAGGAAATTAGTGCACTACATACAAAAAGGGAATACAGAAACCTTTATTCTCAATGTGGGCTTTTGTGTGGGTTTTTTCCAGGTTCTCCTTGCGAAATTCCTTTTACTCCAGTGAATGGAGATTTCAAATGCACAGTAGATGAGACAGGAGTTAATTGCACATTACATTGCATGGATGGATATGACCTAACAGCAGGTTCCAGTGAAAACTATTATTGTTCCTACGCAGATGGTATATGGAATCCACCTTACTCTACTGAGTGGCCTGACTGCTCTTGTAAGGTTTATTATTTATTTTCCTTTTCTGTTGTGTTTTTGTTCTACTAAGCAATACAGGAAACAGAATCTGGAAATTATACACATAGTATTCATTTTGGTTTGTCTTGAAAAAGTACATGGTTCAAGGGCCACTGAATACATTTGTCCAAAGCCTAGATAAAAATCAGAAGTTCAGCTAAAAGAGGCACAAATAGTATTGCACCATATTGTATAGTATTGTACTTACAAGTTCTTTGACTTGTGGGATAGCAAGACTAAAGATTGGAGAGTCATTTAAAATGGACTGTATACAGCTCAAGGGAGTTTTCTTACCTTTCTCTGTTGGAAATTCCCCACATTACCATTGATTTTACCAGAAATGTCTTGGCTTCTATGGGCATCCTCCCTGGGACCTATAATGAGCTGAAGAGGATGATATTTTAGCAGCCCTAATTCTTGTGACACAATTATGACATTCTACCAGTTGGGCCCTCTGAGCCCTGCTAGTAGAATGCCATAATTGTGCTTAGAGATCTGAACCATAGATAGTGTAGCAGGTAGTGATTTTTGTAGCTGATAGTGATAGTCTCCAGTGAAGATCACAGCATGAGGTTGAAGAGATTTTTTGAAAAAGGAGTTTGTGAGAAGGTTTACCCACTATTGGGGATGGTGGGAGAAAAGCCTGTGGAAGTTAGGAGGAAGGGAAAAATTCTGTAACTTGTGAGGCAAGGAAATATGTGTGATTGGGAAATGACCTCAGAGGTCATTTGGATAGAAGTTATTTTCCTGCATTATTAAAATGCATTATTAGCTTAATTCTGGAACTTAGGTCCTCTTATTGTAGGCCCAAAACAGACAGGCCAAAAGGAGCGGCTTGTGGCTGCTTCGGGGACATGTCATGTAGATGACACATGCCCCCAATGTGGCCAGAAGCCACTCTGAGGCCAGGTAAGGCAGCCCAAGGCTGCCGGCAAAAGGAGTGGTGAAAATCCGTTCCTTGTTGATGGCTCATTTCAGAGTCGGCTGTCCGGTCACCTGGCTGATCTCAGGGTGATCGCAGCTAGAGCAGCCAGAGGCTGCACCAAGCCACTTATCCATTTCACCCCTTATTTAAATAAGTGGTGTTGGGGTTCAAGTGAATGTAGTTGTAGGTATGGTGCCAGTTAAAGGGTAATTGTCTGAATCACATCTATTGAAATAACGATTGTGCTGTATTATTTAATAGAAATTTAAGAGGAAGTCTGATATTCTAGCAGCTTTATTCTCTCTCCTTCCTGATGACCTCTACAGAGGAGTAACTCAATTGAATCCCTAGCCATTAAAATGTAATATAATTTAATTTAATGATTAAATAAATACAAAAATGTCAGCAAAATATTTTTCTTCTTAATTGTTATAAACATGGATCCTGATTTGAAGCACATGTCCTTGCAATAAAGTCTTATTGTTTTCAGTTTGTTTATTTTAAAAATTATGAGCATATTCATCCTAAGCTTGGAAAAGCTTGGAAAAGTTATGTTTTTGGACCACAATTCAGACAACATTGCCAGTGGTTATGCTGGATAGAACAATTCTCAGAATTTGGTTCCAAAAAGTAACTTTTCCATGCTCTGTATTTATCCATTCTCCACACACACACCACTTAGGATTGCAGCCTTACGTTAAATAGGTCCTGATTTCCCAGTGTATCAGCTAATACTTTTTTTTAATGCCACAGAAGTTCTGACCTTCTTAATTTTTGTTTATGCAAATGACCCAAGAAAGTTCTTACCATTTCAATATAACATATCCAACATAATCTAGTATAAAGTAGACCAATATACTTTTCTGCTGCAATTACACTGTCATTTTACCCCACTGTTTTTCAGTGAATCGTTTGGCAAATCATGGTTTCAAATCCTTTGAGATGTTGTACAAAGCAACACGGTGTGATGACAATAACCTTCTTAAAAATTTTGTGGATGCTTTTCAGAGTGCGCTTGGTAAAATGGTGGGTTAGTAATACATTCCAAAATCATCTTTTTATGGTGGGAGGGTTAGGGTTGGGTTTGATCTTATTGTATTGTATTTTTATGTTGGAGGCTGCCCCGATTGCTATGCAGAGGGGTGGGGTATAAATAAATGTTATTTATTTATTTATTATTATTATTATTATTATTATTATTATTATTGGGATTGAGATTTTCTTCAGTGTTTAACATACAATACGTGTTATGGGGGAATATAATTTAAAAGTAAAATTTCTCTGTTATACTTCAAATATGGACTCTTATTTACTGTATATACTCAACTATAAGTCAACCTTATGTATAAGTCACAGGCAAGTTTTGGGGCCAAAATTATGAAATTTTTATATGACTCATGGATAGGTTGAGGGTAAAACTTAGGAGCATATAAAAAAGGATATAAAAGATGAATCAAAGGAAAACAGTGCCAAATAATTTATAGGCATAAATGTTTTTGCTCACCCTAAAGGCTAGATGGATATGGAAGAAACCTTATTATTTCTCACTCATTCCAAACAGCATGTGAAGACTATGCATAGGGAGAAGGGCCCACTGTTGTCTGATTGGATGGGCCAAAGACCCCCATAGCATCTATCTGCAGTATGAATTTTGTTTTTATAAAAGTCAAGCCATTTTCCTGCTAGAAAGAAAGACCAGAAGCAGTTCTGTGGCAGAGAGAGAGTTAGTGCTTCTTTAAGGTTCTCCCAGGATGGACTCAGTTGTCACCTTTTGACACTCTGATCAGAGAAGGGAATGGTTCCTTTTTTTATATGAGAGTACGGGGGGATGCAGATGGGCGGCCATGGGCCACCCTGCGAAATGGAGGATTGGGACTGAGGCTGCCTCATGCCTTGGCCTCAATCCACCCTTTTTGCGACTAGGAAAGGAGCGCCAAAATAGCGCTCCTTTCCCAAGCTGCGCAAAGGGCGCTGCAAGAGCCGCCATGCAGCTCTTTTGTGCCTCTTCTGGTGCAGCGTGTAAAAATGCTGCGCCAGAAGGACGTCATCAGAGCGCTCGCCGTGTGCAATGGCAGGCACTCTGATGATGTCCTCGGGAAGGGGTTGGGGCGTCCAGCATCCGACTGCCCCTCTCCTTCCCTGGCTTCAAGATGGTGCTTTGCGCCGTCTGCAGAGCCCCTACATTACTTACATTGACCTGTGGATAAGTTGACCCAGGGTTTTTGGTCAATTTTTTAACTAAAATTTCTAGACTTATACATGAGTATATACAGCAATTATTCTAAAAGTTTGTGATGCTTGAATATGTTTATGATTCTGAATGATGTTGCTGACTATTTTTCAATTTATAAAATACTGGTTGATAGAATAGTTTCCTTTCTGAAATGGAATATAAAATTTAAAGTAGTTAATGCCAACATCATTAAAGCTTTATATGGATCTCTATCTAAAGAAACACAGAGGGTGGTATGTTGACTTTGTGAATTCAAGCCTTTATTATTGCTTCTTTGAATATGGCTCATAGGTCCCATCATTTTGCAATGATGTTGATGACATTGACTGCAGAATGGAGGATTCTCCACAGAAACATTGCTTAGAGTATAATTATGACTATGAAAATGGCTTTGCAATTGGTAAGTTAATTTTTTTGTTGTCCTCTAACTAAGTAATGCAGTATCAGAAAGCAGCTTTCAATTTATTCTCTTCAGCAAGTGAGATTTTTGTCTTATCTAGCCAATCTAAGCAGGCCTATATTTGGAATCATGGAGGAGAAACAGTGCCAGGAGCAAAGGGGATATTGTGATGAGGAGAAATGGAGGACAGAGTGAAAGGTCTTCCCAGTCCACACACAGACTTCAGTCATTTGTCCACAACAAATTCCAGACCCTCCCCAAAACCTTTTTCTCTTAAGAAAAAGGAAAAGAAGAATGTTAAAGTTCTACTACATTCATTTACATGTAGTTATGTAGTTAGACTCGCTCTATATTTACATCTGCTGAATGTTTGTGTTAAGGTACTGATATTTCATAGAATCATAGAATAGAATCATAGAGTAGGAAGAGATCACAAGGGCCATCCAGTCCAACCCCTTGCCATGCAGGAACTTACGATCAAAGCACCCTCGCCAGATGGCCATCCAGCCTCTATTTAAAGACCTCCAAAGGAGACTCCACCATTTTCCAAGGGAGTGTGTTCCACTGTTGAACAGCTCTTACTGTCGGGAAGTTCCTCCTAATATTTAGGTGGAATCTCTTTTCCCATAGCTTGCATCCATTTTTCCATGTCCTACATGTTGAGTATATTCAGACACCCCAGAACTGTAATGAATTTTACCTTACTTGAACAAGACAGCATTATGCTGATGATACCTGGCTCTATTACTCCTTTCCACCTAATTTCAATGAAGCTGTTCTTGTGCTAAACCAGTGCCTGGCAGCTTGATGGACTGGTTGAAGGTGAACAAATTGAAGCTTAATCCAGACAAGACGGAGGTGCCCCTGATCAATCAAAAGACAGATCAGGGAATAGGGATTCAGCCTGTGTTAGATGGGGTTACATTCCCTCTGAAAATGCAGTTTGGGGGTATTCCTGGATTTAGTTCTGAGCCTGGAGGCTCAGGTTTCAGCACCCACCAGGAGCTAAAGTTTGTGCATGATTTGTATCTGTGTCTAGAAATGTCAGATCTGACCACGGTGGTACATGCCTTGGTTACATCCCATTTTGATTATTGTAATGTACTATATGTGAGACTGCCCTTGAAAAGCACCCAGAAACTTCATTTGGTCCAAAAGAGCTGCAGCCAGATTGTTAACTGGGGCTGGCTACAGGAAGCACACAACTCCCTTGTTGCAACAGTTCCACTGGCTGACAGTCCATTTCCAGGCATAATTTAAAGTGCAGATTTTGGTGCAGGTTATTTGAAAGTCCGTATCTCCCTTTATGATCCCATTAGAGTGCTGAAATTGTCTGGAGAGACCCATCTTTCTGTCCTTCCACCTTCTCAGGTTTGTTTGCTGGGAAGAAGGGAGAGGACTTCCTTGGTTGCTTCTCCCAGACTTTGGAACTCCCTAGAGAGGCCAGGATGGCCCCATTCTTGCTGTTTTTCTGCCAGTCAGTCAGAACATTTGTATGCCATCAGACTTTTAAAAACTGACTGAGGTGGGGTTTTAATGCTGGACAGTGCTGTTTTTGTATACGGTCTTTTAATGAATTTCAATATTCTTAATGTTTAATGTTTAAAGTTTATAAATTGTTTAATCACTTTTAAAATAACTTTTATTTATTTATTTCTTTTCTTATTTGGCTTGTCCTGCAAGCAGAGAGCTGGACAAAAAGTAGCCCTCTGTCTAATTTGTTTTCCCTGACATGTGAACCAAAGTCTTGGCTTGTTTCTCCCTGTACAAGACAGTCATATGTTTTTATTGACATGTTTTAAACTGTAATTTATCTGGAATGGTAATGTGTGGTCATGAGAGCTTTCACATGAGTTAGCTGCCAACTCGTCTTGATTCCACTCCTTACTCAGCCTTATTACCTCCTGAAGGGAGGGGGAACCCTCAATGATCCCAGGTTGTGATACTGTTCTATCTTTCTGGGCAATGTGTAATCCCAGTCCCTTAAGTATACTGTTTTTATAATCAGCCGTCAGCCGACATGAGATGTCTGCATTGTGGTTGTGTTGTGTGTGGAGGGGGGAACCTCAGCAGGGTTCCTGGATTCCCCCATCACTTTTTCCACTCTACAATTTTTTGTACAATTTGCAGATAGAAGCATGCCAAACTATCTTTGCAGACTGTTTTGATGCATCTCTTGGAATTATTATTATTATTATTATTATTATTATTATTATTATTCTTTATATCCCACCCCTTTGAGATCAATTGGGGTGGCTAACAACAATAAAATATAACATACAAGAGTAAAATCTAATTCCCTCCTTAAAAAGTTATTACATTACATTTCATAACCAAATTTCTCTGGGCAGTATGTAATTTAAAGACATAAAATACAAGATACCAATAAAAATATAACAAAGAGATAAAATAAAAACAAAACAAGAATATTAACAGCACATAATAAAGACATGAACAAAAACAACAATAGGAAAACAGTGGTTTAGTACTGTATTTTTCATTTTAATGGGGAGGGTTGTTTTTTGGGTGGGAAGCTCACAGATAGTTCACAATTTTGAATTGAGCCAAATTGGCACCTATCCACCACCTTTCTGGCTGTTATTCTGATTTTTGGCCTTCCTTTGCCATGTCTTGGCACATAAAGGTAAAAGGTAAAGGTATCCCCCACTAACAAAGTTGTCAGGTCCTGTATGACCGTAGGGGGTGGTACTAATCTCCATTACTAAGCTGAAGAGCCAGCGTTGTCAGAGACTACTCTGTGATCATGTGGCCAGCATGATTGCACAGAATGCTGTTGTCTTCCCACCGAAGTGGTACCTATTTGTCTACTTGTATTTGCATGCTTTTAAACTGCTGGGTTGGCAGAAGCTGGGAGTAGTGATGGGAGCTCATCCCATCATGCAGCACCCGGGCCTCAAACTGCCAACCTGCCAATCTTGTAATCACCAGAGTCAGTTAAGCTTATCGCACAGCACTTACAAGAATGGAAACGGAACAGAAGGGAATGGAACGGAAAAAACAACGCATTTTAATGCATGAGAGAACACCACCGATGCCGCTGGGAGTCTCCAAGGCATTCCCTAGCTATTCCTGGCAGCCGATTTTGAAGAACAATTTTGAACCGTCCTTCAAAAATCGTCTGCCAGGAATAGCTGGGGAACGCTTTGGGAACTCCTGGTGGCATTCTCCTGTGCAGTAAAATGCAAATAATAATATCAATGCCAAGCACAGAGTTTCTCAGTTCAGCCCCTCTCCACCTTTTTGGGTGTTACCCTTCAAGTTGATTGGATGTTCTGTATGTGATGTTTGTTAACCCAGCCTCTTGTTGTTCATCATCCACCACGTGATCTCCTTTCCCATACTGGTTTTTATTATTGTTTCTCTTATGTAAACAAGGCTGTTTTCCCACCTAGAGTTTTCTATTGTTATGTCGCTCTGGCCATCTGGACTGAGTTGTTTGTGCTTTGCCTAGAAGCTTTTCTCAAGTGGAAAATTACAGACACACACATCTCTACATTTCACCTTTGACTGCATAGCCCATCTATACTCTGACAGGCCTTTCCCCATTCTCTTGGCGGGGAGTCCAGATGATGCAGGGCTCAATCCCCAAGTCTGGCAGACTGGACAATATTTGGCTCATTCACCACCACACCCATATACCTCTTGATACAAAATATTAAAAAAAAAAAACCTCCCTGTTTGCTCCAACTCTTCCTGGAAGATCCAGAGCCCTCTGTTCTGAAGCTGGACAACTCTTTAAAACATGTCCTGCTGTGCCACCAGGCCCTGCATCATCTGGACTCCTCACCAAAAGAATGGGGAGAGGCCAATTACTGGAATGCAAAAGCAAGTATTATTGTTTTATATAGATATATATATACTTTTATCCTGTTACTATCACAAGTTGCTTACTCTGAGATCAGAATGAGGTGCCTAGCCATGTGATTGGCACTGGGTGCCTCATTCTCATCTCAGGACGTTATCACACGCGGGTCTCAAAGTGGCAAGAAAGCGGTATGGAATCAATCCAGAACTATACCGGTATAGACCCCACAAGACGGAAATGGCTATCAGACGCAACTAGCATCATTGCGCAATTAGCGAAACCGCGATAGATGCGCTCCTGGGAACCGTATCTGCCGTTCACACACAAGTGAGAAGATCGCTTCCAGAACCCAGCAAGGATGTTCTTGCTGCCCGATCAAAACAGGAAGTACACGTCATAAGATGCTTCCTCACAGATCCATGGGAAATAGCGCGGGGAACCATGGGTCATGTCGGGGAAATGCTCCACGATACGTATCTCGTGATCAGACATACGGCGAAAGCGGTATTATTGCGGTATCATTCTGGTCGCGCAATTGTAATTCCCCAAGAAACCGGCATTCAAAAGAACGGGGATAATGTCACATTGGGATGGGGTTGGGACGGGGTTCTGTGCGACGTCGTGTGAACACACGGGGGAAAAAACTGCAATAGGACGGGATTGGGTGTGGATTCTTTCTGCTTTAGGCCCCGTGTGATAACATCCTCAGAGTGAAGTGATCTCTGACAGCAAGAGACACACTGGGTGACACAGCAGGACATGCATGCAAACAGCCACCTGACATTGGAACAGAAGGCTAAAGTAACAGGGGAGCCCAGGGCAGCTCCAGGGCCATCAAACTCTGGCTAGCCCTAGAATATCTTGGCCACTGCAGAGAGAACCAGGGAGGTTTAGCCTTCTCTCATTGTCTTTATGATGAGATAAATGCCCCCTTTTAGCTGTAAGGACTTCTACAGATGAGACAAGTGCATAAAGAGGCTATGGTATTTGTTGCTATAGTTCTCAGTTTTAGAAAATATCCAAACAGAATTCCTGTTGTCCTGGACAATTTTCTAGATATTCCCAGCTTTAGCTGCAACATTTTATTCCCATCCTCAAAGGGGTTTCTTTTTAATTCCAAGATGTATCAGAACACTGTGTTCTCTTCCTTTCTCTTTTTATTTTTTTAGAGCTATAATAGTGTAGTGAATCAGTAAAATGGCACTTCCAAACTATAACTCTAAAAATAATAAGATTTTTTAAAAAAAATTCAGAGAGGAAAACATTTGTTCTTCCAACTATACAACAGACCATGACTCAGTTTAAAAGGAAGGGAGGAAGGAACAAAGGAACCCTTTAAAAGCCCTAGTATAGATCTTAGAGATATCTACTAGCAGCCCACAAAAATAATAGAACAGGTAGGTGTAGAAGCAACAAATACTGGCAAAACCCTGCAAAATAATAATAATATTTATTTATTTATTTATTTATACTCCGCTCCTCTGTCAAACAATTAGGGCGGCTTACAACAATTAAAATTCTATACAATATCACCTCTCAAAATACACTCTAAAATCCTAGAACCCACCCACCCCTTAAAAAACTATTAAACCAAATATCCATTAAAACAACTTAAAATAAAACATCAGAAATAAAAGAACTGTCTCATGAGAACTCACACTTTTTATTTACACCAATGTGAAAGAACCCTAAAATGTGTTATTTGCTTCCAGTCATACTTCTAGAAAGATGGATGGGTGTATCTGTGACTGAATTGGCAATTTTGCTACTGCAGCTGCAGAAGGAGAGAGGAGAGAGTTTCAGAGTCTTTCCTTTTTAAAAAAAATCCTAATAATTTTCTCTCAGAGGTTTTTGCTGTTTAGCAAAGGTCTAGCAGACTTTCTCCATCCTCCCTTTTATTACATA
Organism: Phrynosoma blainvillii; assembly: GCA_026167975.1. NCBI lineage: Eukaryota > Metazoa > Chordata > Lepidosauria > Squamata > Phrynosomatidae > Phrynosoma > Phrynosoma blainvillii. Next base: position 134,357,154 of record JANUYF010000002.1, read on the forward strand.
AAGGTCAAGGGTGTACCCAAATGTGGCTGAGGAGGGCCAAAAATATCCCACATGTTTCTTAAAAAGAGGAAATGGAGCACAGCTGTGTAGTAAAACAAAAGTGTGACATTCTATTCTTTCAAAATTAAATCTTGTGATTTGAAACAACAACAACAACAACATTCATTATTACGGTACATGGCCAGCACAAAGAAGAAAGAGAAGTCATAGTGGATGTCAAGAACTGTCCTTCCCCCCCCCCCCCCAACAATTCAGTGAACTAGCCTTCTGTATTTCAAACAGCAAGAAATTTATTCCGGTAACTGTAGGTGTTAGCAGAAGTTTGCAGACAGAACTGCTATAATCTTCAAACATCAATCTCATATTCTAATTCCCTGCCCTAAAATTTAACAGACTTAGCTATGATTCACCCATAAATCAATATATATCAATGTACCATCCTTCCTAGTCTAATCACCCAGTCCCCCCTGAACACTTTCGATTTCCCCTTCTACATCTTATCTCTTGTGAATAACTGCACCCTACACACATCTGTGCATTCCTTTACCAAGCAATTATCTTCACTGTAACCCAGCATGAAGCTTCTTTCCCAACACTACACATCTCATCATTCCCCCATATCCACAATACACACATTATATGATTTAAAATGCCTCCTATATTACTACATTAATAACTAATTACCCAACCATACACATAACTCATGGCAGTTTCGATCAGAGTTTGACAGTGATGACAAGTGAAGAGCAAAAAGAGTGATATGTCTACTGATAAAAAGGACCTATATGAAAAAGCCCACAATCTTTGGTTTGTTGTTGTGGCTGTGGTTTGTTCAGCCAGAATTCCTGATTCTCACATTATGCTAATTCACAGATGAATTGTTTGTGGTTTGTTTAATCACTCCTACTTAGAGTAAGAGTGGACCATTGGGTAAATGTTATCCAGAGAGATCTGAGGCCAGATCTGTACCGATAGGTCTTTCTCTTTTTTTCTTAAAACAATTTGGCAATCCTTGATTTGTTGTTGACATTTGTGAAAGTTCTTTCTTATTTCAGTTGACCTGCTTCTCTTCTCATTAATATTGTCAGGTCCTGGTGGCTGGGGTGCAGCAAACCGATTAGATTATTCTTATGATGATTTTCTTGAAGCAGTTCCTGAAGACGAACAAACAAAACCACTAGCTGGTTCTGTGGATGTGGCACACTCACGGGTCAAAAGGCACAAAAAGATAAATATGCCAATGTCAGATCACAAAATAAAACTAGTTTTTAATATCACAGGTAAGAAACTTGTCCTTTTTTATTTTTCAAAAATGTAATTTTTCAGGTCAGTATCCAGTTATGTCATTGGTATTGGTGTAAGACCACTGTACTGCTGTGTATTTTCAGAGCTAGTGCAGTAGATGATCCAAGATTGTTTTTATTCCACAAGCAGCTGTGTGACTAGTTGTGCAAGAGATGGTGCAGTTGGTTGCACAATTGCATCGTACAGCCATTTGCATGCAGGTGCAAATACAACTACTGTTATGAAGCTAATCTAGTGGGAATTTTTACTCTATTTGCATTAGGTTACATTAAAACCAACATGCTTTACTTGATTACTGTATAAAACCAGGTTGCGGGTTTGAATGTCTTTTATGAGCCATTTCCTTTTGTCGCTGCACATAGGAATGGTGTCTACAATTTGAGTGTCACAGAATTGTTACGCTCTCTTGCCCTCTCTGCTCTTTTGGCACATTGTGGTAGTCAACCCTGAGATGTCTCTATGTATATGTATGAGGTTTGTTTGTTTATTTTCCTAATCCCAGCTAGTGTACCATTGCCTGATGAACGAAATGATACACTGGAATCAGAGAACCAACAACGCCTTCTAAAAACACTAGAGACTATCACAAAAAGGCTGAAAAGGACTCTCAGTAAGGATCCAATGTATTCTTTTCAGTTTTCTTCTGAACTTCTTGTAGCAGACACCAACTCATTAGAAGCTGAAAAGGCCTTCCTGTTCTGCAGGCCTGGCTCTGTTCTCAGGGGCCGAATGTGCGGTAAGTAAAATTCTGTCAAAGTCCTGGTATTTTATCATTTTTGCAGTGTTTAAAAGGAATGTAACCCTTTTTCAAGCAGGGATTAAGACATTGTGGGAATTCCAATTCATGCTTTTCTATTAACTGTGCTTTTTTTTTTTTTTTTAAGGAGGTAGGGCTATATGAAAGAGGCACATTCTTTCTCAGTGTGATTATTCACTTTCTGTGCCTGGACTCTATCATGGTTTGATGCTGTGTTCTACATAGATGTGTAGCATTTTATTAGACAGTAACATTTACTTTCCATGTTAATTTTCAGTAGATTTTTGTGATATGACATCTGTTGGGCAGAATCCAACTAGTTGTGCCCCCCACCCTCAAATAAAGGAGAGGGGAGTGGGATGAGGAAGCAATTTTCAACAACTCATTTTCACTTCTGCACTTCCAGAAGCTTCCCAAAATCTGTCTTGGTGGGTCTTCCAACCTTCCAGAGAAGACTTGGAAGAAGAGAGTAATTAAAAATCACACACACCCTCACATACCCTTCATACAACTGACAGGAGCTTTTCATTGTCAGAGGAAACTACTTGGATTCCACCTGTAATTTGAATTTTGAATTTTTATGGTATGGTTTTCAAATGGTAGAGGACACCCTCTCTGTGGACTATGTCATTTCAGACTACAAGTGTGCAAGTCCACATATAACTGAATGCCCAACAAATAAATAATTCCTACATGTGTAGAATCCACACAGATTGCACTTCAGAATAAACAGGTGACGCTACGGCTGCATCTGCATTGCAGAAATACTCCGGTTTGACACCACTTTAACTGGCACGGCTCAGTGCTATGAAATTCTGGGAAATGTCGTTTGCTGTGGCACCAGGGCAGAGTTGCTGTTAATTCTGCAGCTCAAACTATGGTTTCTATACATGTGGGTATTATTTATTTGTAGGACATTCAGTTATATGTGGACCTGCAGTCTGAAATGACATAATAGTCCACAGAGAAAGTGCCCTCTGCCATTTGAAAACCATACCACAAAAGAGCAATTACCTTCAAGGTCTTAATTTCATATTCTGTGACTAATGTTTTGTTTTTTATTTAATCCGATTAAACAGTTAACTGCCCTTTGGGTACCTATTACTCCCTGGAACATCATGCATGTGAAAGTTGCTGGATTGGATCTTACCAGGATGAAGAAGGGCAGCTAGAATGTAAGAACTGCCCATCTGCTAGCTACACAGAATATCTCCATTCAAGAAGTGTTTCAGAATGTAAAGGTAAGAGTTTAGCAAACATCCAGTACACTTGTTTTTATCAGCTCAAAAACTTTCTTTTCATACAGACACGTAAAACACTTATAAAGGTTTGTGTTTTTCAAATTATGTTTGTAATCTGTTTCAAAATGTTTGGGATAATCTATCCTAAACATTTAAACTTGGTTCTACTCTACTAGTTATGATAAGAGATCTTTTGCTTAGCCAAATCTAGAACAGTGAAGGAAAATACCATAATTATTTGCAATTTTCTGTTCTGTTTACAAGCTAGCTTTTCCATTTGTTTATAAAGTACCAGCAGCTGACACAATAATGTGTGAAATAGAAATTCCAGTTATCCTGATAAATAATGTAACTATATTGAAGATTATGGGCTGCAGAGAATGCCAAGATTCTTCCCAGAAACCAAAATGGAGGCGCATATCATAGGCCCTTATCACATGGGGTCTGAAGCAGAGCTAATCCGAAGGGCATCCACAGCTAATACATATTATTCCCCCGTGTTTATACACGACGCTGCCCCAGAACACGGAGCTAATCCGTATTGTTCCCCCGTGTTTATACACGACGCTGCCCCAGAACACGGAGCTAATCCGTATTGTTCCCCCGTGTTTACACACGACGCTGCCCCAGAACACGGAGCTAATCCGTATTGTTCCCCCGTGTTTACACACGACGCTGCCCCAGAACTCGGCAGAATACGGAGCTAATCCGTAAGGAGTAGGGAGATTTTGACATTCGGTTTGTAGAGGAAGTACCTAGGGAGCCTTCGCATTCATTGCGAATTGGTGGGCAGGGCGAAAATCCCAGCGAGGGGAAGGGATTGCCTTGGCAAAAGGCAAACCGGATTGGAAAGAAGAGGAAGAGGGAAGAGGGAGGCGATCTCTCTCTCTCCATGGGCTGCCTTCCCTTCTCCAGTCCTCCAGCCCTCCTCCTCCTCCCCGGTTCCCATGGCTGCCTTTCCTCCAGGCTTTTTGTGACGGGAGAGAAGGGAGCCTTGGTATTAATTGCGAAATGGCCAAAAGGGCGATATTCCCTTCGTTTCGCTATGGAACTGAATTTATTCCTACTTCTGTTTTTCTTCGCTTTTTCTTTGCTTCGTGGCCAGCGTTTGATAAGGTCACCAATAGCTACCATTTGAACTACATTTTCAAATTTAGGAGAACACTAGTTTAATTAAAAGAAGGTTAGATGTTGGGGAAGATTTAAATGTAAACTGAAACTACACTAAACAAAAAAAAAAAATCCTTGACTGCGATTCTCTATTAAATTGTAGAACTGTAGGGATATCATTACAAATCAACTTTTTTGCATAGATTTGTTTTTAGTCGCATTGTTTGTTTGCTTGTTTCTGTCCTAGCTGAAATGTACCCAGCACTGCCAGGGGTACATACTTAATACCAAAAGGGATCGGAGGGGCCTCCTGTTTTCTCATAATTTTTTTTAAACATCAGGAATTTTAGAATTCCTGATACGTTATAGCTGCTCCCTCTTTTTTGCTTCTGGGTTTGGCCTGCTGGGAGGATGGTGGTAGTTCATAGAGCTCAGAATTCAGGGAATGGTTATAGAGTGATAGAAATGTGTCTGAGGTAACGTCAGATTAGAACTACCCTGGAAAATGTGTTTAATAAGAGATCTTGTAGTAACTTTTCTTTTTCTGTATTAATCCACCCACTACCTGAAATCCTTCCATATCAGAGACTTAATGGGTCTTAGCCATGCATATATAGAGACACAAGGAGACATATGCCTATATATTTTTCAGTTACCTTATTACCCTTTAGACAACCCAGAGGTGGGCTTGGAGGAAGGACTGAAGAAGGGCTACTCTAGAACATGGAAAGAGCAACCTGGAAGGGAGGGTTTTGCATAAAATTATAGCACAGTGTTCATCATCAAACAAGATTCTTTCTACTTTAGTTTTCAAATTTTGCTATATAGTACATGGTTCAGATGGTCCATTTTAATCGAAATGCTTCACTCTTATTTCATGTTTTTATTGGTGATATGTGCTCCATGCTCCATGTATTTTCAAGATGTTGTGCTACATGGATCCTCTGGGTTTATAAATAGCCAGTTATACTTTGTTTCATAGGTTATTTTTGCCATTGACTGATTGGGTTGTTGGCTGTTGGCCTTAATGCATATTTGAAGTGAGATGTTGCTTAATTTTGACGTATTGTTCTTACATAACTAGCTCAGTGCAAGCCTGGAACCTATTCTCCAAATGGCCTTGAGATCTGTGAATCATGCCCTTTTGGCAAATATCAGCCCACAACTGGATCGAAGCAATGCATTTCTTGCCCAGAAAGTATGTCAACAGTCAAAAGAGGAGCAGTGGATATATCAGCATGTGGAGGTTTGTGATATTTGAATTCCAGGAAAATGCATGTTGCTAAACACTGTTCAGAATAAGCCCACTTTCCAGATCTCTGCATAACTCAAATATTTTTGAGTCACAGCATGTGGTCATGTCTTTCTTCTTTCTTATAAAGCCCATAATTTTCTGAGCAAAGTAAACAACAGAACTACACAACATCCATATGTAGAGTGAAGGTCAGTAATGTCTAGGGGCTGGAGGTTGCAGTGGGTCTTTGGTGTGTCCAGGAGGTTTGTACCTTGACACAGCTGCCGAATTTGTTGCCATCACAGTGGCTATAGGAAAACCTCCACACTTTTTTTTCAGGGAAAGTTGTGGTCCTTGGACTGATCTATATATATTAGCCATACTAGAGATTTGGCAGAGTCCTGGCCTTGTAAATTGCATTTCGACAGATTATCTAAAAAGTGCCAGGTGTCTAGTTTGGCACTGAATTCTCAATAGTCTCTTCTTTTTCTGCCTCTCCCATTTCCCTGTTGATCAAAAGTCTTCTATGTAAGAATTATTTATGTGACTGGATGATGGGAAGCTGCAATAGCAATAGTTAAAATAGGTTTTGTTTTACACTTCACAGTACCTTGTCCAGCTGGAGAATTCTCTCGTTCAGGTTTAATGCCTTGCCACCCTTGCCCTAGGGACTATTATCAACCAGACCCAGGGAAGTCCTACTGCCTGTCTTGTCCATTCTATGGGACTACCACAGTGATTGGTGCTCGATCCATAACTGACTGCTCAAGTAAGTTATTTTCTCTAAACAATACAATAAATTGGTGATAAAAGTAACAATGAAAGGTCTGCTATACACTCTCTTCACCCACTCTTACTAAAACATCTTTACAAGTTTAAGGAGAAATGGAACAGAGTGGGTAATTAGAGAAGAAACATAAGCCCATGATGCATTTCACACAGATCAGAAATAAACAAAATGGGATTACAGTGTACAGAAGAGATTTTCTTTATGAGGCAATGGGATGTCAGGGCTCCTTAAACTGTTTTGTGTCCAAATGGATTAGTAGCCTCATCCCTCTGAAAACTGGCTAAAGACAGCAAGGATGGCTAAAGACAGCCTGTAACACCCTCTGTTAAAGACCACACCTCTCATAGTTTTCATCTAGTAAGTAGTCTAGGTTGTCTTATGAACACAGTACTATTGGGATACCTGTTTGATAGACACTAATGAAGTTACAGCCTGTTTTCTTCCATGTGTAGATCTTGTTTTGCTCCCCTGCTCCTTTCAAGATCATTGTCCATGTTTTCTTGAGCATCAATCAGCTCTGAGCATAAATTTTACAGAATATTGAATGCAAGCAATTTAATATACAACTCAACGACACAGAATGGAATTTTAAGGCTGATTTTGGCTGATGGAAGCATTACTAATGCTTTGATACTAACAGCCAGGGTGAGTGTTAGAGCTCAATGAGAAATTATCAGCCTCTTTCTTTGGATGTATCCACTGTGGCTGCTGCCACACTACAGAATTAATGGTGTTTGACACTACTTTAATTGTGATGGTTCCATTCTGTGGAATCTCTGGTGTGGCGCCAGAGTACTCTAACAGGGAACTACAAATCCCAGAATTCCATAGCATGGAGCCATCATAGTTAAATTGGTGTCAAACTCCATTAATTCTGCAGTGTAGGTGCAGCCTAAGAAGTAGTTCCAACCTATGTATGGGAAAAATTACATGTTACATGAGAATAAGGTTTTTGTCATTCAATCTGTCTTGTGGAACTTTAAAGACTAACATGTTTTATTGGGCATGCACTTTCATAGACGACAGCCGCTTCTTCAGGTGCCTCAAGACTCTTTGTTGTGTTGTGTCTACTTGTCCAAGTATCTTAATAATAATAATAATAATAATAATTTTTATTTAATACCCCGCCCCTCTGAAAACAATCGGGGCGGCTTACATCATAAAAAACATCACATAAGTTAAGAACAATTTCCCCTCCCCCCTTAAAAAATTATTAAATCAGATACAATTAAAACAAATAAAACAAATATAAAAATAAGTTCCAGCATGATCACATACCGACCGTGACAAAAAAGGTACGGCGGGAGTAGATGTGGCTCATAAAAAGACCCAATCACAGAGGTCTTAGAAGATCATAAAAGGCCATAGCAAAAGGAAGGAGGAGGATCTTCAGAGGGACTGAAACCTGGGACAGTGGTTATTCCGGGAAGGCCTGCCGGAAGAGATCCGTCTTGACAGCCTTCTTGAAGCTGTCAAGTGATGTCAATTGACGGATCTCCTCCGGCAGGCCATTCCACAGTTTGGGGGCAACAACAGAGAAGGCCCTCTGGGAGGTAGTCACCAGCCTTGTTTTTTGAGGCTGTAACAAATTCCTCCCAGAGGACCGGAGGGTGCAGGGAGGATTGTACGGGAGGAGGCGGTCCTTAAGATAGCCTGGACCCAAGCCATTTAGGGCTTTATAGGTAATTACAACACCTTGTACTGGGCCCGGAAACTCACAGGCAGCCAGTGGAGGGACCTTAATACTGGAGTAATATGGTCCCCCCTAGATGTACCAGATATTAATCTGGCTGCCATATTTTGGACCAATTGCAGTTTCCGAACCAAGCACGAGGGTAGCCCCATGTAGAGCGCATTACAGAAGTCAAGGCGTGAGGTTACCAACGCGTGCACAACGGTCTCAAGGTCCCTTACTTCCAGAAAAGGGCGCAGCTGGCGTATCAGCCGAAGCTGATAACAGGCACTCCTGACTGTCGCATTGACCTGGTTCGTCATCTGAAGCGACGAGTCAAGGAGTACCCCCAAGCTGCGAACACAGTCACTGGAGGAGAGCGTGACCCCATCCAGGACTGGAGGTTGCAACCCAATTCCTGGTTTCGGGGCCGCTACCGTGAGCACCTCCGTCTTGTCTGGATTCAGCTTCAATCTATTTTTCCTCATCCAGCCCATTACCGCCCCAAGACATTCATTGAGAGAAGAGATGCCGTTGGAATTCAAGGCCGACGAACGAGACACGGAGAAATAGATTTGGGTGTCATCAGCGTACTGATAACACCCAGCACCATAACTCCGTATAATCTCACCCAGCGGCTTCATATAGATGTTAAACAACATCGGGGACAAAATAGCTCCCTGAGGGACCCCACAAGTGAGTTCCCTCTTACTGGAGCTACAGTCCCCGAGCAGCACCCTCTGGGACCGCCCCGAGAGGAAGGACCGGAGCCACTGAAGAGCAGTGCCCCCGATACCTAACCCCCTCAGGCGGGCCAAGAGGATGCTGTGATCTATTGTGTCAAAAGCCGCTGAGAGGTCTAGGAGCACCAACAGGGTCACGCTACCCCTGTCGATGCTCAGACGCAGATCGTCGGTCAAGGCAACCATGGCAGTCTCAACCCCAAATCCTGTCCTAAAGCCGGTTTGAAATGGGTCTAGATAATCGGTTTCATCCAAGACTGCCTGGAGCTGAAGAGCAACAGCCCTCTCGATCACCTTGCTCAAGAATGGCAGCAATGAAACGGGCCTGTAGTTCTTCATATCCAGGGGGTCCAGGGAAGGCTTTTTAAGAAGCGGCCTAACTGCCGCTTCCTTTAAACATGATGGAACATGTCCTTCCCTGAAGGACGCATTGATGATATCCGTAAGGAATCTCACCAATGCATCCCCCCCCTGGACGGCCAGCCATGATGGGCAAGGGTCGAGAGGGCAAGTAGTCTTCCTCACCTTACCAAGCAGCTTGTCCACGTCCTCGGTACTCATAGATTGCCACTGATCCAGTATAACTACGTCGACGGAGTCATTGGACACCTCGCCTATAGACTCTGAGACAATAGTGGCGTCTAAGTCGGCTCTGATCTGAGAGATTTTATCTGCAAAGTAGTTGTTAAACACGTCACAGCAGGCTGCTGTCGGGTTAAGCAAGGGATTTGGCGCAGGAGGTACCTGCGTCATCTCCCTCACCACCTTAAACAGCTCTGCCGGACGAGACTCTGCAGACGCAATACGTGCAGAGGAGAAAGCTCTCTTCGCTGCACGTATTGCCTCCCGATAGGACCAAAGAAAGTTCCTATGGCGAGTTCTGTCAGATCGGAGTCGAGTTTTTCGCCACCTGCGCTCTAGTCGTTGTCCAAATCGCTTCATTTTCCTAAGCTCCAAGGTATACCATGGCTTATGGTTTGAAGCGAAATGGCAAGGACGCTTGGGAGCGATCGTGTCGATAGCCCTGGCAAGATCACTATTCCATGTATTGACCAGGGCTTCGACAGGGTCACCGGCATTCCCAACCATTAAACCCTCCAAGGCTTTCCGGAATCCGATAGGCTCCATTAGCCTTCGAGGGCGGACCATTCGAATAGGTCCGCCACCCCCGGGGGGGCAGATATTGGCTCTGACTTCCATCTTGACCAGGAAATGATCCGTCCATGACAATGCGGAGGTACCGACCACCTCCGCCCACGGATATGCCTGTTCGGTACAGAACACCGCATCAAGTGTATGACCTGCGCAATGCGTCGGCCCGGTGACCAACTGGGATAGGCCCATGTTTGTCATGGTATCCATGAACTCCCGAGCCGCACCTGTTAAGCTGGTCTCTAGCGGAATGTTGAAGTCCCCCAGGACAAGAAGCCTGGGAGACTCCAACAACAGCTCAGAGACCAGTTGCGTCAGCTCGGACAGGGAGTCTGCTAGACAACGGGGTGGCCGGTAGACTAGCAGAATCCCCACACTATCCCTGGCCTTCAGGCTGAGGTACATACACTCGATGTGGGTTGTGTTTCGAATAGGTATCCTGGTCAAGGTCAAGGTGTTTCTGTGAATCAGAGCCACTCCACCCCCTCGCCCACTTCCCCTCACCTGCTCACTAACTGAGTACCCAGCTGGGAGAGCCTGCGCCCATATAGCGGCGCTCTCCTCCCCCAGCCAGGTCTCTGTAAAGCAAGCCAGGTCGGTGTCCTCATCCAGGAGAAGATCCTGGATGATGTGAGTCTTATTCTTCACCGACCTGGCATTGCAAAGGAGCAGAGTGAGGTTCTGTGGAATGGTTGGTCTGCTCTCCAAACCATCCTGGGAAACAGAAGAAACTGAAGGCGGGATAGCTATTAAGCAGCGATCCCGCCTTCTTTTGTAACATATCTTAGATCTGAATAATTCTGTTTTTAAATAATCAAGAAACCATAGCTCCTCATAGTGTCATCCTAGGCAGACATTGCCAAATCTCTCTACTTGCTCAAGATCTCCATTTATTTTAAATGACAATTTTCTGTAGGAACTTAGATGGTCACTCTTTGGGCTAAAATGTTTTCATGATTTTGCATACAGAACTAATTTTCAAACTTGATGGGACCAGTGTCCCTAATTGGTATTCATATTTGCTGTTAAAATAGCCCACTTTCATTTTTATATATTTCAAATGGATTGTCATCTAAGACTAAGCACAGAGATTTGCCAAAGTCACATCTCTATTGGCCCTAAATAATTTGGTAGTTCCCAATAATTCTGTGTTATGACTTTCAGCTCAAAGATAATAGATGTGTGAGTTGAGCTGAGTTATTGTAACATACCTTTTATTTGTTGGGTGTTTCCGGTTAACATAATTAACATAAATGTGAATAGCTGTATCTGCACAAATCAAAGTGGATCCTTTTCCCACCATCCTATCCCTGATTGTGTCACAACATTGCTTTTGGCAATCTTTGCAATGGAACTTTACTGCTGATTTCATGTCAATCCCATTTAGGTTTTGGCTCTACTTTCTCTGCAGCAGAGGAGAGTGTAGCATTGCCAGTTGCTCCAGAAAATATCAGCAAGGAATACAAAATCAGCAGCCAGGCAAGAGCAAATATAATTTCCAAAAATCCTATTTTTCTAGAAATAATGTTAATGTGAAAGCGTCTAATAATAATAATAATAATAATAATAATAATAATAATAATAATAATGTATTTTGCCTTAGTTACCTTCTTCTTCTTCATCACCACCATCATTATGTAGATTCACCTTTGCCCCACACTGTGTGCATGTTTTACATATACCTTCATTTTATTCTCATACTAATACTGTTATGGTAGTTAGGCTGACAGAAAGGTGGTTCATTAACTGAGTTTCATGACTAAGTGGAAATTTGAATCTGGTCTCCCAGGTTGTAGTCCGGTGCTCTAATTACTGGCTCTCTACAGTATTGGCTATAATTTTACATCTGGGGGAATGAATCAAAATGTGAGTTAAATATCCATTTTGAACATTTCTAATGTTCACTGCAGACAAGACAGCATTGCCACTAAACAGGGATTGTGAAAGTTGTAATCCAAAATATCTGGAGGGTGCCTGTCCATGAGATAGTTTGTTGTTTGTATTTCAATAGGCATGATTTTCCTTATCAGCCTCTTTCTTTTCTACCTTATGAACTTTCATGAGAAATTGTGTTATTTCCATTGCAACAGATATTCCATGAATGTTTCCTTCAGCCATGTCATAACAGTGGGACTTGCAAACAAGTTGGAAGTGGGTACATCTGCATATGCCCACCCGGATATGGAGGTAAATAACATTGTTTGGATGCTGACCTTGTCAAACAGGTTGCATGGGGTTGTTGTTATTATTGAAAAGCAGCCTTTCAGATTGTCACTCACTGATAAATATTGAAGAAAGTCTATAAATATATCACATGCATTTTGATGGAAATATTGGCTTGGATCCAAATAATTGTGAGAGGAGAGAAATGTGTGTGTGTTTGTGCATGTGCGTGTGTTGTGAACACAAGTGCTAGAGGAAGACTTTTTCAGTGCAGTGCTGTGTGGCATCACAGCACAAGAAACATTGTGAATTAAGGAAGATATATGCTATTGTGTTTACATTCAGGTGGGTCAGTAAAAGGTCCTGAGAAAGAATATGTCAATGTGCAAGAATCTACCTGAATTTGAGATTATTTGCTTTTCGCACTGTTGTTCCACTAGAAGGGAAGAAGCTTTCCACTAAGAGAAGGAAAGTTTTGGACCTGAGTCTCTGAATTGTTCTTAGGTTTCTGTACTTTTTTCCCTTTTCTATTACCGTATTTTTCGGCATATAAGACGATCCGGCATATAAGACGCACCCAATTTTAAAGGAGGAAAATCTAGGAAAAAAAGATTCTTAATAAAATACAGTCAGAGGACGCCTCCGACCCAGGCATCCGCCCAAGGAAAGCAACCAGGCTTTCCTTGGAGGGACCCTGGGGTCTGAGGCGTCCTCCGGCCCACGGAGGACGCCTCAGACCCTAGGATCCCTGCAGGGAAAGCAGCCAGGCTTTCCTTGGAGGGACCCTGGGGTCTGAGGCGTCCTCCGGCCCACGGAGGACGCCTCAGACCCTAGGATCCCTCCAGGGAAAGCAACCAGGCTTTCCTTGGAGGGACCCTGGGGTCTGAGGCGTCCTCTGACCCACGGAGGACGCCTCAGACCCTAGGATCCCTCCAGGGAAAGCCTGGTTGCTTTCCTTGGGTGGATGCCTGGGTCAGAGGCGTCCTCCGACCCAAGCATCCGCCCAAGGAAAGCAACGTTGCTTTCCTTGGGGCAATGCTGGGGTTGGAGGCGCCCTCCGACCCCAGGATCGCCCCAAGGAAGCTTTCCATGGGGCGATGCTGGAGTCAGAGGCGTCCTCCGACTCCAGCATTGCCCCATGGAAAGCAACGTTTTTTTCCTTGGGGTGATCCTGGGGTCGGAGGAGTCCTCCAACCCCAGGATCGCCCCAAGGAAGCTTTCCATGGGGCGATGCTGGAGTCAGAGGCGTCCTCCGACTCCAGCATTGCCCCATGGAAAGCAACGTTTTTTTCCTTGGGGTGATCCTGGGGTCGGAGGAGTCCTCCGACCCCAGGATCGCCCCAAGGAAGCTTTCCATGGGGCGATGCTGGAGTCAGAGGCGTCCTCCGACTCCAGCATTGCCCCATGGAAAGCAACGTTTTTTTCCTTGGGGTGATCCTGGGGTCGGAGGAGTCCTCCGACCCCAGGATCGCCCCAAGGAAGCTTTCCATGGGGCGATGCTGGAGTCAGAGGCGTCCTCCGACTCCAGCATTGCCCCATGGAAAGCAACGTTTTTTTCCTTGGGGTGATCCTGGGGTCGAAGGAGTCCTCCGACCCCAGCATGGTCCCAGGGAAAGCAACGCTCCTTCCCCCTGCGTCCTCGGTGGTTCAATGGGCTGCTCGGCCTCCGATCCCAGGAGCAGCCCATTGAACCACCGAGGACGAGCGGTGGCCTCGGAGGGGAGCTACATTCGGCCTATTAGGCGCACCAACTTCCCCACCGCCATTTTGGGGAAGGAAAAGTGCGTCTAATATGCCGAAAAATACGGTATATGACAGTATTTCTCTTTACTGGAGTAAGTCTAACATAAGGTACATTTTCCCAGTGCAGCATAGCCATTTTCAACCATATCTATATACTGATCATCAATATCTAATATTGTGGCTGGTCAAGTGAGACTCACTCCTGAACAGACAGGGAAAGAATCAGACTGCATGTTTGATAACTCCAGCTGGCTTTGTAGGGCCTTTTATACTGGCTGTTTTTTAACAATTTTAAGTACAAAATCTTATTTTGTTTATTTTTATATTTTATATTTATTTGATGATTTTCTTTGCTTTGCTTTCAGTAATCCACATGTATATATATATTTTTTTTCTTTGTTTTCTTTCTTTTGGGTTGTATTCTAGGCTTAAAATGTGAGAAGGACATTGATGAGTGCAGTTCATCCCCCTGTCTCAACAAAGGGATTTGCAAGGATGGCACTGCAGCATTCATTTGCCAGTGCCAGCCAGGCTACTCAGGTGACAAACAATGAACTAAAGCATCAACTCCAGGTTTCATACTTTTCAAAAAAAAGTGTGTGTGCATCATATTGGCTTCGTCTTTACAACTGCCTGCTATGGATTTTTTAAAGTAGAGGCTTATCCTCATCAGTATACTGATGAGTATTTCTTAACAGTGTTCAGGGGTTTAGAAAGAAGTGTATACATAAATCACTGCAGCATGTAGAAAGCATAATGTGATGTGTGTGTTTACATAGTTTTACTATACAAAATTATCTGGATGAATTATTGAGGATTAAATAAACTTTCAGAGGCTGCAATTCAAGCATACCTGTCTCCTCCAGGCCCCCAGCATGTAGCCTATCTGTAATTTTTTGTTTGGGTAGTCTGCATGCCCAGAGGCTGGAGAAGAGTTGCCTGAGAGACAGAGGAGTTTATCACATGTGGACCTATGTGCTTCCATCCTGAACATGATTAAAGGGCCTGCATCCTGGAAAAGCACATAAATGTGCAATTGATTTTCATATGTGTCAAAGTGTTAAAAACACATTACTAATGCAAGAAAGTGGGTAGAAAACACATTTGGTTTTCAGACAGATGTGGACAAATCCCATTGATAGTTTGGAAATAACTTTTTTTCACATGCACACAGAAACAGTAGTTGCATCACCAAAAGTGATTCTTAAAACTGTCATTTCCAAGTGCATACACATACATACTCAAGAGAGAAGAGAAAACAGGGAGGAAGGGCCTTTGCAGACTGCCAGAAATAGTGCAAATTGAGTCCACTTTAACTGTCCTGGCTCAATGCTAGGGAATCATGGGAATTGTATTTTTTTCTGAGACATTGAGCCTTCTCTGTCAGAGAGCTCTGGTGCCACAATAAACTGCAGTTCCCATGATTCCCTAGCACTGAGTCAGGGCAGTTAAAGTGGACTCAATTTGCACTATTTCTGGCAGTCTGCAAAGGCCCAAAAGCAGTCTTTGCCCAGAAGCTATTTCAGAGGAAGGAAGGATAAAGTTTCCATTTGCAAACTCCCATAAAACAACACAAACCACTCACAAACACACACGCACACTCCAGAGGGAAGGGAAAACGGGGAGGAAAACACTCTGCCCCAGGAGCTTTTTTCAACTGGGCACGACAAAGCCAGGAAGTAAACTCGCCCCAAAGTGAAAAGAACAGAACATTACTCAAAAGAAGTAGGAAAGGAAAGAGAAAACTTCTCTCTCGCTGCATCCCTTCTGTTCCTTCGCTCACCAGCTGAGGCTAGTGGAGTAGTAGGAGACATTTGAGCCATGCACGAAGGACAGAAGCAAGCTTTCTCTCTCTCTCTCTCTCTCTCTCTCTCTCTCTCTCTCTTTTTCTCTCTGTGTGCCCACTGATGCTTTAGGAGCATAAAAGGCTGCATCCCTCTCGGCAGCAAAAAACCATTTGAAATCTTTCAACAAGCACAAAAACGTGGATAATAGCTTTCACACTACAGCAATTTCACAAAGAAAGTGAATTTGTGGATGAAATGGAAATGAAAACATAGTATTTTCCCAAAAATGACTACTCCCTGATTCATGTCACTTTCTGTTTGGATTCCAAGCGATTTGCGCACAGTGTCATCTGAAAACCAATTGCTCAATTATAAGCAAAGCAAAACAGCTTCATTTATATACCGCTTCATATCGCGCTATGGGATGTCTAAGCGGTTTACAACTGTAAGCTCATTGCCCCCCAACAGTTGGGTACTCATTTTAGTGACCTCAGAAGGATGCAGGCCTGAGTCTAGCCTGAGCCCTGGCTAGTATTGAACTCGCAACCTTGTGGTCTATGAGTGGCTGCAGTACAGGCATTTAACCACTGCGCCACCAAACCTCTTTAACCCTGGGTTCCGTCCAGTTTAACTTCCAATTTTCCCCATGTGATAAACTCCAGAGAGGGAGCACCTTACATTACAGGGCACACTGCAGCACAGCAGCACAACTGTCTGAAGCCTGGCAGAGTGCATGTGAAAGAAAAATCAATAGGGAATCCTTCTTCATGAAAGGGTCAGCTTGGTACATAGTAAGAGTTCCATGTCTGTATGAGAGTTGAAAAGCAACATGTACCTGTTCCAGGGGGATTTGGGTTTCTGTTTCTCAAAGCAGAAGATAATTCCACATGCCAGGCAGCAAAGAGTTTTTCAAAAGCAAGTGTGATATGGCATGATAGTTTACTGCTCAAAGGCAGGAGAGGAGACTCTTTGATGCAGGTCTTTGGCATTGCTAAGGCAACTCTATAGATGCTATCAAGATTGACATGGGTTGTGCACATATGTTATAGTTTGTAGACATTCTTTTTTCTGATTGAAGCATTAGAGCTACATGGCAGGTATGCAACAAGTGCTGCTTCCCTCATCATGGCATTTTTATGTCAGGAAACATTTTATTGTGCAGCTGTTCTGAAAAAGGTGTATATTATAATTATGTGAGGATTCTTGTATTTATTTATTTAATCAATTAATCAATAAATAAATTGAAATATCACCTTTCTCCCAGAGTGGGACCAAAGGTAGCTCATGAAAAGAATTAATTAAAACTTAATAAAAAAATTTAAAACAATTAAAAATCATCACATTAAAACAGTATAAAATCATTTAAAAATCATACAAAAATTAAAAACAAAGCATACCCCTGCATAAGAAGCCTTCCTGCAAGCAATTACACATTAAAAGCCTGCATGGACAAAAAGATCTTTGCCTGCCAGCAAAAGGAGAGGGGGGAGCCTAGCAGTAACTAGGAAAGCTCTTTCCCATGATTTCACCAGGTGAGCCTGTGATAATTGCAGGACCAAGAGAAAGCCCTCCCCTTTGAATCGTAAGACTCTGGCAAGCTCATTATAGAGAGTTATGGTTTTTCGGATAGTCTGAACCTAAGTCATTACCAGCACTTTGAATTTTACTTAAAAACAAGCTGGTAACCAGTGAAGCTCTTTCAACAAAGGAGATATATGCTCACTATTGCTAGCTCCAATCAGCACTCAGCATGGTGGACAAAATTGAGCCCTGAGGGTCCCCACAAGCCAGTGTCCAGTTTGCCAATCAGGAATCCCTCAGAACCACCTTTGTGAGTTTCTCCCTCCAGGAAGGACTGGAATCACTGCAGAAAAGTGCCCACAAGTCTCATCCCAGCAGGGTGACCCAGAAGGATACCATGTCTAATCAAAAACAGCTAAGAAATCCCACAGAACCAACAAGGATACACACTGCTATGTAGGTCATCCACCAAGGTCATGTAGGTCATCCACCAAGACAGCCAAAGCTGTCTCTGCCCCTGAAATTTCAGGCCTGAAATTACATGTGCCATACATTGGCCATGACTTAAATGTAACACTAAATCATAGTTTGGCACTGTGGGGATTACCTTGTGTGAAATTTGACTAGCACACTCCTTCCCTCTCTACCCTGACATAGCCCCAGGGAAGAAATTAGAAATGTCTGCTTACTTGTCTAAACTAATCATAGGAACAAAGCAGACAGCTGGGAAAGAACAGCCCAAGGCCTCTCCACCACAAGTGGATTGGATCCATGGCAACTGCACAACCCACTCCAAAAGTGGCCCACGGCCACTGGCCCCAGCCCAGACCTCCAGAAGCTGGATTATTCTGACTCCTTTTTGCTCTGGTCTAAAGGACCAGAGTGCAGCCTCTGGATGCATTGGGGATATGTGTAATATAAACAGCACACCTCCAATGTGGCCAGAAGCTGATTCTTTTGCCTGGTGTGTTTTGGGCCAAAGCTGATTGTTATATCTCACAATGGCATACTGTGATTAGTTTAAAAGAGTGAGGAAATTGCACCCACAGACTACATGTGGTCCCACGGCAGTTTTGGTGGCCCAGTCCTGCACCATCACCATTCACATGGAAGAAGCCTTTTATTTAACAAGAAGTGACCTAGAAACTGACCATCTGTGGGAAAGAAATCAGTTCAGGGGATGCAAAATGTGTGGAAATTGCTACCCAGGGCCCTCAAAGGGGATGAGGGTATGTGGCATTTTAGCACACTATTTTTTTTTTCAGGGGTAAGGGACAGTGGACTGGGTATGAAATGCAAACGTCTGACAGTTGTCTGCCCCTGGTTTACTCTATGGTTTATTGAAACAAGCCAGTATCTGACTGATTTCTGATCCAAATTGTTCAGAAACCACTGTTTGCATTATCCATAGTTATCTCCATGTTAATGGCATTGTGGAATCAGATTGTTATAATCTTCTTTTCACAGATACACCAGAGGAGGAGAGGGAAGACAGAAATGTGTACACCCTATGTTTATTACAAAAAATAATCCCATACCATTATTTAGCATTTAGGTTTAACATTTCATCCAAACTGGGATGTTTGCTTGGTTCTGTTAGGGAAATAGACACTCTGTTTTACAAGTATAAATTCCTATAGTATAAATTCCTTCATACTATAAATATCCATGCACAATTTGTGGTCAGAATAGCCAAATACAGTCCATATGGGGTTCTGAAAACCTTATTTTTGCTGTTTGCTTATTGCTGCTAAATACCAAGAAAGTTATCAAGTCTGGAAGGTTGGAGTATCCCAAGTTCTGAATGCTTGCCATAGTGTGGTAGCCATATGACCCCTCTGAAACCTGGAAATTTATGACTTGGGTGGAAAGAAGTGAGTGACTACATTGTATAGGGCTATAGAGTGAATAAAACAGGAATGCTCCTGAATAAATCTGCAAGTAGGTTTAAGAATATATTATTTACTGCCCTCTTTGAAGCATATACTTCAGTGTCTCAAGGATATACTAAACAGAAATCCAGGTATGACAGTGTGAATAATGTATGTATATGCTGTAACCTATTTTGTAACCTTTATTCTTTAAAGGCTTGCTTTGTGAAGACGATATAAATGAATGCAGTTCAAATCCATGTCTGAATAAAGCAGTCTGTGTTGATGATATCAATTCTTACCAGTGTTTGTGTACAGAAGGATTCACAGGTTAGTAATTTGATTATTTTTATCAACAATTGCTAATTTTTAAAATTAATCCTTACTTCTGTGCCTTTAACAGTGGATTTACTTCTGTAGACATTAGCAGGAGATGCTTATATCCATGTAGGTTTCACCCACCAATATAATGTAAAAAGCACTACATTTTTGCACCATAGAAAGTCCTGTTCCAGATGTTTCCAATTGGATACAGCCCTCAAGGAATTTTGTATTATCCACAAGAGTGTTGAAAGAATGGGCAGGGCGGCTTCAAGCTTTCTCTTTGAAAAATGCACAAGTTTCATCATTTTAAACTCTTTTACTCCTTAATACTATAAATGAAAGTTCTATTATATGAAAAATGAAAGGCTGATAAAGGTTAATTTAAGATATCAGCAGAATTGATTACTGCATCTCCTGTATAACTAACAACCAATCTATTATAGTGACAGCCTTGTTAGGTTTTTTGGGGTTTTTTAATGTAGTCAATCGATTAGTATTTTTTTTCATTTGTGAAAAGAATATTTTATTTCTTTAGTTTATTTTTCCCTCTCTATGCTTTTTAATATGTCCTCCTGCTTCTAGTTTTTGGTCTAATTTGCTTATACTTTTCTCTAGGTACTAATTGTGAAATACAAATAAATGAATGCCTTTCAAACCCTTGTTTGAACAAAGCTACCTGTGAAGATCAGATTGGGGGTTTCCATTGCAAGTGCCCTTCTGGGTTTATTGGTGCCCTGTGTGAAAAAAACATTAATGAATGTCTCAGCAGACCTTGTAAAAATGGAGCCACATGCAAAGATGGTATCAATGGCTACAGGTAAACAACAAGAAAAACCTCTAGGCATTAATTTTGTTATGTTATAAAAGGTCATCTGAAAGATTTCATCATTTCATGATGATAATGATATTCAAAATCTCATGTTCCATGGCTGCCAATGGAAGTGTGAATCCCCTCCAGAATTTAACATGACCTCTAAAAGAGCTATCCAAGGTGCTGATCCTATCTTGAGAATAGTGTTTATTATTTTGAATAGCTTGTTTGAAAGTCAGACTAAACTCCAAAGTGAATTCACTAATCCACCGAAGGTACTAGCTGCCACTCCTGGACATGATCACTTCACACCAAGCTTTGGTCCTCACTTTTCCTACTTTACCTCCATGATTACAAGCTTCCCTGAAGATATTATGTATAGGCAGCACCAGCATCTAGAGACCCAATGTTGGGTACAACTGGGCTGGACTGTGGCCTCCAAGGATCTAACACAGATGCATTTTGGATCCATATCCTGGACATTTTCAGGATATGCTACTCCTTTCAGGGATGGCAAAAGGCCACCCTAAGAGCCGGCATGCGGCTCTTCTTCACCCTTTCCAGTGCAGTGTGTTGGCATGGGGTTGGGGAGGCCGGCATGTGGCTGCCCCACCTCATCTCTGCCTCCAGGCTGGCCCTTTGGCCTGGTCTGCAAAGGCTCAGAGTTACCAAATCAGAGATTCTTTTTTAAAAAATCTGAGTTCAGCGGAGTTTGCTAACAATTCTAACTTAAATCTATCAAGTGACTATTGGTTTTGCTTTTCCAACTTCTCTGCTCAGATTGTGTTGACATTTGGCACCTCGGCTTTGTTTCTTCATTTCAGTTAAATAACCTGCAATGTATTGTATGAATTCTAGTTTTTCATTCTTTAAACTGCATTGATGTTATGGTTTGAGTGTTGAACTACAACTCTGGAGACCAGGGTTCAATTCCCTACTCCATGGAAACCCAGTGGGTGATCTTGGGTGTGTCACACACTCTCAGCCCCAGAAAATGCATGATAGGTTTGTTTTAGGGTCACCATAAATTGGAAACAACTTGAAGGCATACAACGATGACAATAAATACTGCTTTTGTTGCTTTGCTCACAGATGTCACTGTGTCACAGGGTACATGGGGCCACAGTGTGAAGTGAATATCAATGAATGTGAATCCAATCCCTGTGTGAACCAAGCAACCTGTGTGGATGCCTTGAATTCATACGTTTGTAAATGTCCCCCTGGCTTTACAGGCAGCAGGTGTGAAACAGGTACACAAGACCAAAGTATTAGCAAATAGAGTGCTGAGCAAAATATATTAAGCTGATACCAGATGATATCCATGCATATAGCAGGTTTTGCAATGGGCAGTGTAAATAATTATAATAATTAAACACTTAAACCAATCACATTTTTAAAAGTGAATACTATGCCTTTGGAATGGCAATATTTAGAATTCTTGCCTTTTCTCAAATTAGTTTTACTTCCACTAATTACAAAGCTTTAGTTTTATTTATCTGTTGATTTGTGCTGATGTGCTTTAGCAGGTGATCTGCTGTCTCTTGTCCTTGCAGTCAAACAAAATACACCTGCACTTTGTTAAAGAGAAGAGGTGGCTCTGTCATCAACATTTCTGCTCCCAATAATTGTGAACATTTCTCCTGGCTTATAATTTGCAAACCAATACAGTTCCAGTCTTTACAACACCTTGAATAGAAAAGGCTGTGATCTACTATTGTGAAATACTTCAACCTATTATTATTAACCTTTCCCAATTTACAAAAGAGTGTTAGTGAAATCTTCTTAAAATCAACTGGATTTAAAAGAGCAGTTTAACACATATCTTTTTTATTTCATTTTACCATAAGACTATTTATCTTTCTGTGGATTTTGCTCAAGTATGTTTTTATCTTAATACATACTGATCTATATTTTATCTTTGTTGATATAAGAAATGTATCTTTTTCTTTTCCCCTTCAAGAAAAAGTAGTCTTTTAAAGTTGATTAAAGTATCATCTGTTTCTCTGTCTGTCTATTTATCTATATCTGATATTAGATATATCTAATTAAAATACATTTTGAACAGCTTAAGGCAGTAACAAAGAAAAATAGTGCCCTTTAGTCCACCAAAGCCCATGTCCATCAATTCATTAAGTCCTTAGGATGTCACAGGACTCTTTGTTGTTTACGTTAGGATGGACTAACATGACTTCCCATTTTGGGAATCAAAACAAGCAGTCTGTAGATAAAATTAAACAATAGAGGCAAATACAGCCATTTCTTCTTATACTTAGAATCTGAGCTCACCTGTCAATACAGTGAAAATGTCTAAACTTTGTGATTGCTTTCAACAGTTAGGTATCTCATTCACTACAGTTAGGTATCTCAATATATGAGGGAGGGGTAGAAGAATAATTGTATACAAGGACATTTAAGGTGTGTTGAGACTAGCTTCTCCATAGCTCATCATAGCTCTTCAGATTCTCTTTTCTTCATTGTAAGGACAAGCCTATCTTTAGATAAGCCACTGAAACAGAAAAGTAGAAAACAGAATTGAACATTTTTCTTGTTTGTTGCAGAACAGTCTTCTAGATTTAATTTGGATTTTGAAGTCTCTGGAATCTATGGCTATGTTATGCTTGACAGTGTTCTCCCCTCATTAACTGAGATTACATGTGCATTCTGGATGAAATCCTCTGATACCACCAATTATGGGACTCCAATTTCTTATGCTGTGGAAAATGGAAGCGACAATGCATTTCTGCTTACAGATTACAATGGGTATATGAAATAGCAACAAAGCTTAACTTTTCGTCTGGTTATCTCCTCTATTCTTGTGGGGCTCTGAATTCATCTGAGATGGAAATGTATTTTGCTGCTTATGTAACCTAACCCTTTAATGCATAGTCAAGGTCTCTAACAAGGATGTCTCTGTTAATGAAGCATATGCATTCAAATACAGTTGGACTTTTGTGTTAAAAAAATCCCAGTGAGTTGCAACTTTAAGGCACAACACAGTTTTAAAACAATGTTTTTAGTCAATACAAGATAAACTGAAAATAAAACATTCCCTGGACCTTTACAGAGAATTCAATAGACCAGTTGCTATTTGACTACGTAAGCATTGGCATGCATGCCTGAACGTCAAAAATAGAAAGAATAATATGACATATATTACATTAACTTTGTCTACATGTTTATGGGAATGTATATGTGAGAAGTAGGCAAACTGTCATCCTCCTGATGTTTTTGAATTACAGTTCCATTATGTCCTACTCAGCATGACCGGTTGTGATATATTATGGGAGTTGTAGTCCAAAAGAGGTGCAGAATACCAGATTGCCTACACTATTATAGATATAGATATGTCTTGGGAATAGATATATCCAAGCAAGAATTGTTGAGATCTTTCATCTAATGTCAAGGTATATTACAACACAAATTGGAACACCAGATAGAGACAGGAAGAAAGATTTAAAGAGCTGGAATACTTGTACATGAATTATTACAGAGAAAGACAAAGTAAGTGTATATAAAGCATTTGGAATGGACCACTGATTATTTGTTTGAAGCTGTAGAGTAGATAGGATAATGCACAGGTGAGTCAGGAAGGCACAAAAGGAGGAACTAAAATACAATAAAACATAAAACAGTAAATTAAGAAATCAAAATGATCAATCAACATTAAATAAGACAAATTTAATTTTATATGTCTCCTATTTATCTGTAAATGAAAAGCTTTTTTCCCAACACTGAAAACAATGCAAGCTTGGCACCAAGCAAAATTCTTCCTCCTTAAGCTGTTTCATGTGAGTCAGTTCGAACTACCCTTGTATCTGTGTAAATATTTGCATAAATAATAAACATCTACTTTCCAGTGGTTTACAAACAATTTAATCTCCCTGACTCCCTTTCTCTTCCTCTTGTAATAAATGTAGGTGGGTTCTTTATGTGAATGGGAAGGAGAGCATTACCGATTGCCCTTCTGTGAATGATGGCAACTGGCATCATATTGCTGTCACTTGGGCAAGCATTGATGGAGCCTGGAGAGTGTATATTGATGGAAAGATATCTGATGGAGGCAATGGCTTATCTGTAGGATCAGAAATTCCTGGTATGGTTCCTTTAGTATTTTCTCATATTCCACTTCATGTTCTTATTTGTAAGTCATATAGACTGGAGCATTCCTTGTGCTTGCCAAGAATTGGGCCTAAGTCACTTGTCTTTTTTTAAAAAAAATCTTTTGTAAAAGTGCACTACTTAAAATAACTAGGCACTCTAGAGAATGGTGTTGTTGTTTTCAAAAAAAGGCACCAATGTTCTGAATAGGAACAGATACCAAATACATCCCAGTATTGTTTTACCCAAGTGGCAGTGAGCATGTGCTCTACCACAAAGCCATAGTTCCTCTGTTCAAGTGAACATCATTACTTTGCACTTCACAGAAGTTATGATACCAGGACTATGGTGAATGTACTTCAAATGAACAGTGAATAGATTACTGTCTGTCCCTTATGTGGATGTAGGATTTGACTAAAGAGGAAAGAAACAAATATGGCCTGCACTCCAGTTTAGCATCCAAAGAAAAAACACAATGGATGGCCATCTGCCAATTGTGTATTCCTTCATGGCAAGGGGTTGGACTGGGTGGCCCTTGAGGTCTTTTCCAGCTCTATGAATCTACAATAGCTACAATGGCAGAATTGCTTAATAGTTTTTAATATTATCAATTCATATTTTTTTTCTTTTGCGTCATGAGTGTAGTTTCCATGTGATCTGGTATCATGCCAGTACAATAACATATAAAATATGTGGGCTAGGCAGTACGACATGCCCTCTCTGTAGTTGTACAAGACTTAGCTCCCATGATGCAAATCTAACATATGAATTAAGCTATACTAAACTCTTCTAGTCGACGACAAATTGTGGAGTGGAACAGCACTTGTTGACCACCTCAGACACTGGTGACTTTACTCCAGGTTACAGTCCATTTAATTCATCCTGTATAATCCAGTATGTGACTTTGAAAAGTTACTCCATTGCTCTATTTACTGAATAGAGTAACTATATGAGTTGCATTCAGACACAGTAGCTTCTTCTTAGGTTGTTTTTCTTTTGTGAATAGGTGGAGGTGCACTAGTGCTTGGACAAGAGCAAGATCGAAGGGGAGAAGGATTCAATCCAGCAGAGTCTTTTGTTGGTTCAATTAGCCAGCTTAACATTTGGGGTTATGTTCTGTCCCCTGAACAGGTAAAAACCTAACATCTGATTTTGTTCCTTTAAAGAAGAATTCTCTTTTATTAAAATCAAAATGACTCATGGTTGTTTCTTTAGATCATGGTTAGCAGTGCTCATCCTGTAGTCATACAGTTGTATAAAAATAGGACTATGTACAGATAAGTTAGTAGCTAGGCTTAAATTCTTCAAGGACAGCTAACCACACTGAACTCCATTTGAGCAGGGGATGGGGAAATAGCAATAAGCCCTTTTTTTGCATTCTGTAGAATGCAATGTTAACTTCCCCTTCCTAGCAGAAAATGTCTTGCTGAATTCTGCAGCTATCTAGATCAGCTATGTTCAGTTGACATGGTAAGGAGTACAAATCTACATTTCTTTGCTTCATTTGTAGCGAATAAGAAGACATCTCAAAAGGGAGTCACAATTAGAAGATTAGTTAATTTGTTGTTGCTGTTGTGTGCTTTCAAGTCATTTCCAACTTATGGCAACACTAATATAAACCTATCACAGGGCTTTAGAT
The DNA here is from genome assembly GCA_026167975.1 of Phrynosoma blainvillii. NCBI lineage: Eukaryota > Metazoa > Chordata > Lepidosauria > Squamata > Phrynosomatidae > Phrynosoma > Phrynosoma blainvillii. The sequence continues at coordinate 134,383,115 of JANUYF010000002.1, forward strand.
ATGTTCAGAGGGGGGTTGCCTTTATCTTCCTTTGAGGATGAAAGAGTATGACTTGCCCAAGGTCACCCAGTGGGTGCCATGATTGAGTGGGGATTTGAATCCTGATCTCCAGAGTCTTAGGGTCTTTGCAGACTGCCAGAAATAGTGCAAATTGAGTCCACTTTAAGGGTTAGGGTTAGGATTAGGAAATCATGGGAACTGTATTTTATTGTGGCACCAGAGCTCTCTGACAGAGAAGGCTCAATGTCGCAGGAAAAAAACAATTCCCATGATTCCCTAGCACTAACACTAACCCTTAAAGTGGACTCAATTTGCACTATTTCTGGCATTCTGCAAAGGCCCTTAATCCAGTGCTCAAACCACTATATCACACTCACTCCCTATTATTTGGTTTATAGCAGATATATTCCAGAATTTTCTTGGATTTCTTTTTTCTAGAACTGTGTTTCATTGTGTACAACTCCTTCCCACATTTTGGCATGGACATGGATACGTGGGGAAGACACAGGTTAATTGGAAAATAGCTTTTAAATGCAATATGGCGTGCATGAAAAAAAACTATTCAAACTTCTGTGCTGCTATTATGTCATCCTTCTGTGTTTAAAAAAAAGATACATAAATTATTAGAATATGAGAATACTAAATGTAAATCCTAGGATCAGATATCATTTCTGTACTTCAGAGCTGTCCAAAGGTGGTGGGTTTTTTCAATACTGGTCTTCAGATTTACATATTTAAGAAATGACAGCTTCACAACCAAAATCCTGTAATTCTTTTCAGATATTTGGAGCAAAAAAGTGTCTTGAACCTAGAAATTATTTGTGCTTCAACTACCAAATGAAATTCTCCAGTCAGGCATAGAAAATATAGATCCACTATCAGTAGTAGACTAGCTATAACTGACCAAACATGGACGTGAGGGAAACATAACAATATCCATTATGAAAATGAGCATTATTTCTTAATGTTTTGGAATTAAGAAAATGTATCACCATGTTTCTTTTTTTAAAGATAGAAATCATGTAAATGATCACACTTCTGAGCGGCAGGTTTCTAGATGTAGCCTATGTGGGATTAGTGAGGTCGAAAGACCATAAATGATTGATTGAAATGATTCTGACTTTCTCTTGACTGTGGTAAAATAGCTAATCAGTGTAGAAAACAGGGAACCAAGCCATTTTGGATTCTACACCACCAAAATCAATGAAAACATTATCATGAGTTTCGGAGACTTCCAAATTATTTCTTAGATATGAAACTACACAGTTGCCAGAAGGAAAAAGATTGCTTTACTAAGTTTTTGTTTCATTATATTTGTTATCAACACATTCCTAAAATACTAATTAATGAGGCTGTATCCCATCCATTCTCTTTTGAACTGTAAGGTGAAGTTGTTGGCTACTTCATGTCCAGAGGAACTTCAAAAAGGCAATGTGTTAGCTTGGCCAGATTTTCTTCCTGGAGTTGTTGGAAGAGTGAAGATCGATTCCAAGAGCCTATTCTGTGCTGGTGAGAACATTTATTTCCTAAAAGTGCAACAGCAGGATAGTGCTGTTTTTTAAGCTACTTTCAGAAAAGTCCTAGCAACAATGGAAGGTTTTCAGAGGTGCCTGAGAGTGCCTTTACACTGTAGCAATAATGCAGTTTTATATCACTTTAACTGCCATGGCTCTATCCTACAGAAACCTGGGATTTGTAGTTTTGTATGAGCCACCAGCACTCTTCGGCAGAGAAGGCTAAAGACCTTGTAAAACTACAAATCCCAAGATTCCATAGAATGGAGTGAGAGTACTTAAAGTGGTGCCTAATTGCATTATTTATACAGTGTAGTTGTACTCCCAGTGAGAAAATCAGTAATGACTGAGAAGGTACTGTGAAAAGGAGCTCTGGGGTATGTTTTCAGTTTGGAGGGGGAGACGACAAATAGTAGCCATCCACATACAAGCAGAAAAAAGAACACACATCACACCATGGAAGAGTGGAGGAAAGATGAGAAGCAAGAAGATTTATTATTGCATCAGATACCAGATACATTTTGAACATTTCTCTTCTTTTTCTAAAGTGCTTGACATAGAACTCAAAACAATAAGCATTTTAATATAATTTAGTCCCTAGCCAATTTAATAAACCAATGTCCATGTTCAACATTTTATGTGGTTAAGCAGTCATAAATAAGCTGCTAATTTACTGTTATAGTTACATGCATGGAAGTTGAGTAAGTTATAATGCTGATTTCTACTATTCTGTTTCTACTATCTACGTACTATTTTTACTTTGTTTTCCCTGGTGAAAAATATATCAGGAGTCTGGCTAGCTAATCTGTTAGTAAATCTTCTTGTACCTATTGGCTTTACATTTTCTCTATTTTTAAAATTTCTCATAAATTGTGCATGATGGACAGTGTGACAGAATCACCAAAAACATACAGAAATCCCATGACAGTTTGCTGAAGAAAACTTGAAAATCACTGATACACAGTATTTATTGGTACTCCTTATGACACATGAAACCTATGATGCAATTACCCCCATGGCTCATTGGCCTTGCATAGAAACATTTGATCATTTAATGACTGGAACATTCAGTCTTCATTCTTTAAATTCCATTGTTGTGTAATAAATGTTCATTGGGACCTCAAGCAAAATATTTATGGTTTCCTGGATCCAGATGTTGAAAGAGTAAAGATTAGTATGGGGTCAAATGGGAGAGGATTTCAGTCATCCTTTGGAACAATAATTTAAATTTCTTTTGGCTCCATCTGTTTCTTTTCCCCCCCGTTTCTCTGTTTTGTTTTTTACTTGTATAAAAATATTTTAACCCTATGGGTTGAGAATGCCTTATGCTTTTCTTAAGAGAGCCAGGAAAATATTTTTCTCTCCCTTTGTGTAGTATCTAAAACCTGAGCGATCAGAGTAAAAAACATCAGGAATCAAAGTTGCTTATTTGGAAATGGTTGCAAATCTTTCATGTTCCCAGTTCTTAAAATTTGTGCTTCTATCTTTCTACCCCACAAGCACTAAATAGATTATATATACCCCCCCCAAGAACCTTGTTCACCTAGCAATGAAATCATGATTTGAGATTTGTAGTATGGTGTACTTCCTCTACTAGTTGGGGATGTACTAATGAAATCTATGTAGCCCAGCCATTTGGGTGCTTGGCCTATTATTGTAATGGTCTTTAATGAGATTGATCTAAGTCATTTTGTCTGTGCATACCTCTTTGTTCCTAGATTGCCAACCCTTACAAGGCTCCATACCTCACCTGAGAACTTCCTCAGCTAATTTAAATCCAGGATCAAAAGTCTCCCTGTCTTGTGACCCAGGCTTCCACATAGTGGGCAATTCTGTCCTGCACTGTCTAAACCTAGGACAATGGGCTCAACCTCTTCCACGCTGTGAAAGTAAGTGGATACCCATAGCAATTTTTGATTTCAGGATAAACTGTAGTGTTGCTCAGAAGATCCTAGCCTGAACCACAAACGAATGGTAAGCAATGCATTGGTTGACTCCTGGGATATACCTTCCAGCATTCTTTTTATAAAATAAAAATAGGATTGTTAGGTTGTTATGACAGATAATTTCAAATGTATAACTCTGTCTCATAAATAAGTCCACAATATTACAAGCATTTTTTCTATGTCTATGACTCTGTCTGCACTGACCAAATAAAACATCTTCCCCCGGTTTTTATTGTGAGTAGTTCTGACAATGCAGGGCCCAATCTAAAGTTTTGGTACAAAGTGTCTGGGCAACATCCAGCCAGTTCAGCACTAAACCCGTTAAACCTTATATTGGTTTAAAATACGGTAACTCACCTTTTGCCCCAGATATTCCCAGAAGATCTGGAGCCTGCCATTATGATGCAGGATGGCTATTTACAAAATGTCCCACTGTGTAACCTGGTGCCATCGCAAGTCACTTGCTCTGATATCAAAACAAGGTGGTCAACCATGTGATTGACATTAGGTATCTCGTTCTGACATCAGAGTGGCTTGCACCAGCATGGCAACATCAGGTGACACAGCAGGGTGCACTTGTGAACAGCCACCTACCATCACAACAGAGTGCCCAGTTAATGGGAAAATGTTGGGGCAGCTTTGGAGCCAGAATAATCCAGGCTGCTCCTGGAGTAGCCTGCTTTGTGGATTTTGGATTATGTTGTATTTTGCTGAATGACCAACACGACTACCCCTGAATATCTTTTCTAGATTAAGCAAATATGTTTCACCTCCTAATATGTTTATTCATATATTGTCTGAGTGCAGGGATTAGCTGTGGAATGCCTCCACCTTTAGAAAATGGCTTTCATTCTGCTGAGGACTATTTTGCAGGAAGCACTGTTACCTACCAGTGCAACAGTGGTTATTACTTGTTGGGAGATTCCAGGATGCTTTGTGCAGACAATGGAAGCTGGAATGTTATTTCTCCATCTTGCCTTGGTGAGTTCATGAGCACTGTTGACCATATTGCTAACTAATATCATGAGGCTCATTTATGTACCCCCAAAGGCTTGTTGACGCAGACATGAACTAAACCTGGCTGGAGTTGGCCAGTTCTGAGACATCAACTTCAAGCATGCCTAGAATCTGGCTGGCACCAGAGGGATTTAATAAAAATATTTTTCATTCAAAGTGCAGACCTTTTGTATACTGTATTCCAATCTGGTTTTGAAAGTCTCCATAGTTTTAAAGGCAGTTTTCTGTGAAGCATGGGAAACTGCTGTTCAAGATGTATAAGCTACAAGCTTCTTCAGGGATACAATGTTTTGGATACATTTCTTTGAATCCAGACAGTAGGGTATTTATGTGGCTCATCATGCATTTCCTTCGCAGTGTGTGGGTCCAAACATTTCTCAATATTATTCAGATTACATTTCAGATTGAATTTAGTAAAATAACTTTCAAGGCATTGCTTACAATAGCAAGAGTACATGTTTGCATTTTTGTCATCTCTGTGCATCTGTTTGATTTAGTACTTTCTGATAAGTTTTTCTTATGTCCTTATAAAGCAGCAGCATATATAAAGAACAAGTAAAAATTGCTGTCCCTGGACATTTTTTCATGCCGTGTTTTTAATAGATCTTGATGGTATGAAACTTCATATTTGTATGAAGCAACAGGCTGAGTTCTTGAGACTTTAATAATTTGTGGACCACCATTGGTGATGTTACTGTAGCTGTTATTGATCTAGTGCCATTATATATCACACTTTGGGGAGTAACATAAGCATAAGATAGGTCAACATTCCTTTGCAATCAAAATTTATATCAGGATGAAAGGACAAAAGGAAGACATGAGAGGGTGGTAAGATGGGAGAAGCAAAAATAGCGAAGGATACATTGGAGCAAAAGTGTCCCCGTGTTTTTTGGTTTCATTTCAGTTGGAGGTGAGGAATAAGCTTGTTGGGAATTTTGGATTTGAAGAAGGTGTGATGGCAAGGGCACCATTTTGGTGTTCTGAGAGTTAGTTCTGAGAATAAGAAACAGCAAATGACAACAGGAAGAGACTTTTAAGAGGGCACAAAGCTATCAGGATGTCTCCATGTAGAAAGATGTGGGGAGTAAAGATCATAAATAGAGACAGAGCAGAAAAAATGACCAACAAAGCAACAACAAAACCCATCAGAAATTAACCTTCAAACATGTCAAAAAGAAAGACCATATACACAGACGTTGAGGATACTTTAGTAAGAACCCAGTGTGTTTCAGCCAAAAAGGCCATCTTCTGGAGCTGTTTCTAGAAAGCAGACAACAAGCAATATGTACAATGTGCAATGTTGTCTGTTTTCTGCAGAGTGCTCTAAGGAGGTTTGTCTCACTGTAATGCACTTAATAAACTATCCAAATTGTCATCAGTGAAATATCATCTTTCTTTTGGGTGTAAAATTTTATTGCTAACAAACATGGCTCTGTTGCCTTTTTCTTTTCTTTTTTGTAGATGTTGATGAATGTGCAGTTGGCTCAGATTGTGACTCACATGCCTCCTGCCTTAACACTGATGGTTCATACATATGTACCTGCATCCATCCATATAAAGGAGATGGCAAGAAGTGTACAGGTAAAAGGACAGGAAATAGTGGAATAGCAAATGAGACTTCCCTAGGTTGCTTCCTATACAAACACAGCAAAATTGCATTATAGCTACAATCAATTTGCTATTGATACTCATTTTTGGAGATCCTAGTATTCCTCCTGACACACTAAATAACAAAATGTACACAAATTTGGAGCTGGATTGGAAGTTATGATAAATAATACTACTTTCTTTCATGAAACACATACTTATTTAAAAATCTCTTTTGATAAATCTGTTTATTTTTTATTTTTAAAGAAGTAATAAGAAAATAAGAAATGTCTATAACAAAATTAACGCGTCACTTTTTTGACATTGAATTGGAATTTTGTTTTAAAGAGATGGCTTATTTACACTCATCTGCTTTGTCAGTAGTTTATATACTTTTACATCAGAGGTGGGCAATGTGTGGTTCATATGTGTCCTCAGACATTTTTGTGGTCCTCCAGGGGTCCCACCAACCGATCCCCACTGCCACTGAATTCAGCCCAGTACTGCTAGAATTCACTGGTGGTAGTACTTTAAAACAATGTGTATTTAATCTTGTTTTATTTCATTTTATTTTTGCTTGATACACAGTGCATGTGATGCACATGGACAGTCATCCTCCAGGAATCACAATTCTCCTTTGAAATGCATACTTTGTTTTAATCAAAATTCAAGATTTTGTTTTCCAAACTAAATTAAGGCTTCTAGTTATTTCCATTAGTTTATTTGGCAGTATGTGTGTTGGGGAGGGGGTCTGCAGTAGATCCCAGTGAAAGGGACCACCACACACACACACACACCAATCCTGCCAATCCTTATTGTAAATCAATAAAATAAGAAAAACTCAATCTGCTGAAAGAATTTAAGCACAATAACCCAGACAATTTTGGCAGGCAGCTAAAAATTACACCTCACTATTGGCTCCAAGTTTGTTCAAGGCAAAAAGCTTGGTTCTCCACCTTCTATATGTGAGGCGATCTGGGTGCCCCACCTTCTTACTTCCTTAGGCTTTATCTGCACTGCAGAATTAATGCAGTTTGACACCGCTTTAATTGTCCTGAGTCCATCCTATGGAATTCTGGAATTTGTAGTTTGTTGTGGCACCAGAGCTCTCTGACAGATTAGGCTGAATATCACAAATCCCAGAATTCTATAGAATGGAGCCATGGCAGTTAAAGTGCAGATACAGCCTTAGTGTCTCATTTCATTCAAGCAGCCATTAATGGAGGAAGGAGTTTAAGGCAAACTATTTTAGTCCTGGCAACCACGTAGAAGAAAAGTGATAGATATATGAGAGAGACCAAAACATCCAGCCAACAATAGGATATCTTCACTTTTTGGCATGCTCAGATCATATTTAGCATTGGCCTCTAAAAAAATCAGGATGGCTTCTACATAAAATATTATAATGTCTTTGAGTTTTAAAGAGGAGAATTTGATACTGTGCTGTCATTATTGGTGACATTTGCACCTTCATCTGACTGTGCTTTTCCCTCAGAATAGAAAAGTAATTAGAAAGGGTAATGGCCTACATCCTATATCCTGAGGATATTGTCTGACCTTGGAAACTAAGCAGGGTCAGGCCTGGTTAATAATTAGATGGTGCCAGGAATACCAGGCACTATAATCTCTATTTCAGAGAAAGGCAATTGCAAACCATCTCTGAGTATTTCTTGCCTAAGAAACCCCTATGAAAAGCCATTATGTCACAATAAATTGACAAGTGACTTGAAGGCATGTGCACACACGTACACATATATGCACACACACAGCCTACATCTAGTTGTTAACCCCAACTAGAATATACCCTTGAATCACTAGGAACTTGGTAAATCAAGTGTTAGGTAATATCCCTTGATTCATTGTACCTAGTCTAGTTGGAATATTAACTGGATTTACATTACATTATATTCATGACTCACTGGCAAAAAGGGAATTGTTCTCTTACTGCAATTTAGGCTTCAAGGCATTTCCGACTAGACAATACTGCACCCTATGTAAGAAGAAAAGAGAATATATAGGAACGCTTATTTGAATATTACAGGATCTATTAAAGAAAACAGATTTCTCTCAGAGCTAAACTGCTTCAATACAGGGGGCAATTTAAGGGTGTTTTAAAAAACAGCTCTACAGCAAGTGTGCTGACTCAATCTGTATCCAGCAGAAGTGAGGATGATTTAAACTTTTCCCATTTGGTTGTAATTTTATCCCCTTCACTGTACTATTAATTCATTTTTCTTCCTTTTTCCTTCCCTTGCAAAGGAATTTTTAAGCAAAAATTCAACGGAGAAGGTTTAAGTCTCCCACACCTGTGTGTATTGGTCCCCTGCCAGATCAGAGTTGTGCATTCCTCTTTTAGAGGAAAAAAATATTCTTAAAATATATGACCTGTATTTAATGTAGCATGTAATCTAACACTGAGTACAAGATGCCCGATTGCAGTATTGAGGCAGTCTCTGCAAAGAAAAATGTGGATAGAACTGTTCTTTGCAATGCCTAAAATGTATATTCCCATGCTCTTGTGACTGGGCCTTTTTTCTTCTCAAATTACCTGCTTAAATGTTGCATGATTTGTTTTCATTTTTAAGCACATGAGCCACATCTGATGTCAGTAAGCTCTGTTTTACCTTGTATCTGATTCCAAAGAACCAGTAAAATGCAAACATCCGGGAGATCCTGAACATGGTCATTCGCATGGTACCAGTTCCAGTGTTGGTAGCAACATCAGTTTCTCATGTGACATGGGCTACCAGCTGAAAGGAGTGACTAAAGTTGTATGTTTGGAGTCTGGGGAATGGAGCCACCTGATACCATACTGTGAAGGTATTGCTTTCTACACAGTTATTGTGATTATACAAATAGAAACAATTAGAGGTTTAAACAAACAGGATAAGTTGTTTCATTTTAGTTCACCAGAAAAAGCTTTATTATTATTATTATTATTTCATAAACATTCATCCACAGATGCCAAAGTTGTCTTGGTAACTTGAGGCTCTACTATTCAGTTAAGGTCACACCCACACTTTACTCTTAACCTGATAAAAGAGTCTCAAAGGGCCCAGGGAACCATGGCACAGTAAATTATGAATTCTTGGCACATTCAGTGCCCAAGATTCTTTGCACAAATTCCAGTGAAATGGGGGGGGGGGCTAATATATACTGTGAGAGGATGGGAAGTACAATGGGTATCTTTGGTGCTCTTTCTCTTAGGTGACAAGTTCTTGCATTCTTTTGCATCTCTGCCCGTAATCCAAAGCTATCTGTTCCTCACTGAAACCCTCTGTCCTTATTGCTAGAACAGTTGGAGAACTAAAATGTCTTGGTCCTTCAGCTACGCCATATTAACATTTAGTCAGGCTTTCCTTTTTCTTCTAGGATAGTACATTTGTACAAGACTAACAGAATTTTTTAAAGATAACTATAACTATATATATATATATATATATAAATTTTTATTTATAACCCGCCCCTCTGCTCGGCAAACTATACTGTTTAATCAGAATGATTTTTACCCTTTTGATTTTTCTTCAAGCTATTTCCTGTGGAATCCCAGCTGTTCCTGAAAATGGTGTAGTCAATGGATCCAATTTTACGTATGGTAGCAAAGTGATCTATAGGTAGGAGGATTGTTATTCATTTGGAAGTTTTCTTGGCAGAAAATATGTAGTATAAATGTGAAGCAATCATAGCTAAATTCTACCATCTTGACCAGGGGTAGGCAACCTTTCCCCTTTAAGTGCCGAGGGACTTCAGCTCCCAGAATCCCAGGAGCTATTGGCCAACATGGGTCTATTGGCCAACATGGCTGAAGCTTCTGGGAGCTGAAGTCCCTCAGCCCTTAAAGGGGAAAGGGTCACATAGTCACATAATCAAATATACCATCTTCAGATTTACTTTTTCTGTATTCCAAACTGCAGCGTCTACATAATTTAGATTTCATATAGGTTTGGAATGAGACAACTAACAGTAACCAAAACTGAACAAGCAAAACTAATTTTGCCAGAGGGGAGATGGTAATCTGTGTCCTCAGCCTATGTGGTAAGGCCCATATTGCTCTGCAACCGCTCAAAAATTAAGAAATCATGATAACCTTAAGCTTACCTGATGGTTGTGAATCATTTTGTCTGACATCATTAGACATCATGATGCAAGAAGTGTTAAACAACCACCATGTTATCCTCTTATAGTTTCTCTGAAACAACAGATGAGATGCTGGAAAGAGCCATATGCATGTACATGTTTATATTTTCCTTTCTTGCCTAAATGCAGGTGTAATAAAGGATATATTTTGAAGGGTGAAGAAGAAGCAATATGTCTTCCAAATGGCAAATGGAATCATTCATCTCCATTTTGTGAATTAGTAAAATGTCCCCATCCAAAGGAAATAAACAATGGAAAATATATAATGAGTGACACAACATACCTGTCTAATGTATCCTACACCTGTGACACAGGATACAGGTAAACAAGCTACCAAGGTGTACTTAGTGTTGTATATCTTTGTTAAAACTGCAGGTAAAAGAAAGAGCTCCTTTTTGTATCTATAAATTAAGAGTGACACTCATGGGAAATAGTATACATGGAAGTTAGAGAGAGGGTTCGTTAAGATATTTTCTGTACTTCATGTAAAATATAATGCTCCTGAGAATTCACATCTGAACCAACATTTAATCAATTCTTTAATCTTTAAATATGTTTTAAAAGCTTTGCTTGGCAAAATTTGCAAATTACCTTAGGATCAAAAGACTCCTATTTATTCCATGGAGACCAACAAAGTCTTAATTGCTTCTTAATTAATATTACTTTTTTTAAAAATCCAGAGAACTTTTAAATACTCAACAGAAGAGTCTCCCATTAAATATAATGACTGAGAGCAGCTATGCGTATTACAGTGACATGAAGGGAACAGCACACACATTTAGATTCTAATTGTAGAATGTAGGGCTTATAATATCACTTGCAATAATGTTTAACTTCTACCCACTTTTTGAAATGGAATAGTTCTGCTGTACTTCTCCAGCTAAAGTACTAAACTGACTATCCAATTTTAGTAAAAAATATTGACAAATGGCTTCCCACTCCAAAATAGCAGAAGATCTGTTTTGCTATTTAATTTTATTAAATGCATTCTAAACCCTCTTCAGTCCTGGAACAAATACTGTCGGCCCTCTATTCTAACACACTTGAAGTCTGCAGTTTTGCATATTCATGGAGGGGCAACCTCCGTGAAAATCAATGGGGTGTGCCCCCGTGGACGGACAGCCCATTCAAGCCTATGGGGCTTGAATATTGCTGACTCCCCGTTTCGTGGGGGGTGGTGGTTTTAGGAACGGATCCCCTGCAAAAACAGAGGGCCAACTGCATGTTGTTGTCATCATTATTTAACTACTAAAAAAGCCCACACAGCTGCTGTGACAGGATTCTCATGTCACAATATATGAAAATATCATGGGAACCAAGACTTATAGGAGAATGATATCTTTGTGCATGTTGGTTTATTGCCTCTGCTGTAGGCAAGAGCATAGGAACAACCCATGCTCATATTCAGGAACATATAAATAACTCATGCTGGAACAAATGAATTACCACCTTGGATCCCACATGTATTCATTTATTTTATATCCTGTTTTCTCTCTAATATAGGACCCCCAGAAGACTCACAATTTGAGTAACTAAATACAGTTAAAATAATCAATTAGCACAGAAGGTTTTTTTAAAAAAAAATGAACAAGCACATTAAAAACAATAGTTTAAAACTGTTTTAAAGGGCAGTTAATATATAATAATCATTATACAAATACAACACACTCCGTTTAAAAGACTTGCTGCATCAGACAATTAACACTCAAAGTCTCAAGTGAACAGAAAATAAATATATAAATAATCCCATAAACCTTCCACCCTTGGTTTGTTTATCATGATGTCTGGTTGTATATCCCAAAGCTAGAGAAGTTACTTTTTAAAAAGGATTTGTTATGTAACTTGCTAAAAAGCCCCCCAAAGCAACTGCTTACTACAGGGGTCGGCAACCTACGGCCCCCGGGCCGGTTCCGGCTCAGGCGGACCCCTGCCGCCGCCGCCTGTTTTCATTGCCGCGCGTGCTGCGGCCGGCATTTTGTTCACCAAAAGGCGGCCGCGACGCATTTGTGCATGCGCAAATCCTGTGCATGTGCAAATACATCGCGGCCAGCATTTTGGTGAACAAAATGCCGGCCGCAAAATCAAGCGGCGGCTGCTGCAGAGGCAGCGGCTGCGGGCGGCTGCCGCGGCACCTCCGCCTCTGCCCGCAGCCTCCGCCTCCACAGCCTCCACCTCCGCATCAGCTGCCGCCACCTCCGCAGCCGCCGCCGCTTGTTTTTGCAGCTGGCATTTTGTTCACCAAAATGGCGGTCGCAAAAGCAAGCGACGGCTGCTGCAGAGGCGGCTGCGGGCGGCTGTGGAGGCGGAGGCGGCAGGGGTCCGCCTGGGCCGGTAAGTCCGGGGACCCTCGGTGGCAATGGGCTTCCAAGAGGCCCGTCGCCACTGAGGGAAGCCTCCCCGCGCGCACCCTCGGTGGCGACGGGCTTCCAGGAGGCCCATCGCCACCGAGGGAAGTCTCCCGGGGGGACCCTTGGTCGCAACGGGCTTCCAGGAGGCCCGTCGCTGCCAAGAGAAGCGTCCCCGTGCGCACCCTCCACCGACGCGTGCGACCCCTCGTACATGCGGCCACCGCCACGCCATGCACAACGGTGGCATGTGCGGGGTTTGCGCGCGTCAGTGAAGGGTGCGCGCGCATGCCCAGCCATTCCCCCCCCCTTGGCCCAGCCGAGACCTGGGCTACGGGAGACCAGCCCAGGTCTCCAAAAGGTTGCCGGTCCCTGGCTTACTATATTAGTGAATTTTTGGTTGCTTCTTACATTACTCATTATTATGGGGGGGGGGATCTAAAAAGCTAATTAAATAGCCTAAATTTGAAAAAAATTCTCAAAATGCCTTCCAAAGCATTCTAGTCCTCAACAGTAAAGGCAAAAAAATAACATTTAAATAGTACTCATTATAGATGAAAAGTTTCAGTAAAGCAGTCATTCAGGGGGAGGCAGTTTGTAAAAAGACCACTATTATCTGTTTGTTGTTCCAAAAAGTAGCATGTTACAGGTAACATCATTACTTCAAATGGGTAATTTCCAAACTCTGGAAGAGCAAACAAAATAACCCATGGTTTGTCGTAAGTTATTTCTTTGGCTAGTTGTGGGAGAGAAAAGCCGGAGTGCTACCTCTTGCCCACTTCAATATGATAAACAGATTAGGGACAGAAGGTCAATGGTGTGTTTTGTCAGGAATGATGGGAGTTGTAGCTCTTCACCTCTGGCTCTAACTCACCACCTTGTTATGCAGCAGAGCTGACCAGCTTTGATCAGTGGTTGATGCTTCTTTCCCAAGCAGCAGAGTTTCAGAGAATAGGCTGAAGACCCTGACAAACTCTCCAAGCCTTCTCACTCTTCTTCCTGAGATGTCTCCAAACTTCTCCAGGATTCTTCTGGCTCTTGTATCTTCCCTCAAGACACCAGACAACTCAGTAGTCTTATATAAAAGATCTACTTTATTCTACTATATACACAAATACTATATGCCCTACAAATCACAATCTCTACACTTCACAATATCTCCAAAACTACTCCACACTACACCACAATGTACATTAGCAAACATTGCAATTTATAGCCATTGTTAGACACCACCCACCAGTCAGTTTCCACCCAGTGGGTGTGTACATACATCTTGATTGGTCCACATAGATCATCCCATACCTAAGACCAACCCAAGTGTTTCATCACTTTACCTTGACCACTTAATGAGTCTCAGGTGTTTGCAATCTATCACAGGTGTTCTCAATATACCTTCTATAACTTTGTCCTTGGCTCTCAAGGCTTCTTAATTATATTATCTTTTTCACCTGTGTACCTTCCTGATTGCTCCTGCTTAGTCACTTTGACATTCACATACATATTTTTATTTCTATTACTGTATATCCCATGTTGCTTTTTCCTTAACATGTTTAGCCATTTCCCTAGCAACCAGAAACTAGCATGCAACCCACATGTTGGCTCCTCTACAGCAAACCTTGTTTCTTCAGAATTATAGTTTGCTGTGACATTTGAATGTACCCCATACACCCACTAAGAAATTTGGCTACTTTTGCAACCATGAAACAGGATATGGATGTAACTGCTACGTGATAAAGGGTTTTTAAAAATATATATCTAATCTACTCAGAGCTTGTTGTGTGTATGACTTTGTTTCCCTTTTGGCTGACATCCTTTGAGATAATATAAAAGGCAAATGTCTCTTATTTGGGAATTTTTTGATTTGCTATAGCAATCACTCCATCTACAACTTTAAAATCATTGATAAATAAAAGTTAATCATTCTCAAGGAAAGGACTGAAAAAGTATCCTTCTGATCATATTTGTATATAAGAAATTTCCTTCCTGCTTTTTCTATCATTTTCCTTTTTTTATGTTTCATAGTCTGTTTATGTTTATGTTTTATAGTCTGCAAGGAGCCGCGGTACTTGTGTGTGAAGATACAGCTAACTGGAGCAGCTTACCTCCAAAATGTGAAATAGTTTCTTGTGATCTTCCTCCTGTTATTAAAGATGCTATTGTAACTGGAAACAACTTTACCTTTGGAAACACCATCACTTATACGTGTAAGGAAGGGTATGTAAATGAGCTCTACTAGACTGGAACTCTTAATTAACACAAGTTGCCACTCTTTAGATGTAGAGATGTAAATCATAGATTTTCATTCTCATTTGGAAAAATTAATAATTTTACCATTCTTCACTCTGTGAGAAAGTTGTTAGTGCAGTTTCCAAAAACTATTTCAGGACTTAGGAGTTCTGCAGACAGCGCAAAGCACCATCTTGGAGCCAGGGGAGGGGAGGGGCAGCCACACACCGGGCGCCCCAATCCCTTCCCAAGGACGTCATTAGAGTGCATGCCGTTGCACACAGCAAGCGCTCTGATGATGTCCTCCCAGCACAGCATCTGGAAACGCTGCGCCGGAAGAGGCACAAAAGCGCCACTTGGTGGCTCTTCGGGCACCCTTTTCACCACCTGGGAAAGGAGCACTATTTTGACGCTCCTTTCCCAGTTGCCAAAAAGGTAGATTGGGGCCAAGGCATGGGGCAGCCTCGGTGCCAATCCTCCCCTTCCCAGGGCAGCCCATGGCCACCTGTCTACATCCCCCCTTAATCTGTGAAAAAAAATGCCTGTGGGATTTTTGTACAGAAAACAGCATTTTCTGCACAGAAAAACACTTTCTTGCATGAAAAATTGTTTTCTGTGCAGAATGCTGTGCAAAGTAAAAAGCTGTTTGTGTACAGGAAAAAAAAATTGATCAGAAATATATACAAAACACATACAGGTTTTCTTTGTGTGGCCAAGAAAGTTTCCTGGACAGAAAGCAGCATTTTCTGAGCAGAAATGTTAATTTTCTATGCATTTTAAATGAAGAATAAATCCCAGACTGTTCAAAATTCTCCTTATCAAGGTCTCTTAGCACTTGAGAAATTTGTTTTTCAACCATTTTTTGAATATTCAATTCCCCCCCCCCCCCATCTCTATTGTAGAAATTATGATAATGCTAAGGCTTTTTGCTTTTTTAAAAAAGGGCCTTTATTGAAGAGACCTTTGCTGGAACCCAGCACTCTGCATAATTATCAGCAACTTTTTAATTTTCCTATATAGTGTGGTCTTAAAGTGAATGTTGGCAGCATAACTCCATACACAACTTCATACTTTTTGGATGAAACCAATTGCTTTAATCCATACCAAGCTGTTTTCAAGTCTGTTTATGGGACTAAAAGAGTATTGTTCACCTTGGTGGGTGAACTGTTGGACACTGGACAGGGGAATGTGTCAGTTCTGCTGCACTTTTCAGCAGCATTTGATACTATCAGTCATGACATTTTACTGGCTCTTTTGGCTGATATTAGATTTAATTAAAATTAAAATCACTCCACTGGCTGTCAGTTTCTGGGCAAAGTACAAAGTTCTGAGGAGATTAAGAAATTTGTTATTGTTGTTGTTGCTACTATTTTGTGATTATTTCTATTTGATTGAAATTTCCAGTAACTGATGCTTATTGTTCAGTAAGTGCTGTTTAGCCTCATGGATTTTAGCTTGTGAAGTTCTACAAACCTCAGTACTGTCCCTTATTCACATTAGCATTTGTACAAGGAGGAAATCAGAAATTTAAGGGATGGGTATTATCACTATGCTGATGATACCCAGTTCTCTTTCTCAGTTGATGCCAAGGAGGTGCTGGAAATTCATTATCTGGGCCCATTGTCTGGATTTGGGTGCATGCACTGTGGCTCAGCACAGACAAGACAGCACAGACAAGACACAGACAGGAAAGCCTGTCTGCAGTCAATATTACAACCTGCTTTGAATGGGATGGTAGCCTCTCTGAAAGACCAGCTGGGGGCTGGGGTCTCTTAGATCTAGCTTTGTTTCCAGAAAAATATGTGAGTGCTTTTGCCAAGTTTTGGCTGGTGCAGCAGCTGCCTCATAACAAAGGTAAATTTGGCCAGAGTGGTTCATGGCTTACTAATCACCTGATCAGACTACTGTAATGTGCTCTATATGAGGGAAATTGTTTTAACGCTTCAGACAGTGCAAAATACAGCAGCCAGGCTGCATTGTTTCACATAAGTCTTTGGACCTTAGAACCAGACTTGCCTTTTAGGACAGTTTTAATTGTGTGTGTTTTAAAAACCTGGCTTTTAAAAGTCATTTTCATCAGTTCTTAAAGAATTTTTTTTATCAATTGTGCACCACCTTCAGAGCTCTACTGGCTTTCAAGGTGATAAACAAACACTTTTAATAAATAAATAATACTGTATTTCTTATGTGTGACAAGTGATGCAGACAAATTGTCTTGGATGATTGGAGAAAAATGGTGGTCATCTGTAGGTGTCTTCCTCAGGTCCCCCAGAACTGCATCCAGTTGTTTTTATCTGAAAATTAAATATTGCAGCCTTACTCAAATACTCTTATAATAGTGGCCTATGTTGTGTATGGAAACAGTACAATTAAGGTCAAACATTTTAAAGTTCTGTTGTTGTCAGTAATGTCCCCATGCTGAGTGTCACCTGGTACAGGGGACGGCCAAGGGTGGGTACCAAAATGACATGCTCCTTTGGCCCCAGGCTTCCCTCTGGGAGGAAGCCTGAGGCCAGAGCAGCAGCAAAGGCACGTGTGCAACCCTCCTGCTCCTTTGGTCCTGAGCTTTCTCCCTGGGAGGAATCCTGGGGCCAGAGCACCCAACAAGGGCACATGTGCACCCTCCTGCCTCGAAGGGGGAGCAGAACCCAACCAGGTGTCACCCCTCTTCTGGATGTCACCCGGTGTGGTCCATACTTCCCCAGTGATGCCACCGGTTGTTGTTAGCTGCCCTCAAGTCAGTCTCAACTAATGACAACTTGTGAATGAGATGGGGCTATAGAGAATGAGATGTTCTACCAATTTAAAATTGCTTGAGATTTCCACTGAAATCAGTGAGACTTTAAAATACTTAACACTGGTAGAATCATGCTGTGTCAACATTTACATCAGAAATGCATTTTAAATTATTATTTAAATAATTTCAAAATAAAAATTTCCAAAAGCATCTGATAAGATTTTTTTAATAAAAAAAAACACTTTCAAGTTTTTGACTTTAAGGTTTTTAATACGACAATAGAGGCTAACACTTAGGAATCTAATAGTGGTATCTTTTCTCAATTCACAGCTATACATTAATTGGCCCAAAGACTGTTGAATGCATGGCAAATGGTAAATGGGACATTAATCTCCAACAGTGTGTGGCTGTTTCATGTGATGAACCACCTCCTGTGGAACATGCTTCTCCGGAAAGTGGCCATCGGCTATTTGGTGACATAGCTATCTACTACTGCTCTGATGGATACAGCTTAGCTGGCAATTCCCAGTTACTCTGTAATGCCCAGGGAAAGTGGGTTCCCCCTGCTGGCAAAGATGTTCCTGAGTGTATAGCTGACTTCTGTGAGAGGCCACTGTCTGTGTCATACAGCATCTTGGAATCCTCAAACAAGGCCAAATTTGCTGCAGGGTCAACTGTGAGTTTCAAGTGCATGGAGGGTTTCGTCTTAAATACTTCTGCTAAGATTGAATGTGTTCGTGGAGGGCAATGGAATCCTTCTCCACTGACTATCCAATGCATTCCTGTTCGCTGTGGGGAGCCCCCAAGCATAAAAAATGGCTATGCGATTGGCACAAATTACAGCTTTGGTGCAATTGTGGCTTACAGCTGCACTAGAGGATATTATATTAAAGGAGAGAAGAAGAGGACATGTGAAGCAACAGGAACTTGGAGCGGCATGATGCCTACTTGTCATCCAGTGTCCTGTGGAGAGCCAATGAAACTTCCAAATGGAGTTATTGAGGTATTGCTAAGCCCTTGAATACATGGAACATTAATGATATTTGTGTATTTAGCAGTTCAGAATATTTAAGTCTAGAGTCCTGTCTGCATGGGTCAAATAAACTAGCGTTTCCCCATTCCCTCGACAGGCAGTCCAGATGGCCCAAACCCAAAGTCTGGCATGAACAGACTGCACGATGTCTGGACCATTCAGCACCAAACCCAGGGTATGCGCCTGTTAAAACAGGTGTAAATAACTGCCTGTTTGTTCCAGATCTTCCTGGAAGATTCAGAGCCATCCATTCCAATACTGGGTGGCCGCTTAAAATGTGTCCCGCTCTGCTGCCTGGCATGGCCACGGCTGGTGCATGTCACTCACTCTCAAGTCACACTCACTCTCAAGTACCCAGCCATGTAAGCAAGGCTGGGCACCTCATTCTGAACTTAGGAGTGAGGCTCCTTGCAGCCACTCTGGTCAGCAGAGTGGGATCCTGTGCAAACAGTCACCTGGCATCTGAACGGAGAGCCCCAAATAACTGGGGGAGGTCGATGCAGCTTTGGGCCAGTGTACTCCAGGCTGGCCGCAGAGCATCCTGGCCTGTGCAACAGGCCTGACCTGTTGAAAAATAATTAAAAACAGAAAAAATGGTGTGACTATTTTTTTTTCAAATGAAGGCAAAACAATTAAAAGCAGAATAACTAATCTAATTATGGGAATATCCTACTGACAATATCAGGTTTCTCAAAATCAGATGTGTACATTTTCATCTACTAAGTGCAGCACTTTTAAGAAGGACACACCCACACACAGAAAGCATGTCACTTGATAAGTTTACTAATACTCTTTCTCTAAAGAGGTGGCCAGATTTACAGTTGTATCAAGTGATATTTCTTTAAAAACTTGTTTTTTCATTCACCACTCATAAAAATGTTGAGAAACGAAACTGAAACTTCTCCCCCACACACACGTACACACAGACACACACAAATGCACACCACTTTAACTGTTGTTTATGTTGTTTATGATGATGCCTTTCAGTATTCTGATTTCAATATTTTCTGCTAACCTAATGCTATAAAAGTGACCTGGGAGTTGCCATATCTTAAACTACAAAAGAAAGCCTAAATTCTGTAAAATCTTTACATGATAAACTGGGGGATATCTTTGAGGTTTTTGAAACCAAACTTTTAAAGTTTCTGGACTGTCATAAAGCAGTGCTAGATGTGTGACATTAATGATATCAAGTCTGTAACATTTGCTGCTGTTATCCATTTTTAGATCATAACAGGACGTTCCTTTGGAAGCGAGGTGAGATATCAGTGCAATGCTGGTTACCAACTGATTGGAAGTCCAGTATTATTTTGTCAAGCCAACCGTCAATGGCATAGTGAAGCACCTCCCTCCTGTGTGCTCCTCACTTGTGAGGAGCCACCTCCTTTCCAGCATGGATTCAGAAAAGGTGAAAGTTTTGAGGTGGGAGCTAAGGTCAGTTTTGTTTGTGATGAAGGCTATGAGCTGATAGGAGATGCTTCTTGGATCTGTCAGAAAACTGGGACATGGAACAAAAAGCAAAACCCCAAATGTGTCCCAACAAAGTGTCCGGAACCACCACTAATTGAGAATCAGCTTGTTCTAAAGGAGATGGCTGATCAAGTGAGTGTGGTGCAGTTTTCATGCAAAGAGGGCTTCATTTTGCGTGGTGCCTCTGTGCTGAAATGCTTACCATCACAACAATGGAATGATTCTTTCCCAGTCTGCCAAGTGGTACTGTGCCATAGGCCTCCTTATATTCCTTTTGGGGATCCTGTGATATCATCCCTTCATTTTGGTAGCACAGTAACCTACACCTGCATGGATGGTTTTTTGTTGAAAGGAGTTTCTACCATCAGTTGCCAAGAAGATGGTACATGGAGCTTCCCATTGCCAGAGTGCATTCCAGTGGAGTGTCCACAGCCAGAGGAAATTCAGAATGGCATTGTAGATGTGCAAGGCCTCACATATCTCAGCACTGCACTATATAATTGTAAACCAGGCTTTGAGCTGGTGGGAAACATGACTGTTCTTTGTGGAGAGGATGGCCACTGGCTTGGAGGAAAGCCCACTTGCAAACCTATTGAGTGCTCCAAGCCCAAAGAGATAAAAAATGGCCGATATTCATATGCTGACCTGTACTACAGGCAGACAGTTACATATTCATGTGACAGAGGATTCCAGCTGGAAGGACAGAGTGTTCTGAGCTGCTTGGAATCAAGGGAATGGGATGCCGAAGTGCCCTCTTGTAGAGCTATCACCTGTGATCCTCCACAGCCTATTGAGAATGGCTTTGTGGAAGGTGCAGATTACAGCTATGGCGCCATGGTGATATACAGCTGTATACCAGGATTCCAACTCTCTGGCCTTGCCATGCAGACCTGTGAGGAATTAGGATGGTCTAGTGTTAGTCCAGTATGCCTTCCGACAGACTGTGGCCTTCCTCCCCATATAGATTTTGGGGGTTATATAACAATTAATATTGAAGAAAAACTTTATGGCCAGGAAGGAATATCACAAGAGGGGTTCCATACTGCCAGCCCACCTATTTTCTCTCTAATACTTGAGAACCAAAAAGACATGCAAAGTTCTTCAAGAGCCATTAATACCTTGCCAGTGTCGGGCTATTTGTATGGAACTACAATATTGTATAGTTGCTTCCTTGGCTATGAACTCTTAGGAAATTCTGTGCTAGCTTGCCAAGAAGATGGAATGTGGAATGGTAGTGCTCCAGTCTGCATTTCCATTCATTGTGAATTACTGTTGCCTCCAGAAAATGGCTTTGTACATTTTACAGAGAACACCCTTGGTAGTACAGTGAAATATACCTGTAAAGCAGGGTATAAGCTAATTGGCTCAGAAACAAGATTTTGTACATCTAGTAGACAATGGAGTGATGCAGCACCAATCTGTGAGATTGTGTCATGCACAGTGCCAAGTAAACCCATGAATGGCACAGTAAAAGGAGAAGCTTACACTTATGGGAGCATAGTCCAATATGACTGTAATCCTGGGTTTCAGTTAAACGGTTCAGTGAAGAGAACATGCCAGGCTGATCAAAAATGGGATGGAAATGAGCCAATTTGCATTCCCATTTCCTGTGGCCAAGTTCCCAGTTTAGAAAATGGCCAAGTGACTGGAGAGGAATATACATTCCAAAAATATGTTGAATACAACTGCAAGGAAGGCTTCCTACTGGAAGGTGAACAAAAGAGAGTCTGCCTTGCAGATGGAAGCTGGAGTGGGAGCGCTCCAGTGTGCAGAGCAATCCAGTGTCCAGTGCCACTGGAACTTCCTCATGGGAAAATTACTGGATCAGAATTCGGTTTTGGAAAGAGTATTGAGTATCAGTGTGATGAAGGTTATTTCATGCGTGGTGCACCCTCACTTATCTGTCAGGCTAATGGTTCCTGGAATAAAGAGGTTCCATTCTGTGAGCCTGTCAACTGTGGGCCTCCTGAGGACATCGCTCATGGCTTCCTGAATGGTTCAGTCTTCACTTATGGGGAATATATAGAATACATTTGCTTTCCTGGCTATGAGTTACAGGGAAATCCAGTGAGACAGTGTACATCTAATGGCTTATGGACGGGAAAACCTGCCTCTTGCCTGCCTTGTGAATGCCCTGTGCCAACAATTCAGAATGGAGTAATTAAAGGTAACAATTTTGGCTGTGGCAAGAGAGTCGAATTTCAGTGCCTAGAAGGTTTCAAACTGCTAGGACCTTCACAAATCACCTGTGAAAGTGCAGGCAGATGGAGCTCTGGCTTTCCACACTGTGGGCTGATCTCATGCGGCCCTCCACCAACAATCCTCAATGCATTCATCAATGGGAGCAGCTCTGTGGATCAGAATACCATAATGTACAACTGTGAAATGGGCTATGCGATGCAAGGGAGCTCAGAACTGACATGTACAGAAAAAGGAGTCTGGAGTGAGCCATATCCAAGTTGTGCATTACTGACCTGTGGTCCACCGCCTTCTGTGCCTCATGCCGTTGCTTTAGGAGACTCACAAGCCTATGGGAGTAAAGTCCAGTACAGGTAAGAATATTTTAAAGTTTGTTTTAAGCATGTCTAGTATTCACCTGAAGAGGAGTTTTCAAATACACACATACCTCAGCTTACATGTTCATCAGAAAGAGGGGACAGGCAGGTTGATACTCACTGATGCTGCAGAATTTTGTCTTCCCTCTTATTTTTATTCTTGTCATTATCATCATCATCATCATCTTTATTTATATCCTGCTTTCCCCCAAAAAAAAATCTGTAATTCAAGGCAGCTTACAGTTTCAAACAAGTACAAGACTATTAAAAATATGCAAAAAGTGAATATTAAAATAGAATCAAACTATTCACAATATTAAAACAAGTTAAAACATAGACTTTAAAAAAAGCAATTGAAAACAGTTCAATTTAAAATGTGACAGCACCTTCTTAAAGCTCATTCCTTAAAAACCTGTGGATATGTGGGTGTCATTTTTGCCTTTTTGCTGCCCCCTCGGGCCATTTTAGGTCTGGGAGAGCCCTTGTTTTTAAAAAAAGTATGTGTTTACTTCCTGTTTTTTTAACAAGGCTTCCCACGGCCTGAAATGGCCCAGGGGAGCCAAAGATGTGGCAAAAGTGTCACCTATGCCCCAGAGGGCATTTGGAGGGAATGACCCCTTAGGGTCCACAAAAGTAGCGCTTAATTGCAGTGAATAATGATTTCTCATTTTGGTTTTCTAAAATGGTGCTATTGCTAATGACAAGGGTGTGCTTTGTGTGTTACAGATGTCTGGAAGGTTATGTGATGGAGACTGAAATGGATACTTGTACCTGTCAGGAAGATGGACACTGGTCCCCTGGTAGCATTTCTTGTTGCCCCAGAAAATGCCCCTTACCAGTAAATATAACCAATGTAATTATTTCTGGAGCTGAATTCACTGTCAACAAGAGCATTACCTTATCATGCTCAGAAGGCTATATTTTAATTGGGGCGAGCACTTCTACGTGCCAGGTAAAGATATATCTCCCTCCTGTTTTGTTTTAGTTTTAGACATCAGTCAGAGATTCTACAAAACATTTCATACACACTGAAATATGCAGTCAGACCTCCTATTTGCAGGCTTGCCATCTGCGGATCTGAGCATCCATGGGCAGCAAGCCCCGTTGTCCCCAATGGCTGTGCATGCATGTGAGTGTGCTAGCGAGCACATGCACGTTTTGCTGCCATTAAGGAGAATAGGACTTGAGGCCTTGTGCTTTTTTGTATACATGTGGGGTCCAGTACAGATCTCCCATGGATATGGAGGTCCAACTGTACCTACAGCTGAAAAAAATTAATCACTGGGGACAATGGAGAACATGTGCTCACATGATTCCATGCGTTTCTAAAGAATATCCTGTCCAAAGGATTTTTTCTATGAAATAACACCTTTCTGCTGGCCAATAGGGATTTTTCTGATAAAATTTCTTATTCCACAGATGTAGCTTCCACCCAACGAGGCAAACAATGTAGAGCGCTGAGTGCATTCTGCAGCACTCCTTTTTGACTTCTGTAAAGATACATGTGTACATGGTAGAAGATAAACATTTGCACATATATGCCTTGTCAGTCACATAGAGGGAGGGCCTCACTTGAAAGAACAAAAAAGTAAATTGGCTGCAAAGACACCCTATAGTCACACCCACATGCATTGTAGGGAACCACTAACTGGGATATTGCATCACATTGCATCCTTCTCTTGAAACTATTCCTAAAGTGATTTTGATGAGTTTTGAAAAAGCATACATGGTAAGGAGTCTGTGGGTCTCACTTTTTATACCATATAGAATATTTCTAATTGTTTTGTTGTTTTTATGCCACCTAGAAAATCTTGGATATGCTTTCTTTTCTTTTTTAGAATCATGGTAACTGGGTGCCGTTGTTTTCAAGTGATATCTGTGCACCTGTGTCATGTGGAAAGCCTGACCCTCTTGTACATGGAAAGGTGGTTGGCAACAAATACAGTTACAGAGACATAGTTCTTTACAAATGCGGCTCTGGTTATGAACTGGATGTGAGTCAATGATACCTACTTTATGATCTAATTGTTAGCTTGTAGTAGATTCCTTAAGTGAGTCATGCTTAGTATGGATTCTCCTGCCACCTTGTGGATTTTAGTAGAGAAGTCTGAATATAAACTAGAAATGTGTCACACATGAAGGGTATATGCCTGCCTTGTTTGGTGTTTGTCTCATAAAAATACAAGGATGTTGTAACCCCATCTCTGTATATTGGAAAGAAGTAATAAACAATATGTTCATGTTTATTTTTCAGCCAGATGTAAAGACCAAAAGCTAATGTCTGTTCAGTATCTTTCTTCTAATTACAGCTCTGCATCTGTCAAAAAAAAAATTACATCTGAATTAGTTGGTAGTTATAAGATGACAAAGTATTCTGTACTACTTCAGATTGCAGATAGGGAATCATATTTTTGAAAGTGTTGTTGCATTTAAAAAATTCTTCAAGCAGGAGACTAACGTAATAGGGAGAAGACTAAATAAAAGTTTTTGTCTTAGCTGTTTGAACTTATAAAAAGTTATTTACATGTGCAAATATTAAGAGTTCGTATAACCACCTTCTACAGCGTACTCTACATCCTCAGGATTCTCTTGTGTAATTCTGTTGCTTATATAATAATCAATGTACTTGTAAGGTTGCCTTGAAAAGTTAAAAAAAAAAGACTATATAATATTGACGGCCAGTGTCCAGTATATGCCACCACACTTGTGAAAGGCACTCCTACTCCCTCAGGCAGCCTCTCAAACATATTTTTTCTTTGTCTACATGCAGTCCTTTGGTGTGAACAAAGCCCCAGAGTAACACCAACACATAAAAATAAAATTCAGTGAGGAAAGATTAACAGAATAGAACCAAGATAACACACACATGCGCACGCACGCACATGTAACCATATTAGAGTTGGTTCTAATTATTTCTTAATTGAAAACCAGATGATGTACAAGGTGGACCTGCAGAAAAATATTACATATCTGTTCAGGATACCAGCCACCCATGCTGTCTTCCAGTCTTCATTCTACTTGTTGCTGTGTGCCTTAAAGTTGTTTCCAATTTATGGCAACCCTAAGGTGAACCTATCATGGGGTTTTCTTGGCAAGGTTTGTTCAGAGAGAGTTCGCCATTGCCTTCTTTGGGGCTGAGAGTATATGACTGCCCAAGAGCACTCAGTAGGAATTTGAACCCTGTTCTGCAGAGTCTTAGCCCAGCATTCAAACCACTACACCACACTGGCTCTTCATTCAACACATACACTGATATTCCATGCCTGCTGAGGATGCTCAACTCTGCTTATGCCTACATGTTGAGAATGGGTGGTACCATATTATGAACAGTTTGGTTCTAATAGACGATACTAATAGTTTGCTATTGGTATATGAGCGGCTGAAATTCTTAGTACTAAAATGACATCGATTTTGGCATTAAGTGAATCTCCTTTGGAAAGTCATTCCAAATGAAAAGACCATGAAAGATTCTCTCTAGTCATTATGTGGTTTTCTTCCAAAGTCATGAGGACTCAAAAGCCTCCAATAATGATCAAATTATAAGGAGAAACTCATGTGGAAGTGCTTTCCTGTGTGTTCTGCATTGCTCATATACTTTGGTTACTTCTTAATAATAATAATAATAATGGGGCAGTTTACAACATTAAAATATACATTTTATATCCCACAATCCAATCCAAGCCATTTAGGGCTTTAAAGGTGATAACCAACACCTTGTACTGGGCCCGGAAACTAATGGGCAGCAGTGAAGTGATCTTAAGATCGGTGTTATGTGGTCTCTTCTCATTGTTCCTGAGACCAGCCTGGCTGCCATATTCTGTACTAGTTGAAATTTCCGGACCATGTACGAGGGTAGCCCCATGTAGAGCGCAAATCAAATAATGTTCAATCATTAAGAGAAGCAAAGTGGAAATCACATAACTAATAAATATAATAATCATTGGAATGACATTTCCTAACTGAAAAATGATAGCAGCACAATTACCTGTATTTTACATAGCTGGAGAGTTTGAAGAACGGCCTTATTTGGACTACTGATTGCAGAATCCCTCTGGGAAATTCTAGGTGCTTTAGTTAAAAAAAAAACCTGAAACTTTCTACATCTCTGCATAATTTTCCAGTGTCAAACCAGTATTACTGTGTTTTCCCTTTATATTGTGTCAAAAGCATGCTAGTAATAATTGGTTGCATGGAGTCTTACTCACACATTGCTTTCTTCGAAATAAGTACAGTTTGTAAGAATAAAGCATTGAGATTGCATTATTATCATCTTTTTAAAGATCCAAAACACTTTGCCTAGATATAGGTCACATTTTTATCCACAGGCCATGCTTCTGTATAATATGTTTAAGATCAGTATGCAAGAAACTCCACAAAGAAATTGAATAGAGTTTTTCATACTAATCCTAGAATTTAGTTAATAAATGGGTGAAACAGTGAATCTCATTCCAAATGGAAATTATGCTACTACTACCACACTGCTATTAGCTTACCTCTTCACAACAAAAGGAGGAATCCCTGGGTGTTGGAGAGAGGAGTGCTTCTAAAGGCTCGACTACACTGTAGAAATAATGCAGTTTGATGCTGCTTTAACTGCCATGGCTCCATCCTACAAAATCCTGAGATTTGTAGTTTTGTGAGGCACCAGCATTCTTTGGCAGAGAAGGCTAAAGGCCTTGTAAAACTATAAATCCCAGGATTCCATAGAATGGAGTTAAGCACTTGAAGTGGTGTCAAACAGCATTATTTTTACAGTGTAGAGACACCCTAGGTGGAGAGCTCCTGCCTGATCAGTTAGTACACCAAATTTTGTATCCCCAGTATGGCTGTGTTTTGGGGTAGTTTTGTACTGTTTTGCACCACCACACATAAGTGGATAACTGACACATCCAGTTAGAAGTTGTGGTTAATGAACAGAAATCCAACAATGTCATTTTTATTTGAAATTTGGGCCAAAGTTTAGGCCCTCCATACAGATTGTACAGAAAGATTTTTCGTCCTTTAATGAATGTTCATGTAAGAAACAAAACATGAGCGGTTGGGGAGGATGGGAGTCTTTGGAGCATCTAGTAAAATCCATAAAAGAGGCAGGGTAATTGTATAGTAAAGCTTCAATTTGGTAATACCAGCTATATGCGGAATGTGGTTCCCAGAATGCTCTTATATGAAAGTAAATTCTTAGTTTTAGTTTATTTCCATCCAACTTTTGTTTCCAAACATCAGCAAGTTGGCTAACAAAATCTGTGCTAATAAAATAGAGTAACTTTTTTTTAAAAAAATGCTAAAAATGTAAAATGTAGATGTATTTAGGAGAGACAGTTTTCTACTAACCCACAAGCCTGTTGAAAGAGCCATATCTCTACTGCTTGTTAAGGGCTGGTCAAAGGAGTCAGGTCATATTTTATTTATGAAAAATAATTTTATATATTATTAGATGTAGCATCACAATAATAATAAAAACAATTTAAGTTACTGCAATGTGATCACTAAGTGAAAAGTTAACATTCCATTCCCCAGATTTTGTTTCATACACTCAGTAAATCATGCAGAAATTAAAGTATACATATTTCCGATTTCCTTGGCTTTTCAAGGAATGTAAGATTATGACAAAATGATGGATATTTCATGCTATTTTCTAAAACCTTCTCTTGCCTGATAGGGTGATGCAGAACGTATCTGCCAAGCAGATAAGCAGTGGAGTGGAGCAACACCAGTGTGCAAAAGTAAGCTATGCATTAGTTTTATTACATGTCAAGTTCAGCCTAAATATGGCTTTTTAAAAGGAGAAAAATAGCACTATATTGATTTTGACTGGAAAATCTGAGCTTCTTTTAAATAGCATTTAAGAATAATTTAGTTCTGAGGAGAAGAATATGATGGAATTTTAAGGGTGTCTATTAATTGTAGATATGGTAAGCAGTTTTATTTTGGACAGCTTGGACTGTAGAAGCCACAAGACTTGGAAAAGATCACCTTATTCAGTTTTTTGCTGGAGTCACACAGGATAAGATGCACACATGAAGCTCCCCTTTCTGTCTCTATACTGTCCAAAAGGCTGCAAAATACTTTAAGTATAAGAGGCAAAGTTCCACCTAGGGTGATTTGCCTTTCAACATTTCTGAACAAGTGTCATTATGGTCCTCCAAATTATATACCTCTATGTATTAGCTGATGACTATTAACATGTATGTTTTGCTTCCCTCCCCACTCCTGACTGTTGGGCAAAGCTTCATTATCCTAAAACACCTTAAAATGACTGCATTACATAGCAGTATAATTAAGCAGCATTATTGAATACCTTTCATTAACTACTGGCTACTATCAGCTTCTCCAATTCCAACATGTAAATTACTTGTGTTCCTAGTAAGTTATTACAGGCAAACCCATTGATGTCAACCACAGATCTAGACCTATACAGAAAAAAGGAGAGGAAATTTAAAAAGAGAAAGTGCATGTTTCTGTGCAGAAATACAAATATAAGGTTAATCTTTGTGTTCACATTTAGAAATATCCTGTGGAGCCCCTGAAACCATAGACAATGGATCCATTATTGGTAAAGATTTCTTGTTTGGAGATGAAATTCTTTACAGCTGTAATCAAGGATTTGAGCTACAGGGGCCAGCTCGAAGGATCTGCCATGTTAACAAAAAGTGGAGCCCCTCAGCCCCCTTGTGTGTGAGTAAGTAAAGATCAATATATATGGGCCAAACTACTTCAAGCGACATGGAAGTACATTTCTATACCATTTATCAGTGAACTAACACTCCCTAAGCGGTTTACAATGTGTAAGCCAATTGCCTCCAACAAACTGGGTACTCATTTTACCAACCTACAAAAGGATGGAAGGCTGAGTGGATGTTGGAGCCCTGCCTACGATCGAACTCACAACCTTATGGCTGCAATACTGGCCTTTAACCACTGCACCACCAGGGCTCCTTTTGAGCTCCCCACAATACAGCCCTCTCTCTGAATGTCTGTTATTCATAAAGCTATACTGACAGTAGCGTAACACAGCAGACTTCATACTGTGAAGTGTTTCCAGAGGTAAAGCTCATAGTGTTCACAATAAAAAGGCACTGTGCTCTGTCTTTCCCTTTCTATAGTGAAGTGTGTGTGTGTGTGTGTGTGTTAGGAAAATGGATGGAACAAATTTTGAGAAAAGAGGTGAGGATTACTAATGGAAAATGGCTTCACATGCAGCAAGTGGGGGAAAACACATGCATCCTGGTAAAATCCTGTGTTTGATTACGCTAAGTGGTGAGAGATTCGGAACAAATAAAAGGACAATATGTGATGACCATCAACTTGTACAGGTTTAGAAGAGCACTAAACAGATTCATGATGAATAAGGCTGTCAATGGCTGCTAGTCTTGAAATATATATATATTCCTTCTAGTATTATAGGTAGTGTAGCTCTTGGTAGCATATTAGGCTGAGAGATCCTGAACTAATGCTGATGATGTTGATGCGAATTCAGGGTGGGTTTTTTTAGGGGGAGGGACCTTCCTTTATTCCATATTTATTTTATTTTGCTTATATTTATGTTATGATTTATAATCTACTTTTGAACTCAAAAGAGGCTTATAACAGTGAATATTAAAAATAATAATAATATCAATCTCTGTTATCCTTCCCTTTGCTTTATTTGTGTGGGATTCCATTCATTACAAAAAAAGGAATATTAAAACATCAAGTAAAAATTAGATGTTTCTTTCCTCTACTAGGCATAAGATGTGAACCACCTCCAACAGTAGAAAATGCCCACACAGTCGTCTCAGAAAACACATATAGGAGCAACATTTCCTTTGTATGTAATTTTGGATATCATCTCCTTGGACCTGAGAACATCACTTGCTTGGCCAATGGATCCTGGAGCAAACCCCTTCCATCCTGTGAAGGTGATTATTAGGTTGTGTTCTATGACTGTGATGTGTTTGATTAGGTTTCTTATCTGTGTATTCACTAGCAATTCAGTCCTCTGAGTTAACACCCAGTCCTCTTATTACAGACCAAGGAGAGATTCATAGAATTGCTATAGAAATCCAGATCTATAGAGGTTGGAAAGGTTATTGGGAGAGTCCTGACAGATGGGATGACCTTAGGTCACTCTAGAATCTAGATACTGCTGTTCTTCTAATGTGTTATTTAATGATTGATTGGGAAAAAATTAATTAAACTGGCCACTTTTTAGAAACCAGATGTGAAGATCCAGAATTTATTGAGAATGGGAATGCCCTCTATGAAAACAATACTATTGGCAGCAGGGCTGCTTATTACTGCAACAGAGGTTACACCTTGGAAGGAGAGCCTATTGCAGAGTGCACAGAAGCTGGAACCTGGAGCCACCCAATACCTCTATGCAAACGTATGTTCCTTTGCGATAATAATGGAGACTGACTTTATTTTAAACATGGGTTCTGCTTTTTCAGAAAATACTTCTATTTCAGAATGAGACTGCTTTCCTTCCTGAAGTCTATCCAGACTTACACAACATAAATATGAAAAGAAACTAGGAATTTCTTATATACAGCATATCACAAATACACACACACACACACACACACTAACAGCTAATGGTAGCTATGGTGTTTATTTGAAGGCTAAGTAAATACATTTCTATTGCAGGATAAATATCATAATAATTAATTAATCAGAGTTCCAAATTCCATCTTAAAATACAATTTTACGTAAGCTGTTCAAATTGGCATCCCTGTGCAGCAATGCAGTCCTCATATTGTCAAATCAAAGAGGTGCAAACCTCACTTAAAGTTTCTCTCGTAATTTTGTGGCACTTCTCTACGATTGTAATTGTTAATTCTTCAAGTGCATTTGGTTTGTGGCATAAACTCTATTTTTAAGGTACCCCCCAAGAAGAAACTGTTAAGGGTGCATACAGTGGAGGGGGGACACCCTGTAAATTCTCGTGTAATACAGTACCTTTAAAGAATAGTACCACTTTAAGTTTACACATTTTAATTTATTCTCACATGTCTTGAGAATAGATATTCTGAGCAGCCACTGATAGGCCTGCTACATTATGCCTCTGTCTATATTTAATTTCATGCACCAAGAGTCCCTGACATAAACATAAGCTTTATATAATGACCATTCATTTCTCCATGGGTAGATGTTTAGATAGGCCATGAGGCCAAATAAATTTGTCCTTCAGCAAATTAAGCCTCCCTAGAAGCCAAAATATCTAAATTGAGGCTATCATTCTTTGAACATATCATGAGACTACGGGCCTCGGCAGACGACTAATAAGGTCGTCTCCGAGGCAAGGAAGAGGAGGGGCAGCCGCACGAGCGGGGCCCCTTCCTCCTCCCGAGGTTGCCCTCGGAGCTGCTGGCCCTCCGCACGGCCGGCGCGCCGAGGGCAACCTCCCGCCACAGCGTCCTCACACGCTGCGGCGGAAAAGCCGACGCGTTTAAGGCGCACTTTCCCTGTCTTCTGAAAGGAGCACTGATTTTGTGCTCCTTTCAGAGGCGCTGACGGTGCACCGCGGTGCGGCTGCCGCGGTCCCGCGGTGCACCGTCCCAGGGCATCCCCGACGTCCTGGTCTGCTTCCCCCCTACATGACTAAAAAAAAAGTGATAATGCTTGGTAAGGTTGGAAGGCAGTACTAAAAGAAGAAGACCACATTACAGACAGACTCGACTCAAGGAAGCTGCAGGAATAGGTTTGCATGATCACTGCTAGGCTGTTAATAACTATATGTCTTGGAGGTTTCTCATTCATAGGGGCTGCATTTGCACTGCAGAATTAATGCTGTTTGACACCACTTTAACTGCCATGGTTCAGTGCTATGGAATCCTGGGATTTGTGATAGATTTAGCCTTCTCTGTCAGAATGCTCTGGTGTCACTACAAACTAAAAATCTCAGGATTCCACAGGATGGAGTCATGACTATTAAAGCAGTCAAACTGCATTTTCTGCAGTGTGGCAGCAGTCCCAGTGAATACACACACACACCCCCAAAAAGGCTAAAAATTGAATCCCAGTAGTAAACAACATTTTCTGTAATTACCTAATTTCGAGTGAAGAGGGCAGCAAAGATTCTTTATCTCAAATACAATGTCAGAGAACCATATCAGATCTTTTGTCATTGTTGTGTGCCTTCAAGTCAACCTATGGCAACCTTAAGGCGAACCTATAATGGGTGTTTTCTTGGCAAGATTTGTTCAGAGAAGGTTTGCCATTGCTTTCGCCTGAGGCTGAGAGTGTGAACCAATATATTTGTTAAAAAATATATATTTAAAGCAGTTAATAGGAAAGGTACATTTTCTACTTTCCAGTTTTTATAGTCTGAACTGTGAATACTGTTTGGAAAGTACATTTAGTTCATATTACAGCTACCAGCCTCTTGGATAAAAATTTTCAATATGCACATGTTTCACTGATACTGAAATAATTAGTTTCCAGTCTATCTCCAAGCATGATTAAAACTGCCGGTGCTTCCCTTTAAATCATTCTACTACTTAGGACGCAGGATCCTGAAGCAGGCCTGATCCTATATTTGTGTGTGTGTGTATTCATTTATTACATTTCTGTTTTGCATTTCCAATAAAATATAATGTGCAAGAAAATGAACAGTCTTTTTAAAAAATTAAAACAGATTTAAAACAAATAAAAAACAGAAAAAACATTAAAATTATTACATAGATCAAGGTATTAAAATCATCAATAAGCAGTAAAGCATTGTAAAAAGCCAGTTTGAAAGATGTTTTCAGTGCAGGTACAACTGTCTAACGGTGTGGGATAATGTCTTGAGATAATGATCTAAATACCATGCACAAGTTAGTAGTTTAGAAGCCATATGTTGAACCAAATGAAGCTTCTAGATTTGAAACCCATTGGGTGACCTTGGGCAAATCACATGCTCTCAGCCTCAGGGGAAGGCAGTGGCAAACCTCCTCTGAACAAATCTTGCCAAGAAAACCCCATGATAGGGTCGCCATAAGTCAGAAATGACTTGAAGACACACAGGAACAGGAACAGCCTTGTTTACATATTGTAATATTGTGTGTGTGATGTAAATAAGACATCATTGTTGACAAGTCAAGTTGCCTTGGGAAAAGCTGTAGCTGGCACACAAAGCAGAGTTAAACAAAAGCACCACTGCCAGCTGGGAATCCGAGGACAGTGCAGAGTCAAGGACCATGAATCTAATATTTCAGGGGAAGTACGGCTCCTTCCAGAACTGGCTGAAATCCTATGCCTCAGGCAAACATTATACTGACCAACTGAGGGGGGTTGCAGACTGCCAGAAATAGTGCAAATTCAGTCCACTTTTAGGGTTAGGGTTAGTGCTAGGGAATCATGGGAATTGGTTTTTTTCTGAGACATTGAGCCTTCTCTATCAGAGAGCTCTGGTGCCACAATAAAATACACTTCCCATGATTCCCTAACCCTAACCCTAAAAGTGGACTGAATTTGCACTATTTCTGGCAGTCTGCAACCCCCCTGAATTTCCACCATGTCAGTATTTAATTTTTGCTTGTTCGCCCTCAGACCAGTATCAAACCTAGGCAGCATTCATGGGTATCTATTGATTCCCTGATGTTAGATTACAAGAGCTAAAAGAAGAAAAGTCTCATCAAAATGCCATGGAAACCTCACTTCTGGGCTTCATCTAGACATTGAACAACATAGGGGAAACATATGCCAAAGGCCATAGCCTTTGATATGTTTCCCCTATGTTGTTCAGCATTTAGTTATCCCCCAGAATCAGTTTCAGGAGGCAGTATCAACCTACCCATGCATGGAAATTGTCCTTGGTAGTTCTCCTCCACTGAGTGTTGCTTCCTCAATGTGAAATTACTTCTTGAGAGTGGCCTTCCAGACATCAGTATGATTATCCTTTCAGCACAGACAAATTTGCCTTTATATCCACAGGCTTTTAAATGAATGTAAATCTTTTTTCTTTTTTTTTTCTTTTTTACTAACATGTTATATTTCATTCATGCTTTCATAAACTGCTCTGGAAACCTGACAGAACGATTCTGTATATATTTTCTGAGTAAATAAGTTGGATGGATGAATGGATGGATAGATGGATGGATAACTGTGGATATGATAGGCACAATGTAGGTGCTTTTTTGGGGTGGGAAGAAGCTGGACCTTTAAACTGTGAAAACAACTTCAGGTGATCTGATAATGAATCTTCCATCTGAAAAGCTATTTAGATGTGTACTGTAACAGAAAATGATGAATTCCATGCATGGTTCTACCTGTCTCATTGGGAAGGAAAGACAGGTAATATGGGCATATTTGTCCTATAATATCGATGTATATAGGCATAGCATAAATACTCTAAATAAATAAATAATCTAATTTCCTATAGCAGTTAATTTCATTAAGGGAAGGAATATCTTAACAGCCCTTTTAAATCTAACTTTTCCCCTATCTTGGTCTTAAACAGCAAATCCATGCCCTGTGCCTTTTATAATCCCAGAAAATGCCCTCCTATCAGAGACAACTTTTTATGTTGGACAGAAAGTATTTATCAAGTGCAGAGAAGGATATCAGCTTCGGGGACAATCTGTCATTACCTGTAATCCTGACGAGACTTGGACTCCAACCAGAGCTAAATGTGAAAGTAAGTATAGTAAGTAAAACTGGCTTTCATTTTTGTTTTTGTTGAAAATGTTTATTTTTGTTGAAAATGGCTACAGCCTTCTTTCCACTGAAGCTACAATATAAAACTAGTTAAGCCAAGTAACTGGTACATATTCATAAATGTATAAGCATATTAAAGAGTTGATTATCATAACAATAGGTACCAGTGATAATCTGAGGCAGACAAGCCTTGAAATAATATTTAGCCTTCTGCCTGTGAACTCAGCTTTGCATTGTTTATTATACAAATAAAATGAATGTTGATTTGCTTGTTGTTTGTTGAGATTGACATCCTGATCTGCTACTCTCCACTTCCCTCAGAGCCAGGATCAATCCAGGCCAACACTGCTCAGTCATCTGCCTGGAGTGCAAAATCCCAGACACTCTGTGCTTGTGTGGAAAATCCACACTATAAGTTACTACATGTGGCTTTTAAACCACAATTACAGTTGGGGGGGAATGCCTTTGGCAGTATATATCACACGATTACACCTCCAACCTGTAGCTGCTGTGTCTCCAAAGCACAATTAGGGTGTCCCTTTTCATTGATGAGGGAAACCACTCATTAAGCTCCCAATCACGCTAGTCCTCAAGTGCAAAATGTCACTACCAGGACACTTGTGATATTGGCCATTACATAGTGTCAGTGTCTTCTCCTTTCCCCCTGTCCCCATTCCTCCTCAGTATTCCTAAGCAAGCTGATTTCATTTAATTTTTTTCCCTCTTTTTTAAAACTTAAATTGCATTAACAGAACTCTGGAATTGCGTTACATTGCATGTACAGCCTCGGTCATTGGTCGGGCCATACATAAATCTGCAGCATGCAAGTTACAGAGTGGTAAGAGAGTGTAGCATCTAAAACAATGTAGAAAAATAGTCTAGGTGCCATGTTCTGTAGTTGGTTCATTCTGGTACCCAGCAACCAGCTCTTCTATTTCTCCTCCTGATTGTACTAATGTTGGTTCTAGCCCTGTACAGTATATCAAGATGCTGAAGTCTTTACACAGGTTTGAAGCTTTGATTGTCAGTTATGACATTTCTATCTCCTTGGGGTCTCTGAATAGTTATTTTTCTCAAATTCTGAGGGAGATTACAATTTAATAACAATCCTGCTATTGTTTCTGTCTAGAGATATCTTGTGGGCCACCTGCTCATGTAGAAAATGCTTTGGTCCGTGGAACATTTTATCAATATGGAGATGTGGTGACATACTCATGCTATAGTGGGTACATGCTGGAGGGTTCCCTTAGAAGTGTCTGTTTAGAAAATGGAACTTGGACTACCCTACCAGCTTGCAAAGGTAAGTAGCCATTTGATGTAACAGCTGTTCTGGATGGCCATTCTCTAGAAGTAACTATTACATTATTGTTGCCCTTTGAAAAGTATCCAGAGGTTTCAGTTAACCTGTTGTTGTTGTTGTTGTTGTTGCTGTTGTTGTTGTTGTTTCTGACTTATGGCAACCCTGAGGCAAACCTATCATGGGGTTTTCTGAGGAAGAGAGTTTGTGACTTGCCCAAGGTCACCCACTAGGTTTCCATTGCTGAGTGAGGATTCGAAACCTGGTCTCCAGAGTCATAGTCCAATGCTCAAACCATTACACCACACTGGCTCCTTTGCTCCTAAAGTTGATAGTCATAGTGAATGAACCATTACCTAACACAGTACATTATTTTCCTTTCAGATATCATATTTCATGGGACAACCTCCCAGTTTTAAAACTTCCCTTATAGCTACAGTATTTCTTAGACTGCATTCACACTGCAGAAATAATCCAGTTTGATACCAGTTTAACTGTCATGACTCAATGGTATGGAATTCTGGGAACTGTAGTTTTGTGAGACATTTAGCCTTCTCTATCAGAGAGCTCTGGTGCCACAACAAACTACAATTCCCAGAATTGTGTCCTTTATTGTATTGCCTAGGAAGCCAGCAGAAAGACCTAGGGCATTAACCTAGCTTGGTGTTATGAGGAACTAGTGAA
The DNA here is from genome assembly GCA_026167975.1 of Phrynosoma blainvillii. Lineage (NCBI taxonomy): Eukaryota > Metazoa > Chordata > Lepidosauria > Squamata > Phrynosomatidae > Phrynosoma > Phrynosoma blainvillii. The sequence goes on from JANUYF010000002.1 coordinate 134,420,281, forward strand.
AATATTTAGGAGAAAGGCAACATTGTAAGGTCTGTAAGGGGAAATTGCTCCTTTTGAATTCAAGAAAAAAGATGCATCATCCTCTGTTGCTGATCAGAGATCCAAGGTAGTCAACTCCAATATGTCTGCTCCTGTGGTAATTTCAGTGTTTCTAGAGCTTTTCTGAAGGCCACTAAAGACTGTGGACCATGCCTTCATCCATGCCTCTCATCTAAGAGACTGAAAAAACTAGTATAGAATACAAATTGGTAATACCTGCTTAACTGTCTGCTTCTAAATTCAGTCAGAAGCAATTCATTCCAAATCCCAGCAGAAGGTCCATGCTGCCCAGTTGTTTTTGAGAGTCACAAGTTTGATCTCATGGGATGAAAGATTCATTTGATAGCTTCTCCTTCTCTCCACAACACCAGCTATACAGCCTGCATGGCTCACTATCAGTTCTTCCTTGGAAAGAAAGCAGTGAAATCCTTCAAACATCTCCTATTGGAGTAGAAAAAGATGGCTAAGATATTTCAAGCAGATAAATACAACAAAATCCACAAAAGAGTGATGCCTGAATATGTTTTCAGACAGATGTTTCACACTTTCCCAGGCAACAAATAAATAAAGTGCACTAGCTGGTTTTGCCATTTAGTAGCAAGAAGCTGTTTAGTTTCCAAATCGATTGTACCTTTGACCAATGGCAGAAAACACATGCCATGACCATGGATGTGGGAATAAGTTTCCAACAGTCTTTGGTCTTCTCTAGCTCCTAGACATCAGAATCTTGCAAGAGACAGACTGCCAGATCACTGGGAACATTTTTAGTCTTCACTATTTTCTTTCCTCAGGGTTAAAAATAATAATAAGCATCTAAAATATATATAATAGGTTTTTTCATATTTAACAACTGTGTTACTATCAAATATTGAGGATTTGCTAAGTGTTAGCTTGCTCCCTCAATGTGATGAATTTTCAAAAGAACCAAAGGCATAAGTGGCAGAAAGGATCTGTATTCTCCTGATTCATGTCATAGTTTTTTGGGAAGGGGGTTGTGGGTTTTATTTTAACAAAGCATGTTATAAATAATGCAGGCTGATTGCCTAACAAAAGACCTCCAGCACTTAAGCCTTTGAAGGGTCTACATTAGAAGCAGCATGAAAGTAGCAGATATCAATGACTCACATAGATCAACGAAGCCTTTAGCCCCAGTAGCATTAAAAATGTCCCTGGTCTGCAAGAATAATATATTCTAACCCAATTAAGGATGTATTAATTAATGAATAAGTACAGCTTTTGTTCTGAAGAGGGAGTACTGTAGTCCACAATAGTTTCTGAGCAATATATATATATATATATATATATATATATATGCAGAATTATGGTTACTGTTCAGCTCAGTGTAACTCAGTAGTTGTCTGGTGAAGTTATGACATGTAGATATATAATCCTCATCTCCTTTAGTGACTATCCTAGGCTGAGGAGGACTGTGCATTTGGTCAAAGTGCATTTGGGGAGTATGGAAAAGCCAGAAGTAACTGTGGGTCCAAAAAAACCAACACCTTTTTGTTTCTCTCAAGAGTCAGGGGCCTTATCTGTGCCAGCCTGGAACCAGAGTTGGTAAGCTGGTATATAACATTAAAAATATAGATCTGCCCTGTACTCTAACTGCTTGTCTGACCAGTGGCAGAGATTTTGGAGTGATAGATGATGTGTCCTTTCATCTTCCATCTTGAGGTCTTGATTAAGAAAACCAATATAGTATCCAGCACTTCAATTATTCCCTTCCCCCTCCAAAAAAAAAATAATGCAAAAACAATTTGGTCACAAATGTGTTCATAGTTTGTTATGGGTCTGCTTTATTTAATATGAAAAATGGAGTAAAAACACTATGTTTTCTCCAGATCTTTTGCTGTAGTCAGTCCACAGTTCCTGCCTAATTACAGACATAATCACTCCTACACACATCCTAGAATGCCAAACCACACACAAAATTCCATCTCACTGGGGAATAAGTCTGGTTTATTAGCTGAGATGGGGTGCTAGAACCAAAAAATGCATGTATGTAGGCTCTGGTATGCACATTAAAGACTAGCCTAAGCATAAGCTATATATGTAAATGCACATGTCATTCCTGTAGCATGGGTTGTTTCCTTGATATTAGCAATAATATTAGTTCATTGTACATTATAATACTAATATTATTGCTAAGAACTAATATTATTGCTAATATGTGAGCACTTTATTTTAGATTTTACAGTAAAATGCTGTTACTTCCAGTTCTATTCCTGTTTACCAAAAGGCCTCTCCTCAGCCTGGGAGGAGTCACAAACATGACTAGATATCTCCACATAAGGATGAGGGAGACATTTGGAGAATGAACAGTTTTTAAAAAAATTAAAATTTAGGGGTAGGACCACAGCGGATGTGGTGCGACACTCCATAGTTCTCTGGGCAATGCAGCCTCTCAAACACTGCGGTTACCCACTCCTGGTGTACATTTTTTTTGTTATGACTGTAAGGTAGAAATGTACATTTTCTAATTTGTCTAATTCTGGTCCATGAGAACAAGAAGGCACAATTTTGTTCTGTCCACCTGTGAGACCACAGGATATTTTTCTGACAGCATTAACCAAGATTTTTTTATTTATTTTTTTTACATTATAAGAATTGTTTTTGGACAAATTTTGTAAAACTATAAAAAAATGCTGCCAAATTGCATCAACATTTAAAACTAAGAAGCACAGTATGGGTTATTGGCATATTTTTATATCAATCAGCTAGTCCTCTATGCTTGTTGTGCATGCTTTAGTTCAAAAATGGAAAAGATGCAAGTTATGTGCAGACATTTTACAGAAAATGCAGAAACTTAAACACAAAGAAGCACTTCGTGTCTTGTTCTTGCACTAGACATGAGAAATCTTTCATGGGTCATTGATTTCTGAATGGGCTGTACTGTCATATTAAGACAACCCATATTCTGACAAGGAAGTAATTTTGCAAGATTGTACACATCCCTTGTGTACAATTGTGTATATATATATATATATATATATATATATATATATATTAAAAGAATAATACAGAAAATGGCTGAAGTAGGTCAAACATTGCATCCACAAGAGAGCAGCATAATGTGTAAATGTAAGCCTACTGCTGCAGCAAGTGTGTGCTTTCAATTGCATTCTGACTTATCAGAACCTTATCATAAGATTTTCTTGGCCAGATTTATTCAGAAGAGATTTGTCATTACCTTCTTCTTAGGTTGAGAGAATGTGACTTACCCAAGGTTCTCAGGGAGTCTCCATGGCTGAATGGTGATTTGAACCCTGGTCTCCCATGGTCTTAGTCTAACACTCAAACCATTGCATCAGCAAATATAGAGCCTAAAATATGGAGCTGCTTTTCTTATAAGCTTATCACACTGTGTTCTCGGAACGTAATGAGTACGTGATGAGAACGGAACGGAGCATATTTTATTGCACGGTATGATCCTCATCAAGTTCCCATTCTGTGCTCTGACAGTCCCTAGCCTGTTCCAGGAGGAGAACTGTAAAAATGCGTCCTCAGCCAGCAAGAACCCTTACAGATCATTCCATATGATATGTGTCTCAATCTGTCCTTGTGTTCTGATTGGCTAAGACAACCTCCTCCCCTCCCGTCCTAGAACATCCACAAACTCAACTCTTCCAATGCTGATGCAAGGAAGATGTCACAGGCAATTTAAAAAAAAATTATTTTTGTAGATTGAATTGTGTCGTGTTTACAAGAAAAAAACAATGGGTGCTTGCTACCTAAAGCTCTCGGTAGCATTTTTCCCAATGCAGACATAGGGGTTTTTGCAACAGTGAGCATGCGCCAATGAGGGACAGCTGAGGAACTACTTTAGCGCCGGTACCAGTACAACAATAAATGCAGTGCGATAATATGTGTTCTCATAACGTTACTATCCCGTTATCAATAGTCTAATGCGGTAACACCCGTTCCCATATCATTATGTTCCAGGGACTTGATGGGAACATTACAGTGCGATAAGCTTAACAATTACACCAAGCACTTCCCCCACATTATTCCAGTTATCCTTCCAACAACCTTGAAAGATAGACCAGGACTACTTTTCCAGTCTTGAAGCTGGTTTCTCTTGTTAACAAAGTGAATTTTTGAAGCTGGTTTCTCTTGTTAACAAAGTGAATTCAAAGTGAAGCCACTTTAAATCCTATTTGGGAGAAAAGCGGGATATAAATAAAATAAAACAAATTGCTGAGAGAAAAGCATAACTGATTAATTCAAAATCACTGTACTTCATCAGACATTATTCTTATAGTCAAGGGTAATTTATATGTCAAGATAGCTTAAATCTCCTAGTGATTTTTTTGAATATGTTCAATCCAAGAGCCTAATTCCAATTTAACTATCTCATGTTCTAACTTGATATTGTTCTCTTTCTCAGCTATTTGTCGGTTCCCATGTCAAAATGGTGGCATATGTGAACGACCAAATGTGTGCTCCTGCCCCGAGGGATGGATGGGACGTCTCTGTGAAGAGCGTATGTACCTTTGTCTGACAATGCAGTATTTATTTATTTGTTACTTTTGATCCCGAGAAGGCCGTACTTCTTAGGCTATCTGATATTGGAGGTCAACAGTTAATTTTTTCCTACTTGCCAGGGACTGGCACTAAATGTTTGTCATGCAGGAATTGGCAGCCAATGGCTCAGGACACTAATCCAGGGACTACCACTTGGAATAGCACTGCTCTAAGAATGCTAGGTGGATTTTTCATTGTCACTACAATGCTGTGACATGGTTAGACTAGCAGAGAGAAAAGGAGAGACTTTGCTTTGCTGTTGGGGATATATCAGTTCCTTTTATTTAGCATCTCTGTGTCCCATTAGTTTTTATTAATTTGCCCAATTTATTAATTTATGTAGCACAGTATATTTGAGGTACACACTGTAGCATGAGTAAAGGATGGTTTCTTCTGAAAATTCATGCCTTTATCCCTGAAGGCCTGAAATGTGTTGGGCTATTTGTAAGACCAAAATCATCTCTTTTTCTCTTCTGTACACCCTCCCTTATTGCCAATGCTGATCAGCTGTCCCCACACATACAACTACAGGGAGGAAAGGTAGGCTCATACATGTTGGCCCCAGTTCCTCTCTCACATCCCTGACACTTAGGCACATGTTGGATGGCTAATTTTGGCTAAAGTCAGAGGAAGAGAGAGTTCTATCCATCCCCTTGTGATGTACAATCCAGTATGATCCGTTTTAAATTGTATAGGGAGCCTGCAGGGGTAGAGAATGTGTAGTGATTTGTGGTAGAGGGAGGCTTTGGTCCACTAAGATCATGCTCAGTTTAGGTTCAAAGAAAATAAACAAGTTATACCTAAACTAATAATCTTATCGCACAGCACTTACAGGAATGAGAACGGAAAGGAAAGGAATGGAAAGGAACGGAACAGGACGAGAACACACGTTACTGCACTGGAGAACACCACCGATGCTACCAGGAGTCCCCAAGCCGTTCCCCAGCCATTCCTGGCAGCCGATTTTGAAGAAAGGTTCAAAAAAGTTCTTCAAAATCGGCTGCCAGGAACGGCTGGGGAACTCCCGGTGGCATATGTGGCGTTCTCCTGTGCAGTAACATGCATTCTTGTCCTGTTCCATTCCGTTCCTTTCTGCTCCATTCCCGTTCCTGTAAGTGCCATGCCATAAGGTTATAAGTCACACATTATAGCTTTATGGATGAAAAATTGATGGGGAAAGGCTTCAGTAACAGAAATTATAAGCAAAGAAAGTGTCCTTTCAGCCAAACTCAGACACAGTTTCAAGTGAAGATGGTCCGTGGATCTGCACTGGATGTTAAATTGTTCTCTTCAGTACAGATGAGCCTTTCAGCTTCTCAGACAAGGTGCTGAAACTGTGACAAAGGGAAATTTCCACAGATTTGGGTTATATACGTAGCAAGGTTGGCTTTCTAGAAGCTGAGAGATGACACTTTTGGGTTCAAGAGGGGTTTAGTTCCTCTTCTTCCCCTCAAGACTTAGAGAGGAGGAAGATTCCTGCCCTCAGAGAGAGAACTTCTTATTAGTACCTTATCTCATAGTAGCTGCATCTCTGTTTACAGTTTACTTAAGACCTTTCAGATTACACTAAATTTAGCCAGAGTACACAATGCAGCTGCGAAACAGTTAAATATGGGTTTAAAATGAGGCACAGTGTATGGATTATTATATATTAAAAGAGATGTGTATGATGGATGAGAAGCCCTGTTGCTAAACTCCTCACTGATCTTCTACAAATAGAAATCAGTACAGGAAGGTCTTTGCTTCAGACTTTCTCATCAAGCATGTGAATTCACAATAATGCAAGGCCAGAGTGGGGCCAGAGAGGGCAACCCGGATCCTCCCCTCTCAAGTGATTCCAGTCACATGAGTAAGGATACTGGCATGCTACATAACTGAAACATGTTGTCAGCTTTAATGGTGCAACATAAAGCTTGATAACTGAAAGAGAAACAGCACCAGTTTGTTTGAGAGAACTTCTAGGTCATATACATATATAGAAGAAATTTAGAGCATCTTTTTGCTTATGCTTAAAATCATCTATCTGTTTTGGTAGGGATACAGCAGTATGTTATCTTTAAGTTTATTAAATTTTACTATTCAAATATTTGTTAGTATTTTGTGTTGGAAAAGTACTGAAGTATGGTTGGAAGTATGGCTGGAAAAGTACTCTTGGTATAAGTGTGCTGTTTTATTAATTGACACTTGGCACTCTGCAAATCTGGCTCCAGTGTAAAGCCAGGAAAAAAACAGGTTTGTTTCTAGGGACAACATTCTACAGATTTTTTATCCACAGATACAAGCATCCACGGCTTGAAAATATATTTTTAAAAAAGTATAAATTCCAAATAGCTAAGCTTCATTTTCCATTTTATATAAGGGACACCATTTTGCTATGCCATTATATTTAATGGGATTTTGTTATCCAAGGGGGGTCCTGGAACCAAACCCCAGCAGATAACAAGGGCCTACTGTATGTGTGCTTTTCCAGATGAGGCTTACTGAAGAAATTACATACATCTAACCTCTGTATATCCCCAATTCCTTCTGAATTACTGTCATCTCTTAACGGTTCTGGGAAGTTAGGGTTGCCAGGTGAAATATAGAACAGGGCTCTTGTACCTTTAAAGGATATGTAGAAGAGGGAATTTCATCAGGCAACACCTGCTGAAATGCTCTAGTCTATACAACTGTTAAAGAGACAGGAGCCCTGTCCTATATTTCACCTGGCATGCCTGTGGGTAGTCCAGCCATAATGAGGTACTGCAATAGCAGTGAAATAATAAAAGAAAATATAATCACAACACTCCTCCCTGAGCCTGTAAGCTTAGATCAACTGAGATATGCAAAGCAAGAGAGAGAGAGCGAACACCTGGTGCACAGTATCCTCATCTTTTAGTTTGCAACATGAAAGGGTTTCTAGAAATGCAAGCATAAATTTGCACTTCAGAGAAAGAAACACCGGCAGGCAGTTGAAAGAGAGTAGTTGGATGCACCCAGTGTTCCAATTGCAAAAGCAAATGGAGATGACACACTGTCATATATATTTTTAAAGGGATCATTTACTCACATTGTACAGGAAATGCAATATGCCACATTGTTTTCCATATGAGAAATTGAGACTTTTGTCTCATTAGTGATGCATATCCAGTAGGGCAGGGGATAGAAAAAAAAATGCAGCCCATCAGGGATGTTTATGTGGCCCCCAACCTGCCCCAGTCTACCTTAGGGGGGAAGCAGACGACTAAAAGAGCCGTTTTGGGGGCAAGGAAGGGGAGGGGCAGCCGCACAGTGGGCGCCCCAACCCCTTCCCGAAGGCATCGTCGGAGTGCCAGCCCCTTCGCACGAGCGGCGCTCCGACGATGTCTTCCCGCCGCAGCGTTCGCACACGCTGTGGTGGAAGAGTTGCCGAAGGTGCGCTGCCAGCCTTTTGCGGCGCACCTTCAGCGACTTGTGGAAGGAGCACTATTTTAGTGCTCCTTCCAGGGGCGGCGAAGCTGCGCCGCGGGGCCGAGGTGTGGGGATACCTTGGCCCCGCAGCGCAGCTTCCTGGGGTGGCCCATGGCCGCCCGTCTGCTTCCCCCCTTAGAGTGCCCTTTTCTGCCAAAAAATATATTGGGTATTTTACTGTAAACAACAACAAAAAATAAATCTTGTTTTTAAAAACTAAAATAGACTTCCAGCCATTCATGGTTTTATTTTAATTTTTCCCTGGGGAGCATTTTGGCAGCCCATGTAGTCCCAGGCAGAAAATTAGCTCCCCAGATGCACTAAAATTGCCAGTCCCTGGATGAGCAAAGCATAATAAAGTGTCTTCTAAGGTAATTATTTCAATATCTACAAAAGTAACTTAAAGATCAACAGCTGACTAAGGAAATAAGCCTATTGATTTCAAATGAATTTTCTTCAAGGTGGCATCAGGTTGCCTATAAACTGCTTTTGAACTACTTTTAAAGGACAGGTGCTAGAGATTCAGCAGTGATAAGTGTTTGGTGAGCAATCCTGAGAATATTGTTTGGATTGCATCAGGAACAGTTTGTGGTCCAAGGGGGTAGTGCTAATTTCAAAATGGCAGAGTGAGTGCAGTGTATTATTATTATTATTATTATTATTATTATTTTGTCATTGTCCTCTTAATATTTTTTTTTAAAAAAATCTGGGATTCCATTAAAAAGACAGCACACTCAGAGCAGCTAATGAGAATCACTGGGGGATTAAACAATAAAACCATTCAAATTATCACAATATTCAGTAAAAAAAAAATCAAAATAGTTTAAAAGACCAAGTTGAAGAAATGTGTTTTCCACATCTTCCTAAAAGCATCTGAAAGTGGAAACTGCTTGCAGTCCTGAGGGGAGCACATCCCACATTCTGAGAACAACAAAGGCAATGGTGATCCCAGGACATTCCCTTTAATTGCGGAGCCTGTGAAGCACCATTCTAGGTATGCTTTTCTTTGTGTTTACAAAGTTCAGTCAGAGGTGAGGCAGACACACATCTCTTTGCAGTCTCTGGCTCCGCATTTGATATGTCACCATTCATTTCTTTACCTTAGTTCTGACAGTGATGTTAAAACCAAACCTCAACACGTAGGAATGGCTTTTATGCTCCTACTCATTATACTCTGCCACTCCAGTTCACCTTCTGATTCCCTTTGATATCCAAGGGAGCAGACAGCTGTCTGAATCCATCAAGGCTCTTACTTGGGTAGGGAAGAAACTGGACATAGGTAGTAGCATGCTGGGAGAAAGACGTAGAACTGTCTTACCTAATGTCATCAGTATGCAAGGGGATCTAATGGTGAGGATGCCAACAACTGCCATTTCCTGACACCCCTCCAATTTGGGAGTTTATCACACGGGAGGCTAAGTACCCAAATCCCATGCAATTTGATTTAAATTCTGGGAATATCCTGCAAAAGCAGGGTCGTTTACAGGCACATCAGGGGCATTGAGCATTAATCTGCATTAACCCACACAGAAAGTGGAAAAAATCAGCTGCTTTTTACTTTCAGGAAAATGTACACACTACTATTCAATACTACAGGACTTGAGGTCCTGTGGTTTTTGCCATCCACCGGGGGGGGGGGGGGATCCAGAACAAGATCACAGATAAGAAGGGCCTACTGTATATGAAACATAGATGAATTTTGTGTTTAGACTTGGGTCCTATCTTCAAGAAATCTCATTATGTATGCATATGCTAATACAGTGGGCCCTCATTATCTGTGGGGGTTCGATTCCAGAACCCCCTGTGGATACCAAAAATTGTGAATGCTCAAGTCAGTATTTAACATTTAAAATTAACTGGGCAATATGTTCCGAGCATCAGGAAGGCATTCTTCCTGCACTGTTTCCCACCTTCCCATCACAAAGCCTCTGCCAGATTTTAAACCCCTTTGCCACCAATCCACCTCAAACAGAGGCAGCAAGGAAATGTATTAGTGTGAAAGAGGTTTAAATTCTGTCAGAGGCTTTGTGATGGGAAGGTGGAAAACAAAATAAGGTTGGAGTTTAAATTCTGGCAGAGGTTTTCTTGTGAGAAAGTGGGAAATGGAGTGAGATAGGAGTTTAAATTCTGGCAGAGGCTTCCTTATGAGAGGGTGAGAAATGGAGTGAGGAAGGGATTTAAATTTTGGAAGTGGCTTTGTGATATGAAGATGGGAAAGAGAGTAAGGAAGAGGTTTAAGTTCTGATGATGGCTTTATGATGGGATTGACTTCCCTGGGGAAGGAAGGCATTGGCTTGCCTGGATCTTGCCACAGCAGCCTCCATTTGTATCTTGGGACTACTTCTCAGCCTGGCTATACCAGTTTTTTAAAAAATTAAATGTATTTTCATTTCAATCCATGGTAGTTCAAATCTACTGATATTGAACCCATGGATACTGAAGGCCCACTGTACAGATATTCCAAAACCCAAACATCTCTGAAATCCAAAACACTTCTGGTCCCAAGCATTTTGGATAAGGGAGACTCAGTCTGTACACACATCCAAATGTACTTATTAACAGACCAAGAGTTAACAACTTGCTTATGTAAGTCTTCCCTAACTTGCCATCGTGTATCCTATTTTGGCATAAAGGCAGGATATAAATCCAATAAATAAAATAAGTCCCTTTGCAGTCATATGCATAGAAGCAGGGTTTATGTTTTAAATAATCTTTAATCTTTGCTGTTTTTCCCCAAAGAAGTTGTTGTGTGGAATGAGATTGTGTTTGATTGGTTGCCTTCCTGGGATTTGTAGTAACATGCCACAAACTTTTGGAAACATCAGAAAGAAACTCTTCTAGAACATGGCCACACAGCCCAAAAAACCCACAAAACCCACAAAAAACTATGCCACAAACCCACACAAAAAAAAAGAAAGAAAAACCCACAAAAAACTATGCCACAAACTGATATCTGCTGAGTTCTAGATGTGCCAAAAGGGTACACAAACTATATTACTATAGGCTAATGTGGCTGAAAATGAGCAGGAATTTACTAGAACACATTTGTCACAAGCTAAGAAGCCTGTTCATGTGAATCACCCCTCATATGTTCTCAGTGTGACAAACCCCATCTGTGAATGTTTTCATCTTCTTTATTGATTTTGCTTTGGCCTATTCAGTAAGGCACTGTTAGATAGTGAAGATTCTTTTGCTTTTATCTTCCTGCCCTAGCTCATTCTACACAATAATTTTGTGTTTATGTAAGTATGTTTGTAGCACTTTCAAATTAAGCAACCCACAAAAATACAGTACAGCAAAGTTTAATTTTTTATCATTATAGCAATGTTGTTTCAGTAATGTGGAGAAATCCTTCTCATTATAAATGATGTTAATGTTGTCAATCGCTGGTCCTTTTATCTGTTCCCTGACTATTTAGCAATCTGCATCCTACATTGTCTGAATGGAGGTCACTGTGTGGCTCCTTACCAGTGTAATTGCCCAGCTGGGTGGACTGGATCACGCTGCCACCAAGGTAAGCCTCTTTAAGCTAGCATGTCATGCAATCTAGCAGCTGCATTTAGCAAAACTGAAGCATTTCTTGTGTGATGATGATCCCTGTCAAGCTTTGATGGCAGTGGGGTGCACCACATTTCATTTCATTTCATTTCCTTTGGGAGGAGGTCACTGTATGCATAAGTCCAACACTCAAACCACTACACCAAGCTGGTTCTGTGTTCCTGTGTTCCCATCATTAAAGAAACAAGCCCTCTGTTTGCTGCATCATCATGGCTGTGTAGTAAAACCCACAGTAAATCCAATCACAGTTGAAAGTATTCAGTGAGAACAATTTTAATAATGATGATGAGTATGTCATAACCTAAATGACCAGCAATGTGATCTTCTAATACAGCTGTCTGTCAGTCCCCATGCTTAAATGGTGGGAAGTGTATACGACCCAATCGGTGCCATTGCACTTCACCGTGGACTGGACATGACTGTTCTAGGTAAGTAAAAAAAGTTTCTTATATCTTTGATCTTTGATCTAAAGTGAAATAATTTGATCCATATTCTGTGTTAAAAACAAAATAGATGGCATGGCCTACTGTGATCTTTCAAATAAGACTTTGCAAAACAGCTAATAGATCTGCTTTGAATTTCTAGTAGGAGCTGAGGGTTTCCTTTTCAAATATCTGTCCAAAGAGCCTCCTGTTCACTTTCCAAGGTTCCCAGCTTGTGTGTCTCAGAACATTGGTGAAGAACAATAGGACTGCCTTCCTCGCTCAGTTAGGGGACCCTCCTATCCAGTGGGGTCACTAGGGGAGTGAAGGGGGTGCGTCCCACACCAGGTAACATCCCAGAAGAGGTGTGACACCCAGTCGGGCCTCCTGCTGCTGTGGGATGAGAAGGGCTGAGCGCACACCTCCTGAACTCACTGCAGTGGCACTGATCTCTTCATGAGGAGGCCAGCATGGTTACAGCAAAAGAGATGGCCAAGTGTGCTCCTGATTTAACTGCAGTGGCACTATTCTCCTCATGAGGAGATTGGTGCATCTGCAAAGAAAGAGAGGACCGAGCGTGCCCTTTTGGCCACCCCCCCAGCAGCCCCTTCACTCCCCCAGCAGCCCACACACACACTGGGTGACACAGGGTTGGGGATGCCATTGCTCCTGTCTAAGTGATGATTGCCAGCTTTAGAGACTCTTAAAGGGGTTCCACTGGCCTTGAGGGCAGCTGTCAATCTGAGACACAAAGCATACTAATTCAGGATGTTTCCTTGAATTAGTCCTTGGCTCCATCTTAACCAAATTGGAACTGATAATTTCCAAATTAATACTTGCTAGTTACACTGTGGTTTTTGTGTCGGCTACAGCATGTCACTGCCTGTGTAGCTCACAATCTTGAAACCTAGTCACATTATGATCAGTAGCTTCACTCCTTTGAATAGCAAAGAAAACTGAATGTAACACATTGCCACATGCACACAGACAAATCAGTACTGTTGAAAGTGTGAATATAAATCTGTACTTATTTCTTATTTGTGTGGAAGAATGAAACATTTCATGAGTTTTAGCCACACTGGTCAAGATTACAAGAGTTTTTGCACATGTTTTATGATTTTTGACACTTTTTTTCAAAATTTGTGGTTTTCTATACTAAAAACTCTTTTTGCACAAAACTTAATGCTGTTAATTAAGCATGTGGGTTTCAGGATTTTTAGGTTCTGTTTACATTGTATTAACATATCTTTATGTAAATGTTAATGTTGTAAGCCATCCCGATTGCTCTGCAGAGGGGCGGGATATAAATTATTATTATTATTATTATTATTATTATTATTACTATTATTATTATTATTAAAAGGAAAAGCTTATTGATTGGTTACATAAAAGGTCCCAACATCTCTTGCAACAGGTCACCATTTTATGTAAATGCATTACAATATGTGGAGACGTTATTTCTAATTGAGAACAAGAAAATCTATGAATATTGTTTACATCCCTTATTGAAAATAATCTAATACTGGATGGAGTCCCTCCTTTAATAGCTTAAAGGGTGTGCATGACACTTGCTTGTATAAAGGTTGTGTGATGGATATTTCCACATAAGCCCATATCTGAGTGTGTGTGGTTTGGGCAGGGGCAGGGTATGCTGTAGTTTGTATTTAATGATATTCACTCTTTTTGTATGTGTCTATTTGTGTGCTAATCTAGGAAAAGGAAAACTGGATTCAACCACTTTTAACTTCAGAGTGACTACTATGAACATTCTTATTCTGATCCATCAGGCCTTGGTACTTCAGACACTGTAAAATCAAATCTTGGGGAGGGGGGTTAACCCGTCTGAGGTTTTTAAATATTTTCTAATTATTTGTATTATATTTTCTTATATTTTTTTTATTTTGAAAGGAGCCACTTTTTTCCACCTATAGAAGTATATCATTTATGCTGCTGTCAATACATACAATGGTACAAATAATGCCCACTGATGGAGAATAATTTGCAGTCTTCTTTTATTATTGTTACAAATCCCTGAGCAGATGTTGGATCAATTGCCAGTCAGACAAGAAGCTTTAGACCAGACTTAATGTGAGGGTGGCAAATGATATTTTCATTTGTCCCTCTATAATCAAGTTGCAGATATGGAAAAGGAGTGTATGAGACAGAAGTGCTGGAACCTTTCTCTTCCCATACCTTAGCTTCTTGAAGTCAGTGACTTGAGCCCTTTTTTCCCCCCTTTCCTCTTTACAACATTGGAACTGTATCAATTGTCTGGCTCAATGGAGAGATGGTAAGTCATGGGAGAGTAGAATATCTGATACTTCTCTCCCACATACCTCTTTTAATTGTTAAAGTAAGTGGCCCCTCACCTAGATTTTATATGTAAACGCGACAGACACATGAACAATGGCCCTGTCAAATCTGGTTTTGTCCTTAATCACCTTCTACAAGTTTACCATATTTCATTAGTTGTGGAGGAGGCAATATTGAGTTACAGGAGTCTGATGGGAATTTTAAACAAATTAGTCAACATCTTAGGATCTGTTTTAGGTAGAGTAAAAGGTTAGCAAGTGCTTAGTGGGATTTATGGTTTCTTTAAAAACACACAAACACAAACACACACACAGCAGATCCACACACCCCTGTCATTGTGCAACATTTTCAACTTACCTAAATTTTCATAGCTTTCCATGTAGCTTGGAAGGCTAATGACTGAAAGATGCAAGTCCAGAGTTCCTATGAATTATGTGATTCTTTCAGACTTAGGCCTAATACTAATCAGTTGTGGGCCTAATCCACTTCTTTCTATCGGCATACCATTGGATATGATCAAATGGATTTACAACCTGGGACTCTCATGTGTGGAGCAGCTCACTGTGAGAGATGAGAATGTGTGCTTGGGGACTGAAGGGTCTCCAGAGTACCTTTGGAGTTCTGTTTTGTTTTAAGACTTGTTTTACTGGGATGATATACTTGTGTGTCGGGGGGTTCTGTAAATCTCTTGTTCACATATTTAAAACACTCGTATATGTTGATTTGACATTTGGTTGCCATTTAGTTCAAAGTGAAATAAGCTAAAGTGGGCTCTTTGTCTACCTATTATTGATAATCTTTGTTTACACAGTACATTTCCTTTCCACACTGTCCAAGCAAGACAGACATTATCTCATTTCCATTCAAAACTGGTCACTTGTAGCTAGTTCTCTTAGATAAAAAATGCAACATTTTTTCCTAAGCACTACAACTAGTAAGCATATTTTTTTCTGAAAATGGTTACATCCTCATGTCCCAGTTCAGAATGTCTAGTAGTTTACCATTGTGATCCAAAACAGTACAGCTGAGCTGTGATTAAGTTCTGTAACAGTCATTATCAGAGAGTGCAACTGCAGTGATTTAACCATTTAAAAGGAAAAGAGTGTTGTTTGGTACCTGTGGTAAGAAAAAACTAGTTGCTGAGGAACATACTTTACTTACTACATTCAACCTTTTCCTTGTCACAGTTTGCTTCCACACCAGCCATTTTCTCCAGAACTGACACCTTTTACTTGTCGAGTTACGCAAGAGAAGCTGGACCACTCCAATGTTTTCTTTTCCCCCCCCCCATTTTATTTTGGGGTTCAGACAGGATTGTGGCTTAATCCGTGAATGCGTAGGTAGACATAGCATGACTTTTTTGGCTTCTGCAGACTAGTGTTCTACTGTGACCCATATAATATTGCACTGGAGAAAGTGTCTTGTACACTTTCTAGTTTCATGTTCCATTACCTGCAGCATTGGCTTTTATACAACAGTCCCTCCTGTCCTCAGCATTTGCTATCAAGACTCACAACAACATAATAGCACAACGTAAATACACACATGCACAGACACAGAGACCATTGCCCTTGAACAGCAGACTTTTGCAACTACACCTGAGGTTTGTTAGTTTTGACAAGGATGGATGGACAGTGGCTTCATACATTATGAGTTTATGGGCAGTTTGTAGAAGTTGTGATGCAATGTGTGGAATCCATATTTAAAATTTTCAGATTGTGCATCTGCCCTGTGCATTTCCTTCTTTTTTAATTGTGTAAAGTTGCACTGCATGGTATCCCTTTTGCACATGTCTTTACAAACTCTGGGGAGCAATGAGAATACTATACTTGATATGCTCATTTGTACTTTTCCAGACGCTTATACATATGTAAAGTGGCAAGAGGTGAGCATAGAAATTAGCTGAATAGCTCCATGAAGAACCAGGGGTTATTCACACTGTGAAAGTAATCCAGGGCCTTAAATCTCCATTGTTCACATGCATCCTGAATGCACCTGACTAAATTGGAGGGGGAGCTGCCAAAAACCCACTTAATCCTGGATAATTGACATTGGGTTTCTCCACAAGTTTTTTTAAAAAATGTGCATCGTCACTAGTGTGAATAACCAATGCAAATAGGCCCAGGATAAAATGCTGCATGCCTTGAACATGTTCCGAATGCATATGCATCATTGACTCCATCTTTATGCTTGCACATGTGAGCAACCAAACTTGCAGAGATGCGCATCAATGCAGTTCCATAGTGTGAATAACAAATCCAGAATGTGTTAGTGATGGGATTCACATTGTCACACTAAAAAAAAGTGTGAATGACCCACCCACCCCAGGGATACATCATGATCACTGTGGAAGATCACTAACTAGTTTGGAATCTCTCCATGTCTGATTATTGCCAGAAAGCTCCATTACAAAATTAAGGAGGAATAATAGTAGTTCATATAATCATTTTATTTTGCCCATGAGGCTTTTTGTGCACATATAGGTTACCCTCTCTCTTGCATGCATGCGTTGAGAATTTTTATAATGTAGGTCTTCTGAGGTGGGTGCTCACATGTTTAGAAGAAACAGAATAAAAAGGAAGACATTCTAAACCCCCTCCACATTTTTAAATAAAAGGAGAGGAAGTAGAAAGAAACAGTTGTTACTCTTTATTTTTAAGGAGAAACAAAATAAATGTAACCCTTGCCCGTGATAGTAATTTGTCCATTACGTTTATATTTAGTGAGTGACGCAAATGGTAAGCTGTCTCACAGGTTCACATCAAAATTCCTTCCAGATTTGTTTTTCCAGTTGCTTAAAATGGTAACTAGTAGTCTCCATAACATAATACACATAGAAACTGAGATATGGGCCACTGAGCTGGAAGATCTATACATAAAAAATATTTCCAAATATTATCTTCCTTAATGATCACACATATACTCCCAAACTCTTTATAGTGTTGTATGATTACTCAGCCCAGTAGTATGATTACTCAGAGGTAAGTCCCACAGAGTTCAGTGAGTATTACTTTTATATGTGTGTAGGATTTCAATCTTATGAGCTGTTTTTTAAAATGATAAAATATTAAAATTATGCTGATGTTATGTTTCATAATAGTTTCTCAAATCCCAATATTTTCACTATGATCAAGTATCAAAGAGGTTTTTTTAAAAAACCTCTTTGATACTTGATCATACAAGTTTATATACTTTCCAGTTTACATGGTGAACAGTCAGGCTTCAAAAGCTGGCCCAAAACGAACTTTCAAGATAAACCAATGCTGGCTGAATGTGTGATCCCTAGCAGTAAAAGGCTGGATGGTATAATTAGATGGCTGTTTGCAGTATTAAATCCTCAAATCATCACTTTTTTAAAAAAAACTTTTAAATGCAATTAATGTACTGTCATTTATGTCACTGCTTGCCATGTGTTTTAACAACTTTTGTGTGATGCACTTTACATTGTAAATAAAGTTGCACCCCATTTAGTACCCTTAATGCTAATCTGGTTTGTTTTTCCCCATTAATACTTGATAGCTAGTTCTTGCTCTGATAAAATGTTTCTGTAGCAGGCTTCACCAAAAGTAGGAGCCTTCCAATATGTCTCCTCAGAAACTACACTACTGCAGCCCATGCTGGCCTTTGAAGTCTTACATCTTGTCCTTGCATCTGAGGAAGTAGTTCAAGTCTACAAAAGCTTTATGATACAACTTCTTCTACATCTCAAAGATGTGACAAGATCCCCTTGCATATTGATATTCCAGACTAAGGGCCTTTGCAGACTGCCAGAAATAGTGCACATTAAATTGAGGCACTGCCCTGGCTCAGTGCTAGGGAGTCATGGGAACTGTATTTTTTTCTGGGACATTGAGCCTTCTCTGTCAGAGAGCTCTGGTGCCACAATAAATTACAGTTCCCATGATTCCCTAGCACTGAGCCAGGGCAGTGCCTCAATTTAATGTGCACTATTTCTGGCAGTCTGCAAAGGCTCACAGCTATGTTTCTGAAAAGCATCCTTAGGCAACTCCCATCCCTCTTCAGAATGAGAATAACACATGGCAAACCTACCTTTATACTACTATGGTAAAGATATAAAGATGCATCCACACTGACTGAAAAGTCCCAGATTTTGTTCCTCTTATTTCCAGTTGTGTACTGGGTTAAAATAAACTGATCTGGGGAGCTGGTATATAAAGTCTCTGATCGTATTTAGGAACTGATTGAAAATATACTGAGATAAACAAACATGCATGCATCTCCAAAATAAATTGGAAATAATAGCAACAAAATATTGGGCTTTCTTGGGCTTTTTGTTTTAGTTTAGATGTGCAATGTTTACCTAAAGCACTATAGAAATGTTGGATATTATAAATACCATAGATGAACATGTAAAACTCATGATAAAGTAGTTGCTTTTTTGGCTAAGGCCTGTGGAAAGTTACTGCATGTTCTGGGCAATGATCCTACGTATATTATTCATAGAGTTGTGGGTATGTAAATTAAATATTGCGGGAAGGCTGAGCCAAACAAAAAGGTGCAATTAATCATCTAGAGCAGGGGTAGGCAACCTTTCCCCTTTAAGGGCCGAGGGACTTCAGCTCCCAGAATCCCAGGAGCTATTGGCCAACATGAGACTATTGGCCAACATGGCTGAGGCTTCTGGGAGCTAACGTCCCTCGGCCCTTAAAGGGGAAAGGTTGCCTACCCCTGATCTAGAGTATGACAGTACATATACATACATGGTTTACCAATTAAATGTACATATCGTATCAATCACATGCTGCTAAATACATTCAGGAGTGAAATTACAGTCGCAACCAGAGAGCCTAGCAGTCACAGAGATATCCAAGGGTCACCATGTTGGCCACATAGCAAAGTACGATAACATCCAAAATCCTCAAAATAGTGATACGTTTATGGGCCAACCAAAATGCATAAAATATATGTTACAAGCTTTCAAGGTTCCACTGGCTTCTTCATCAGGCAAAGGTGTTAAAAATCATACGGGGGGAGGGGGGATATGGCTAGAAGGAGGAGGCGTCTGCCTGCATAGACATCCCTCCATACCAGCTCAATTCAGAACAAGACCAACAATATTTTGACAAAAGACAGGCCTGTGTCTAACATTGTCATTTTTTTCTCCTGTACGATTTGTAACAAGAGCCAGTGTGCTGTAGTGATTTGAGTGTTGGACTATGACTCTGGAGAGCAGGGTTTGAATCCCCACTGAGCCATGAAACCCATTGGGTGACTTTGGGCAAGTCCCACTCTCTCAGCTTCAGAGGATGTCAATGGCAACCTCCCTTTGAAGAAATTTGCCAAGAAAACCTCATGATAGGTTTACCTTTTACACCCTAAGTCAGAAATGACTTGAAGGCACACAACAACAGATTATTTTTAACTGATGAAGAAGCTAGTGGGGCTTCAAAAGCTTGCAACAGTCAGAAAGAATTATTACAATGTCATAAGCCTGGCTGAATGAGTGGTTTCTATATATAATTCAGGCACAACTGGTACAGTCTACTTTCAGTACTTACGTTCTCTTTGCAAAATACAGTGTGACATGGAAGCACCAGATGCCTTGCAGGTCTTTTCAGAAAAGCAAAAATGGAAAAGATGCTTTTCCAAAGCACATGCTACCTTGATCAGAACTGGATTACGTTTGGTGTGTCCTGAACAATAATTATATAAGATATGATATTTATCCTTAGTGGCACATGATGACCAAATGCATGCCATGCCAGCATATGCTTCTCCTTTAAATGTTGCCAGAATTTTAATGAGTTCCCTTTGTCACTGAAAAGAATATTGCTGAGCCTAGTACAATTTCAGAGGATATCTTTTCCTTCTGAATTCCCCATTAACTGGTAAATTGAAGAGGTTGTTAATCACTACTACTGTCCTTTTTATGAGACACCAAGAACACCCAATCCACTTTTATTTATTCAGACCCTTGTACATATCTTAATTCATTATAAATTATATGAAGATGGATCATTGTTAAGATAGCAGATGAGGGATTAATCTTTTACATCTTTGCTATAGTCCAAGGGGAAATCCCTCCTCTGAAGATGCTATTGGTGTTGGGATGAAATCCCCACTAATGCCAATATATAGTATGATTCTTAGTTTAGCTCAGGGGTAGGCAACCTTTCCCCTTTAAGGGCCGAGGGACTTCATCTCCCAGAATCCCAGGAGCTATTGGCCAACATGGGACTATTGGCCAACATGGCTGAGGCTTCTGGGAGCTGAAGTCCCTCGGCCCTTAAAGAGGAAAGATTGCCTACCCCTGGTTTAGCTCTTAAAGAGGTCTGGAAATCGTGATTTTTCTGGGCATCCGGATGGATTTCATCACATTTAGCTTCAGCACCACTGGTAGCATGATATCCAAGTCTGTGTATCTTGCATCTCCACAGTAAATGGAAACTGTATTTGTTTATCCATTTCAACAACTGTTTTCATAATCCATATTGCAGCATTGAACTGTTTGTTACCTGGATGATTGTACATTATAATATAATTACTTTTTGCCTGTGTTTCATAAGAGACATTGCAAAGAGATATTACAAACATCACCATAAAATAATGTCACAAAGGACTTTATCACACAGGGCTAATAAATTGGAATTATAGTATACTAATAATGTCTTTGGCTGCTACTTATCACATGATGTCATGTCTCACCTGTACCCACTTTCCATTGCAATTGTTGGTGGAGCTCACCTTTTCATGGATGGGAGAAACTGTCAATAGCTCCTAATATCACTGCTTTTCCATTGTACAGGTAGTGCAATAGGTCCCTTCTGCTGCAGTTCTGATATTCCAGCAATCACGTGGAGTGGATGGGTGTGATTCTCCTTCCCTCCCCCTCTAAAACAGGCTGAGATTTCTTTTACTTCACTGAACAAACGTAGTTGAATCCTAGGACTTGGCCTATGGTGTGTTCTGGGTGGGAGCTGAAAGTATGGCATTTGTAATTCTTTTACAGTACTGAATGGGGGAGGGGTACCATTTTAAATGTATTTCTTTTTATGTGAGGGAGCATTTTGGCTAGGCTGTAGCATGGGCTGAAGAGAACCATTCAGGGAAAGTGGGAAGGCACACATCATCTTGATGGGAATGCCCAGACAGGTGGCAGGCAGCCCTCTTTCAACTGCATGGCTGGAGAAGAAGAACCAAGAGCCCCACTGCCATCACCGCTAAGCAGCAAGAAGAGTCCAGTCAGAGGTGTTGGCAGTGTGACGTCTGCCTGGGCTGGCTATAGGCTCTCAGAGGAGGAGGAGGAGGATTTGGCTCAGCTCATTTCATTCAGCACCCTCCCATTCTCCCTAGCTGAAACATTCTCTTGCATAGAAAGAAAATAAATATATTTAAAATGGTAGTCTCCCACCATTCTGTACAGGGTAGATGACCCATTTGTGGGAATCACAGAGACCACAAAAAAGAACCTGTACACCAAACCAACATTTGTAGGGGAGCAGTTATAGTGAGCATATAAGTCCCTTGTTAAAACAACTTCACTGGCTACTGGTTTGTTTGCAGGCACAATTCAAAATGCTGCTCATGACCTGTTCAGCTTAGGTCCAGACTATCTGAAAGATCGTATTTCCCTACTAGAACCTGCCAGAACTCTAAAATCTACAGGCCCAATAAGGGGATTGGTCAACTTTCATGGCCCCAATGTATTCCCTAAATTAGAATCGACATGAGGATTGGTCAACTTTCATGGCTCCTATGTATTCCCTAAATTAGAAGCAACATAGGGATCATGAATACAAAATAAGCACAAATGTGTACTTCTAAATCACTCATGTATAACTACTCTGTAAGATTCCTGCCCAATATATTAGTGTTTTCAGTACACTGATGTGGGGAACCTCTGAATGAAATGGCCTGATGTGGAAAAGAAGACGAATGGGGAGGCGAGACAATGGGCCTTTGCAGACTGCCAGAAATAGTGCAAATTGAGTCCACTTTAAGGGTTAGGGTTAGTGCCAGGGGATCATGGGAATTGTTTTTTGTTTTGTTTTTCCTGAGACATCGAGCCTTCTCTGTCAGAGAGCTCTGGTGCCACAATAAACTACAGTTCCCATGATTCCCTAACCCTTAAAGTGGATTCAATTTGCACTATTTCTAGCAGTCTGCAAAGGCCCAATGTTAGCTTGATTCTCAGCATTTTAACTTTGGGTATCTCATTGACATCAATAAATCTTCCAGATCTCTGTGTCACTCCTGTTCCCCCACCCTTCCCCTCCAGCATACAGATGTTCTCCCAAAACAGGTACAAGAGGAAGAATTGAGAAGGAAGAGAAAGATGAGGAATGATACAGGACTTATTGAAGTCAATGGGATTTGCAAAGTTAAAATGCTGAGAATGAAGCTAATATCATCTCTTCTCCTCCTCCTTCTCCTCTACATTTGTCCATAGAAGCCTAACATCAATTGGCAGTAGGAAAAGATTATTACATTACAGATGAATGTACTGAATAAAGGAAGCCACAGTCCAGAGTTTGTTATTAACAACAGGATCTCTTGGAGATCTCTCATTTATTGGGCCACCATAAATTAAAGCCAACTTGACAGCACACTAATACAAACCTACAGTATTAAGAGGTAGGAGTGGATGCTTCAACGGTTTGCCCCACTCAAAATTAATTCCTGTGTATTTATTAAATTGTTTGGAACAAACTACAAAATAAATTGAATGGTTGGGTATTTCTTTTGGCCTAGGGAGCCATGAAAAAAATAATGAAACAGGAAGTCATGAACTAAAGAAAGTTTGGGAACCTCTGGCCTAGGATAATCCTGGCAATCCTAGTCATGATAGGCCCCTGATCTGAGCCTGCTCAAGATCCCTCAGTATAGGGAAATGGGCACACAGGCCTTAATTTCCTCCGACAAATGGATGTAGCCCAATACCCAAACTGCCACTCTTGAAGTTGTAACAAAGGCTTATCGCATTACAAAATAAATCATCTTACCCCTGCTGTTTTGAATTCTATTACAGGATGCAGCTGGATACTATCACATGCAAAATGCCACCAGTGCCACCCAGCTGCATCCTGCCTAAAACCCAGCTAAAATCCACACTCAGCTGGCCAATTTGCAAAGTCGGGAGCTTCCCAACTTTGCAAATCAGCCAGCTGAGTGCAGATTTTAGCCGAGATTTAGGCAGGATGCATTCAGGCAGAGGCATCGGCAGCATTTTGTGTGTGATAGTACTCAGCTGTATCCTGTAATAGAATTCAAAACGGCAGAGGTAAGATGATTTATTTTGTAATGCGAAAAGCTCCAAAGATAAAGCATCTAAAAGCAAAAGTTAGCAACACATGACAGGATTGCCCATTCCAGAATCCATAAATACAGTTCGAGTCAAGGAAACACAAGTGGGGAAGCCTGTAAAAGGAAGAGTGGATGGCTCCCAATCAGGGAACATTTGTATGCTCCCAGGTGGACTGAAGACTTCCAACACCTGCACAATGGAGTCCTGTCTCTAGCTAGCCAATCAGCCTTTAGATAGGTTAGCTTTTCTCACTATTTGCAGGAAGCATGTTTTCCACAGGACTCCCTGGAAAGAAGACATGCTGCTGGACACAGAAAATGATGGTTCCTTTCTGCTCTATCCTTCTATAGGTTGCAAGAAGGAGCTCTCAGTAAGTTGGGAGCCCATGCACATGAAATCTGATAAAACATACAACCACTAGCACAATCATAATCCTGTGCAAGAGGAAAGTTCCAGCAAAATTGTGGCCACAGACTCTTTCCCTTATTCCTTTCATCTTCTTAGATATACAGATCAACAGGACAGAAAATGTGGTTTCCTTGTTAGATTGAGCACCACCCAAAACAAAGATTATAAATGACTCATTTGATTGTATAGTATTTGTAAAATAAACTGATGACACAAATTCAGCAGCAGTAGGAAATCTCAGTTGGTAAAAAACAGTTTGGCATTTATGATGCAGGTCTTCCTGTTGAATCTTCCCACACTTCTTCAGCCTCTCCTTAACACATTACTTGGCCAGGTTGGTGTAGCAGAGGCAGCAGCAATAATAAGTGTGAGCAAGGGTACAGTTTTCATCCTTCTCACCCATCTTTTGTAAGAGTCCTGGGTTGGCTCTCTTATTACATGGTATGCCTTTGCATCCTGGAAAAATGGAAGACTGCACTAGCCTAATCTCCTATTTTCGAAGAGATGTAGCCAGGATTTCAGGTAGGGCCAGATTACGAATGGCTCAGCTGGTGCAATTGCCCAGATCTCTTATTGCTAGAAGCCAGGTGCTGAAGGAAAAGTGTGTAGGCTTTTCCTCAGTCATCATGTTTCTGTTATCAATATTTTGTTTGTTGTGTCAGATAAAATAAATGCATGTGATTAGGCTGTTGATCTGATTGCAGTTGTGGACTGGTTCATATATAAAGATTTTTGTGCTGGTGTCTGCTGACTTTGCATTTATTATCAGTTTAATTTCTATGCCACCATCCCTGGAAGTGCTCATGCATATGCCCAAAGGAGGCACTGTTTTTGAACAGTGCCCCAAACACCTTAATCGGACTCCATTGGGGCAGAATTGATCAAAAGTGATTTCTTAGCAGTGGGAATAAATAAACTCACCAAACAAAGGGGGGGGGAGCAACCTGATGTGGGTCCAGCTGAGGCCCAGATGTCAAGCTCAGACCCCCTCCCCAGCTATCTGTTGGGCGAACCACTAGACCCCAAGGGCAATCTCCTTCCATCACCATCCAGTCACATGCCCCATGGAAACAGTTCTAGAGATCAACCCTCCACCACAATGAGGTACCAAGGTATACACTGATCTAATATCTTCTCCCGCCTCTACCTGCCAAAGGAAACCTATTTATTGACACCACAAGTCAATCATCCCAATCCTGACAGGAACAGTATGGGGTAGGCAAAAAACAAAAAACTAAAACAGGTGACAGGGGGAAATCCTACACAGCTCTGAAGTGGCCAGCAAAGTTCACACTGCACTGTGGGTGGGTTGCCAAAATTGCCAAGAGAGCTCATGAGGGAGGTGTCAGGTTTAAATAGCCTTCCTAATGTGGTCTCACCTGGTCAATCAGGCCAAGTGGCTGGTCCTCTAGTCTCCATTCACAGAGGCCAACATAGAAGCCCCCTCCTCCACAACAGCCTTGCTGTGCTGTTTGGGGAGCAAAATTCAATGTCACCTTAGGCAACATCTACTAGTGCAACACTATTTTCTTGGCATCTCTACAACAATACAGGTCTCCGTGATGTCTTCAAACCAATTCCAGAGGATTTCCCAGCACAACAGAGAACAATTTTGAAGTTCTGGATAGGTGGGTAGAACTCACAGAGACAATGAATTGTCACCTTCTGGTTGCATTCATGGAAGCAATTCCATAGCTGCCTCTGCTGTGCCATTGTGTTACTGTGTTTCTAACCACCTTGCCCAAAAGAACCTAGAGGTGAACCGGCTATGAATGATGCTAACATAGAATCATAAAGTTGGAAGAGACCACAAGGGCCATCAAGTCCAACTCTATTCTGCCATGCAGGAACTCAAAATCAAAGATCCTTGACAGATGGCCATCCAGCCCCTGTTTAAAGGCCTCCAAGGAAAGAGACTCCACCACACTTCAAGGGAGTGTGTTCCACTGTGGAGCAGCTCTCACTGTCAGGAAGTTCCTCCTAATGCTGAGGTGGAATCTCTTTTCCTGGAGCTTGTAACCATTGTTTCAAGTCCTATTCTCTGGAGCAGCAGAAAACAAGCTAGCCCCCTCCTCAATAACATCCCTTCAAATATTTAAACAGGGCTATCATATCACCTCTTAACCATCTCTTCTCCAGGCTAAACAAACCCCAGTTCCCTAAGTCATTCTTCACAGGGCATGATTTCCAGACCCTTCACCATTTTAGTTGCCCTCCTTTGGACACGCTCCAGTTTCTCCACATCCTTTTTGAATTGTGGTGCCCAGAACTGGACACAGTATTCCAGGTGGGGCCTGACCAAAGCAGTATAGAGTGGCACTATTACTTCCCTTGATCTAGAAACTATACTTCTATGTACCTAGAAACAGAGGAAATTGTTAATGTATGTTTCTTTCAGTTTCTCATGTTTCAAATCTTAACTTTTTTTCTATCCCTTATCTACATGTTTGTGATTTTTTCAAAAAAACAAGAAAACTGTGCATGAATATTCAAATATGTACTTGTTTACACATTTGCCTGATACACATATTTTAAAGCCATTTCTTCAAATACAATTTGTTTGTATATATTATATTCCCTAATATACACATTTAATTTTTTTAAATGAAGAACTTCATCTCAATTTATTCTGTGCTAGTATAGAAGTAGAAGTGCATGTTTGTATATTATCATAGAATTACAGAGCTTGGAAGGGTTTGTATATTATCATAGAATTACAGAGCTTGGAAGGGACTGCTGAGAAGAGAATTATGTATGTCTGAACTAAAATGTGAATTGAACACATTTCTCTTCCATCTGTACATGAATGCTACACTCTCACATGAAGATGCAAACTGCACCAAGTGAAAATGCTGCTGCTGAATAACTTTTTAAAAAATCAAACAACTGGCTGAGATATATTACATATTTGAATGGTTAGGGTGTCTTGCCCAGTCAACTGGCAATCACTAAGCCTAGCTTGCTGCCTTTAAAAAAAATCATTTTTATTCACCAGACAAATATAAAATATATACCTGACAATGTTTCATTGCTTCATTAAAAAAGTAAAAGAAAAAAGTTTAAAAGTTGAATTGTATTGTTTGTTCATGTATATCTTGCAATAGTATTTTTGCTTACATTACACCATATATATATATTAATAAAGTGCTACATTTACTTCCTTCTTGTTTTTGTTGATAGTTCCAGTATAGACTCGTAGATTTGTCATTATTTCCCACCCTTATTACCAAAGATAATTCTTGTATATTCTACCTGTATGTTTCCATTTTCAAGTATAATAAATCTCACCGACATCTTCTGTTTTTAATAAATCAGTTAAAGCTATCTTCATTCCCCCTTAACTTCAAATCACTGGGTTATTATACCCCTTAAGTCTTTGATAAATTGTTTTATGATTTTCCTGCCTTTTAAAAAATGAGATGGGCAATAATGTCAGTCTGTGCTAATGATAAATGAGTCAGATGAACGGCAAATCTGCAGCATGAGCAACATCATTGAATATCAGGTGAGGTGGTGCTTATGTTCAATTAGCTGCACCCATCTGTAACCTTTTTTTAAAAAATTGGCACATTTCTGATTTGACATAGAACTAGTTATGTGCAAACAGTTTCTACACTTCTGCGATTCATACTTAAGACCAGGGACTTTACTGCACTAGGGTGCTCTAGCACAGTATTCATGCAATTTCTTTAACATGATTACAACAGTATCAATAATGGTATGAAAACACTTATTTCTGCATTACCTTTTAATAGCACGGTAGTCCTTGCATTGTGATGAATATTAGCATTCTCAGTTTTCTGCACATTACCCCAGCCTCCACCCACTTTGTTGCATGCTTTGCACATGCATTTAAAAAAAAATCTTCTCAAATGTCACAATGATGAGATCAGACTGGGTAATTGCGAGATTCTTTGGGAAACTCACTTCCAATTATTCAGGATTCTAGAGTTCTGTGTTGTTTTAAGTTTTAGAATTGGTTTTATCCAGCATCAATGGAGCCTGTGAAAATCTTCTTCACTAAACCTGAAGCTTCAAGACTTAACAGAAGCAGGGAGAATGGTTCATGACATGCTCACTCACACAACGTTGACCTTACAATCTTGCTCTAAAACTTGCTGTAATCCAGTGATTCCCAGACTCTGGCCTTCTGAGTGTTTTGGCCAAGATAGTTAAGGCTTCTGGGAGCTGAAGTCCAAAACACCTGGAGGACCAGAGTCTGGGAATCATTGCTTGAATCCAACTATTTCTTCAGTGCCTGGTTCTCAGAGCCAAGACATTATGAGACAGATGGCTTGAATAATCCCCCACTATACATGAAATATGGCCATGATTCTGTATTATTATTATTATTATTATTATTATTATTATTATTATGTTTATGTTTATGTTTATTTGTATCCTGCCTTCCTCCCAACACAGGGACTCAAGGTGGCTAACAAATCTAAAACAGTCCAAGTTAAAACAGTAGAAAACATTAAAAATACAAAGTTCAAAAAACAATTAAACTATTCAAGCAATTAAAAACATTACATTATTAACATTTTACAGTTTGAAATTCTTTAAAACAAAAACAAAAGAGCATGTCATGTGCAGGCCTGGCAGCATAAAAATGTCTTTACCTGCTGCCAGAAGGACAACAGGAATGGAGCCATCCTGGCCTCCCTGGGGAGGGAATTCCAGAGCTTGGGAGCAGCTAGTGAGAAGGCCCTTACTCTTGTTCCCAACAAATACACCTGAGAAGGTAGTGAGACAGAAAGAAGGGCTTCTCCTGATGACCTCAATACTCTGGAGGGTCTCATACCAGGAGATACGGTCCTTCAATTAGCCTGAATCCAAGCCATATCATAGAATCATAGAATCATAGAGTTGGAAGAGACCACAAGGTCCACCCCCTGCCATGCAGGAACTCCCAATCAAAGCATCCCCGACAGATGGCCATATAAGGCTTTATAGGTCAAAACCAGCACTTTGAATTGTGCTCAGAAACGGACTGGCAGCCAATCGAGCTGTTGCAACAAGGGAGTTGTATGCTTCCTGTAACCAGCTCCAGTTAACAGCCTGGCTGTAGCTCTTTAGACCAGCTGAAGTTTCTGAGCACTTTTCAAAGGCAGCCTCACATAGAGCACATTACAGTAATCCAAATGGGATGTAACCAAGGCATGTACCACTGTGACCAGATCTGATTTATCCAGGAAGTGTGCAGTTGGCACACAAGTTTTAGCTGTGCAAAGGCATTCCTGGTCACCGCTGATACCTGGGTTTCCAGGCTCAGTGCTGAATCCAGGAGTACCCCCAAACTACGAACCAGAGTTTTCAGGAGGGGGGGTGTTACCCCATCTAACACAGGCTGAATCCCTATTCCCAGATTTTTCTTTCGACTGACCAGAAGCACCTCTGTCTTGTCTGGATTAAACCTCCATTTATTTGCCCTCATCCAGTCCATTACAGTAGCCAGACCAGTTTAAGACAGAAACAGCCTCATTGGAATTAGGTGGAAAGGAGTGATAGAGCTGGGTATCATCAGCATACAGGTGACACCCTACTCCAAAACTCCAGATGACCTCTCTCAACAGTTTCATGTAGATGTTAAAAAGTATAGGGGACAGGACTGAGCGCTGAGGGACCCCACAGGCCAATGGCCAAGGAGTCGAACAGGTATCCCCCAGCGCCACCTTCTGAGAACGCCACTCCAAGAAAGAATGGAGCCACTGTAGAACAGTACCTCCAAGCCCCATCCCAGAGAGGCAACTCAGAAGGATACCATGATCGAAGGTAGTGAAAGCCACCGAGAGATCCAGCAAAACCAACAGGGACACACTCCCCCTGTCCAGTTCTCTATGTAGGTCATCCACCAAGGCGACCAAAGCTATTTCTATCCCATAATCAGGCTTAAAACAGACTGACATGGATCTGGATAATCCGTCTCATCCAGGAACACCTGGAATTGGGAAACCACCACATGCTCCAACACCTTGCCCAGAAATGGAAGATTGGAGACTGCCCTGTAATCTAGTAAAGTAGGGTCCAAGGAAGTTTTTTTCAAAAGAGGTCTTACCACAGCCTCTTTTAGGCATGTTGGAACCCTACCTTGCTGTAAAGAAGCATTAACCGCTTCCCTTACCCACTCCACCAGTCCTCCTCTGACCTGTTTAATAAGCCAGGAAGGGTACGGGTCTAGTATACATGTAGTGGCTCTCACTTCTCCAAGGATCCTGTCCACATCATCAGGCTCCAACACCATGCCTGAGACCACCCTGGTTAGCAACAGAATCCCTAATCTGTCCTGGCTGCCCACCTTTAAATAAACACACTCAAACCATGTAGATCGAGAGATAGTATGCCTGGTCAGGGGGATGTTATTCCAATAGACCACTGCAACTCCGCCTCCCCACCCCCCAGGTCTTGCCTAATGCTGCACAGAGAATCCTGGTGGGCAAAGCTGAGAGAGATTAACCCCACAGCCTCATCCAACCAGGTCTCTGTAATGCAGGCCAGTTCAGCTTGTTCTTTCAGGATCAAGTCCTGACTGGCAGCTGTTTTACCATTCACTGACCTGGCATTCAGCTATCCTGGGGGGATAGCTGCCTCGACTATCCAGATTATTACGGATGGGAGACAGTTTGAGGGTGACTAACACCCTTTCATACATTCTACCACTATGATAGTGCAACTGTCTCTCATTCCCATATCTCCCAATCCCCTCCATAACTTCAATGGTGCTCCCTGAGTAGCATTCCCTCTCTCCTTTCGCTGGCTTTACATCTCCCCTCCCCCACAGGACTGGTCAGTTGATTTCCCTGCTTATCAAGACAGACCTTCTCCTTTGAGTCACTCCTTAGGAACCCCACGGGTGGAAGCCCTGTCCTCAAAGTAGCCCACGTGGCCCAGGGGCTAACCCAAGGCAGCTGGGCAGTTGCTAGGAGCTGCTGGCTGGGCCTCAGTCCTGCCAAGAGGCAGCTCTCTCTGTGGAGGTAAAGGAGTCCCTGAGTGAAGGAAGAGGTGGCAGATGGGATGTGCAGTTGCTGAGCAGCAGACAAACTTCCTCTCCTTCATTCCCAGATGTTATGTGGGATCTCCTCACTCTCTGCAGGATGCTGTATCTCCTACATAGCTATGTACCCACCTATGTTCTATAACCAAGTAGTTGATTCTGCACACACAAACTTGCCTTTGGACATGGGTTGTGTTTATAGCCAACAACATATTAGAATCTCATTGTGGTCAGAAAATAGCCCACAATGCCCATAATCATGGGCATGATAATTAAAGAGGAGTCATGTATGGCTCCTCTTTAGGAAAACTTTAAAGGATCAAGATCCATATTTTCTTTCTCAGATTGCTTCTCCTTCGGCACAGAAAGTACTTTATAGCACCAAGGAACATTCTGAGAGATCCACACATTTCAGCTGAACATGATCCCTCTGGAGGAAAACTAATCTCCATATTTAGTACTTTCCCTGAAACTCTGTGATGAATGATGAAGAAACAAAAGTGTCATTGTTAATTACAACCTACAGAAGTTCCTTAACACTGTTCAGTCATGTGCATTTCCAAATAGATTTACATCCAAACTGTCAGCATTTTAGGACTTTGGGAAAAGTTTAAATCTGTGCTTTCATCTTGTTTTTTCCCCTATCCTGTGATCCTTTGCAGTTAAGGTTTAATTATACTAATTAAAGAAGAAGAAGAAAGGCAGCCTGGTCTGGTTTTTACAATTTTCAGATAGCTGTGAAAGATAGATAGTAGTCTATGCAGAAATTAAAGGAATTTATCAGATATACAATCCTACTAACCCCAACATAAGGTGCTAAGTGTCTTATGAAGTACTGTAGAGAAGGAAAGTGTGCTCTCAGAGATGGAAAGAAGGATGTGCTGAGTGGGCCTACTTAGCCATGTTCAGGATGCTACCATTACAGTGCTGATACACCTAATAGGTCTTGCTCAAGTCAACTTCCACCAAAAGTGAAGATGGACTGATCATGTAGGCATGCCTAGCACAAAACAAATTGACCCAATGATCCATTTAGACTGAGCGCAAGTGTCTTATCTTGTGGACCAAAACAGAGACTGAAAGAATAGCTTGTTAATCCTTACAGACAAATTTGCCATCAGCATACCCAGAATAAAGAGGATTGGAGCTATGAGGATTGATCTTGCTAGAACGATACATCTGACAAGATACGATATCAAGACAATAACTACTGTTATTCAAATTAATAACTGCTGTGTGCAAAGTCA
Source organism: Phrynosoma blainvillii (assembly GCA_026167975.1). NCBI lineage: Eukaryota > Metazoa > Chordata > Lepidosauria > Squamata > Phrynosomatidae > Phrynosoma > Phrynosoma blainvillii. The sequence goes on from JANUYF010000002.1 coordinate 134,452,483, forward strand.
GTTGCTAAAACCTTGGAAATTTCTAGGAGTATCTTTGTTTAGCACTTCTGGCTATGTCAATCCTAAAGAGATCCCTGTGGCAAGAACAGTTCAATAAAAGTAGTTTGACAATTTGGGAATACATAGGCCCAAAACAGACAGGTGGGGAGGAGCGACTCAAGGCTGCTCTGGCTGCAAGTGGGCCAGGACCATGATAACCACACGGCCCACTCCAAAAGTGGGCCACTACCACTGGACCCAACCCACACTGCCAGGAGCTGTTCCTTTTTGCTCTGGTTAAAAGGATGGGAGCGTGGTGTCAGAGCAGCTTCAGACCACTTTGGGGACATGAGTCATCTAAACGCCATGCCCCCAAAGCAGCCAAAAGCTGCTTCTTTTGGCCCGTCTGTTCCAGTCCCCAGTCCCAAAGACATCCCTAATAATAACAACTCCCATTTTTTGATACTATACTAAAAATAATAATTATAATTATAATTATAATATAATATAATATAAATGTAATAAACATAAACCTTATTTACTTTGTAGTTAAAGTGCTGAAATTAATACTTTCTCACTTTTGCTCTCATGGGCATTTTTGTAGTTTATCTATGTATTTATTTGGTCATTTACAACTCAAGCCATGTTGCCATAAAATATAAATCATAATAAAGATAAAAACCAACAAAGCAAAAAGCAGCAAAACAAGATAATATAATATCACCATAAAAACTGTATTGACAGCAACAGACTGGAATTGATTTATTTATTATTTATTGCTACTGCTGCTGTTGTGCTGTTGCTGCTTCTGCTTCTACTACCACTTCTACTCCTAATACTCCTAACCCTACCAGAGCTTGGGAAAGAAACTTTTTAGACTATTAGAAGTGTAATTTTTTAAAGCTTTGGGTACTATACATCTAATAAGCATTGACATTATGCTAAATTAAATATTGATCCCAAAAAGAGTGTGTGTGTACAGAAGTGATGCAAGAACTTCAGGTGGGATACAGAAGAAGTGGGGGGGGGGATTCAGTTAGGATTGCTAACTTTTCATTTTGAAATGTCATCAGTAAATTACAGACCTCTCCAATCTGGTCTGTCTGCTTGGTTTTGGAGAAAATAAGGCGTTCTTTTAGCTGCAATACTATTTAGTCCAATTCTACTGTTCTACATTTATAGAACAGGCTGTACAAATAAGCATACTTATATTGGAATGAGGGAAGTACAATATTTATTCAGGCCATTTATGCAGGTTTACAAATTGAATATTCAGTTTGGAATTTGAACACAAAGATCAATAACAAAAGCTCACCGTCTTCAATGGACCTTAATCCTAGCAAAGAATATAGAACATTGCACTTTACCCAAAAGCACATTGTACTGTGTCAGGGCATACTCTGACAAAAGTCCAAAACTATTAATTCAATAGTTTTAGGTTGCAGTGCTTAGAACTACAGCCTAAAACTATTGATCAAGGTTTGAACTGAAGTGAAGGTTTAATTAGTTCCTTTGTTTCCCAAAGCCAGCTTTCATGTCTAATTGATTCATTCAGCCATTATTCAGTCAAATGGGTAGAAGTAAAAGCTTGATTTCACACAAAGTTACCTATCCAATAACTGTACCACACACTTTGTGACAAAAGATTAACCAATTAACAAATGGCACAATTTAAAAAAAATGTATTTCCAGGAAAGTTAACCATTCTGCCAAAATGAAAAGAATTCACCGGTATTAGAATTGAATGAAGGACACAACAATTAACACAGAATGGTTGAAAAATTCATTCATCCAGACCAGAGCTTGTAAAAGTTACTTTTTGGACTACAGTTCCCAGCATCTCCTCTTCTGGTAGGGAGAGTCCAAGTAGGTAATTTTTCTAAATTCTGATCCAGATAATGTGTTTGTTGTTGTTAACTGCCTTTGAATCATCCCTGACTCATGGCTTCCACTTGGTTAGGATATCTTCAAGACCCCCTATCCTCCACTGCTCTGCGTAGGTCCTGCACACTCAGATCCATGGCCTCCATGATTAAGTCTAGCCATCTGACACACATCTTCCTCTCTTTCTACCACCTTCTACCTTTCCTGTCATTATTGTGTTTTCTAATGAGTCATGTCTTCTCATGATGTGGCCAAAATACAACAGCCTCAGTTTCATCATCTTGGCTTCCAGGCATATTTCAGGCTTGATCTATTCTAGGATCCAGGTGTTTGTCTTTTGGGCTGTCCATGGTATCCTTGGCACTCTTCTCCAGCACCACATCTCAAATGAGTTGATTTTCTTCTTATCCACATTCTTCACTGTCAAGTTCTCACATTCATAGAAGAGACATCCAAGAAATTTTAAACTGATGTAATTTGCCAGTCCAAAAAAAAAAAAGGGTGAAAAGATAAAGTGAAACATGATCTATTCAGAACCAAAATAAAATTTAAAAAGATAAAACAAAGAGGAAATACTTAATTCTTTGCAAATCATACAGCATCCCTACTTAGCACTGCTAGACAGTATTATGTAGGGAAAATACAATTTATCATATTGTATACCAAAAGACTGATCATTTGGATTTTGGCCAGGGATATCTGAATTTGAGTCCAGTTGCTCTCCACTTAGAAGTTTTTTTAAAAAAATTGTTTTGTTTTTTGTTTGTTTGTTTCTTCCATGGGGATAAGCTATATGAGCACTATCTTTTCTTGGAGAAAGAATAGGATACAAAAATGATAGACGAATAAATAAACCCTGTAGATCTGTAATCTGCAGGATGGTTGTCCTCTGTGTGACATCTTACATCCTTTAATCTAGCAGGGGTAGGCAACCTTTCCCCTTTAAGGGCCGAGGGACTTCAGCTCCCAGAATCCCAGGAGCTATTGGCCAACATGGGATTATTGGCCAACATGGTTGAGGCTTCTGGGAACTGAAGTCCCTCGGCCCTTAAAGGGGAAAGGTTGCCTACTCCGATCTAGAGAGATGAAATCTTTGACTCAAAACCTATCTTAAACGTAAAGTCCTCTTGGTCGGTGGATTATGAATATATTGGTGACTGCTTTCCATCCCTGTTAAAAGGCAGCTGCTGTTTTTCCTCAAACTCATATCACTCACACACATGCACGCACACACACACTTAATATAAACATTACCCTTACCATGAGAATAGGAAAGTATGCCAGACTATCATGGAAGATGAAAATGTTGAGAATCAAGTAGGGATGTAAATCTTCCCTTATTTTGTTCTTTCATGCAAGAATGAAGAATTAAAAAAAAAATCTCCCTGCTGTGATGATGCATTTTTTATTATTTTTCACATTTCACCAAAAGTCATAAAATACACAAAAAATGGCAGTTGACTGCTTTCTGTTTTTGTTTTGACAGCTTATCTCAATGTGTTCAGAACCCTTTTCTTGCTGAAGCTGAGAAAATTTGCAAGTATTCTTTACATGTGTAGAATCACCACATCATATACATATTATGCACATTGTAAACCAAGAAGACACCGTGTGAAAACTCCACACATCATGAGATTAAGATAGTATTTGTATTTGGTCTCATATGCTGTCATAATTGTCCCTGATGAAGTTCATAGAGCAATAAGAATTGTAGTGATTTTACATGCTTTTTCAGAAATATGTTCCATTTAAATCAATGGGGATTATCTCCAACAAGTGCATTTAGGGTGACAGCTTAAACCTTACTACATAATTTCCAGCCATTAGAGAAAATGGCTGTCTTTTTAATTTGGGGCAAACAATGGATGATTTGACACAACATTTCTACCACACTAGCTGTTAGAAGGTACTTTGCATCTATTCTGTCTTTTCTCCTTAACCGATTTATTGTGATTTAAAAAATGGAAGACATGGAGGGAAAACAAGGGAGGATTGTAAATAGAGGACAACATTATGCAAAGCCCCTGTAAAATCCAGCGAATGCAGTAGAATAATGCTGTGATAAAAGTTAATAGTAATCAATTGTGCAATGTTGATATCTAGTTGATGACACATTCTGTATTTAAAATCATATGGTGACATAAATCAAATTATGTTAATGAGGATTCCTCAAACTAAGGGGGCATCTTCTTGTCGTGTGCCTCCAAATCATTTTTTTACGTATAGCAACCATAAGGCAAACCTATTATACAGTTTTTCTTGGCAAGTTTCTTCAGAGGGACGTTGTCATTGCCATGCTCTGAGGCTTAGAGAGTGTGACTTTCCCAAGGACAACCAGTGGGTTGTTATGCCCAAGCAGGAAATTGAACCCTGATCTCCAGAGTCATAGTCCAACACTCACGCCACTACACCACGCTGGGTCTCCAAAGGGAGCATCCATCCACACAATAGAAATAACTCAGTTTCTATGAGTTATTCTATGAGTTATTCTACACCTCTTTGACTGCTGTAGCTCCATCCTATGGAATGCTGGGAGTTTTAATTTTACAAAGTCCTCAGCCTTCTCTGCAAAAGAGTGCTGGTGCCTCACAAAACTACAGATCCCAGGATTCTGTAGAACGGAACCATGGTAGTTAAAGTGGTGTCAAACTGTGTTATTTCTACAGCGTAGATGCATCCTGATACAGCTATGTTGTCCCAACGCCTTGCTTGCAATTCTTATTGACACAAGGCAGAGCCTACAACACAGGCCTCAGACTGGATTAGTACTCTTGGGCATTTGTTTATTTGCCTACTTCTGATCCTAAACTAGGCCAAACATAACAAAGTAAATAATTATCTGGAAACATTACATTATATGAGCAAACCTCATGCCACTACATCTGTGCTGAAATCTGATTCATAGTCTCTTTACACATCCCCTGAGAAAGCCACCTATCACAGTATCTGCTGACATTTTGAAAGGCACAGTTGTTTAGGAACACTCTATGTAAACAATATTTCCAAATGCAAAACCAAAGGAAAATGCTAGATAAGTAAAGGCCACTGTCTCATGGGCTGAGTAATGTGTTTTTGTCCAAGAATTTTCTGTTTATATATCAGGTATAGTTCCTTTAAAGTTAGCCCGAGATTAGTCCAACATTGCTTTTGAAACATGAGAACTGACAAAAGAAAAGTATGAGACATGGTCAGTGAGCAGGTAGCTGTTCACTAAGAAAGTTTAACATATATACCGTACATATACATTTATATATATATAATACACATGCAAACACAAACACCCATATATATACACACACACATTTTATATATAATATGTATTTACAGTTATACATACATATATAACACACAAACATATATATGACATATGGTGAGGGCTTCAAAAACAGCCTTGAGAGCCTTATTTGTCTCCTAGGCTCCACTCTGCACATTTCTTGCCTTAAAAACAATTGAGTAGCTCATGCATGTTTCTTCTGGTACAGAAACGACACTTGGTGAAAAGCTTGAGCAACTATTTTCTGTGTTTCTGGCTGCTGAAGTGTGTGAGAGAGCTAAAAAAGAGAGGTGGCAACCCTGCATTTATGCTTTCCCAAAATAAAAAAGTTCTGCTCTTCCATAAGGGCAGACCTTTTGCTTAGCTCCCACAAGTGATGGTGCAGCTCAGTGTTAAAAGGATATGACTCAACATAGGCTTCTATGGCCCTATATGCATGGGTCGAATAAATGGGCCTCCCCCATCCTATTGATGTGGAGTCCAGATGCCACAGACCCAATCCTCAAATCTGGTTTGAAAAGTCCGTTAACACCCTTAACGTGGATTTTAAAAATTTATGATCTGGAGCCCTCCATTCTGACACTGGGTAGCTATTTACATGTGCCTCCTGCTGTGCTGCCTGGTCCAAATGCTATGAGTTACTTTCCTCTGAGGTCAGGACGAGGCACCCAGACACATGGGACGTTTTCACACTTGGGGTCTAAAGCCGCATGGAAGCAATGAAAGAATCATACTGGAATGGATCCTGCAGCTTCAGATCGGTGACAGCAGCATCATCCCGGTATGATTCTGGCCGCGGCAGATGCAATTCCTTTTAAAAAGAGGAATTGCAAAGAACGGGGCTGATGCCGGGGATGGGACAGGATGGGGTGGGGTGGGGTGGGGCTTGCTGCGACGTCGTTTGAACACGCGGAGAAAGGACCTGGAATGATGCCGGGGATGGCACTGGATGCCGGGGATGGCACTGCGACGTCGTTTGAACACACCAGCAAAGGAGCCGGCATGGGGCCGGAGTGAGGTAGGATTGCTTCTGCCTTAAGCCCAGTGTGAAAACATCCATGATCAAGGCTGGGCACCTCATTCTCACCTCAGAAAGGAGAAAAATTTCCATGGTGGCCTCTGTGCCAAGCGGTACAACACACATGCAAACAGCTGCCCAGATTGGGACAGACGGCCAAGGTAATGGGGAGGTTGGGGCAGCTCTGCAACAAAGATACTCCAGGCTGCCCCTGGACTATCCTGGTCAGTGCAGACAGCATCTATGTCACAAAAGCAACCTGGCAACCTGACCTGACCTGAATCACCTTCCAGTGATGATCTGTGAGAGAAGAAAATTGCTTCAGCAGGACATTACGGAGGCACCCATGATGCCACAGAATATTCACAATCAGGCAAGTGTTTTAATAATAATAATAATAATAATAATAATAATAATAATAATAATAATAATAATAAAATTTATTTATACCCCGCCCTCTGAAATATCAATCTGGGCGGCTTACAATTAAGAATGAGTACATCAATAAAACATATATATATATATATATATATATATATATACAGTAACCCCCCACCCCCACTTAAAACAATATTAAATCAAGTAAATTTTAAAACAACAAAAAACACAGCTATTTAAAATAGATAAAATGGGGACCCAGAGTATGTGTCCAGCCAGTGAAATCCAACCATCGATGATGGGGCCATGTAAGGATCACTGGGGAGAATGTTTTTTATTTATACCCGAGGCATAGATAATTAATCCGGAAAGGCCTGCCGGAAGAGATCCGTCTTGACAGCTTTTTTAAAGCTGTCAAGTGATGTTAATTGACGGATCTCGTCCGGCAGGCCGTTCCAGAGTCTAGGGGCAACAACTGAGAAAGCCCCCCAGGAGGTATTTTTTTAATACAGGATGCTAAAGAACTAGCTTGATATTTGACTGAAAACCAGAAATACAGCTGGCAGAAATCAATTTGAAGCTAGCCCATTCTACAGCAATTAGTGAGTAAGAAGCTCTTTCTTATTTTCAGGATTTGGTAGTGAGAGAGGTAGAATTGTGTTGCAAGAACGGTTGTGACTGTCAGAGGTGATATGGCCAATATTTTAATGAGCTTGCACCAGGAAATTCTATGCTTCTGTCGAAAACAATGATTATTTTTAAGCAGTGTTAAAAACTCTGTTGAGTTGAGAATCTGGCTGGGAAATTCTAGGAGCTGTAGTTTTTTAAAGTAATTTTTCCCAGGTTTTGGCTAGAAGTCAGGCATAATTCATGGTTCACTATAACCTCACCATCACTAAGAGCTCATGAAATTATCTGCCTTTGCTGTGTGGTTTTTAAATACTTAGCAAGTCTCCATATGAAATATTTTAGAAGGAACAACAGTAAATTCCCTCAAAACACATATCTTGTTGGATCCCCTTGGCCCAGACTTTTTGCAGGAACTAAGAAACATCAAATTCTTTGTAGACAAACTGAGACAAGATAGCATGGCATAAAAGTGGGCAGTTTAATTCAAACTATTATTGTTTAGATCTAAACGATGGATTTAAAGGGGGAAAGGCTATATAGCATAGTTTAAATGCACAGTAGAAGAGGAGAGAGTGGAGTGGTCTGAATGTTGGACTATGATTCTGGAGACCAGGGTTTGAATCTCCACTCAGCCATTGAAACCCATTAGGTGACCTTGGACAAGTTACACACTCTCAGCCTCAGGAGAAGGCAGTGGCAAACCTCCTCTGAACAAAACTTGCCAAGAAATATTTAGGGTAGCCATAAGTTGGAAATGACTTGAAGGCACACAACAAGAACAGCAGAAGAAGAAGAAGGTAGACAATCTTCAAGCTTTTAGAAGAGCTATACAGTTGCCCCTCTTGCAGACTTGAAGTCTACGTTTTTGCATGTTCACAGAGGGGCAACCTCCACTAAAATCAATGGGGCACATGTCCACGGGGGCACACCCCATTCAAGCCTATGGGGCTTGAATATTGGCAAATCTCCATTTTCACAGGGGGGTGGTGGCCCAGGATGGATCCCCTGCAAAAACAGAGGACCAACTATACTTCTTCCATTTGTCCTAGGTAAATTTGTGATGTGTGTTGGTTCTGTGTTGCCCTTCTGTTCTTTCCTTCATTGTTAAAAGTTATTATAGTGGAGCACACCATTCTGTCAATAGGTTTTAAAAATCAGATTCTGATAATAAACAAAAGGTAGATATATTATCTCTTGCCCCTTTCTGCACAGTGACTGCATGCAAACACAAATAGCCAGTGTTTTATTGATGACTCTGATCATCTATTAGAAAGAAGAATGGAAGGGCTGAGCAGAGGGCCTTTGCAGACTGCCAGAAATAATGCAGTTTAAGGCCACTTTAACTGTCCTGGTTCAGTGCTAAGGAATCATGGGAACTGTAGTTTATTGTGGCACCCAAGCTTTCTGACAGAGAAGGTTCAATGTCCCAGAAAAAAATACAATTCCCATGATTCCCTAACACTGAGTCAGGACAGCTAAAGTGACCTCAATCTGCATCATTTCTGGCAGTGTGTAAAGGCCCCCAGTCTCCCTTAAACACAGAAGTTTATCAGAATGGCCATCCCAATTCTAACAGTTCAGCAGCTGCACATGGACAAGCAATGCAAAGGGTATGAGCAGAACAGGTTTCAATCCATTATATAGCCTTTTGTGTATGCCAGGCCTGATCTCTAAGGTGCTCTGTACCTGTATCACCCGAAGTGCATCAAGATACAGAAATGCCTGGGAATAGAACTGTTTTGGATTTCAGAGTTTTTCAGATTTTGGAATATTTGCATAGACATAATCTTGGAGATGGGACCCAAGTCTAAACATGAAATTAATTTATGTTTCATATACACCTTATACACATAGCCTGAAGGTAATTTTATACATAGTATTTTTAATCATTTTGTGCATGAAACAAAGTTTGTGTACATTAAACCATCACAAAATAAAAATGTCACTGTCTCGGCCCCCCCATGTGGACAATTTTGGATTTTGAAATATTTTAGATCCAGAATTTCAGATAAGGGAGACTCAGCCTGTGATGATGTCTAACAAAAGAAAACCACATATATTCAGATGTGATTTTATATGTAACATATTTTCCGTCATTATTACTCATTCACATTTGCATACTGACAGATGTTCACCCCCAGTGACACAGAGCTCTACCATTCAGTTCATAGTATTCTCACATTGTTCACACATTCAGTTTTGCTGTTTACTACTATTGTGCAGTGCTCTTCTTTTTTGGCTTAATTTGGTTTAATTGTCCTTCTTGTTGTGTGTTTGAAATGATTACCTGTTTGTGCACTTACTTCCCAAACAGAAAGAATTTGAGGAGTTTTTGAAGAATGCAGGATCCCACCTTGTTGTCATTGACTTTTGTGCAAAATGGTGTGGGCCTTGCAAAATGATTCGTCCTGCATTTCATGTAAGTCTAACATTGCCATCACTCTTCTCCTACTCCTGCCAAATTGTTGCTGTTGTTAATTGCTGTTGTCAGGTTGACATTGACTAATGGTGAGCCTATGAATGAGAGACCTCCAAGACAATCATTAACAACTCTGCTAAAATCTTGCAAAGTCAGTGCTGTGGCTTGACTGATGGAGTCAATCCAGCTGTATTTCAGTCTTCCTCTTTTCTAGAAGAAAATGGAAATCCATTGCTGCTTTCATATTACCAACATTGCATAACTATGTTGTTACTTTAAAGGAGCTGTCCAAGATGCTGAACCTAAATTGGTGACAGGCTTCAGCACCTTGAATAGCTTTTTTGAAGATCAGGCCTGGAACAGAGGGTTCCTCACACTACTGACATGGAAGACACTAACTGGCAAGGACCAAAATCTGAGAACCAATGTGTTATACAGAGTGAGGCATCCCCCTCAGGCTACAGATTTTGAGTTGAGATGAAAGAGCAGTAAATTGTTACTTCTTATCTATATTGTTAACTGCCATCAGGTCAACTTTGACTTATGGCAACCTTATGAATGAGAGACCTCCAAGTCACCCTATCATCAAAAGCCCTGCTCAGGTTTGCAAACTCAGGGCCATGGCTTCCTTGATTGAGTCTATACACCTCTAATGTGATTTTCCTTTTTTTCCCTACTGCCTTCTACCTTGCCAAGCATTGTCTTTTCTAGCGTGTCATGTGTTCTCATGACATGTCCAAAGTACAAAAGTCTCAGCTTAGTCATCTTGGTTTCTAGGGAAAGTTGGGCTTGTTTTGCTCTACAACCCATTTATTTATCTTTTTGGCAGTCCAGGATATCCACAGAATACTGTTATTACTATTGTATATTTACTGCTAAATATGGGGAAAGGTGTTTGAGGTTATTTTATTTATTTATTTATTTTGTCTGATGCATCAAAATACTTTTGCTAGCTTTGTGTAGCAATTGTTGTTAAATTGGACAGCTGAATGGATGAGGGAACCATCGGCTGCAGTTAAACTCAGGCAACCAAATGTCTTCAGCTGACCCTGGGAAAGCAGAATGAGAGTAGCAACAGTCTAAGTACCAGCCTAAGGAAGAGTGGGAGAGCAAAAGCTGAGCTTTCCAAATTTCTCATCACACTTAAAGACACAGTATTGTATTCAATAAAAGTTGGCATAACTGTACAAGAGCCAATATGATGTAGTGATTAGAATGTTGGATTGGGAGGAGCCGGTTTTTAATTCCCACTGAGACATGAAACTCCTTGGGTGACCTTAAGTCAGCTGCAGCCAGAGCTATCTTACAGGACTGTTGTAAGGAGGAAGCTAAGAGGAAGAGAACTATGCATGCCACCTTCATCCCATTTGAAAAAATTGGATATAAGTATAATGAATAAATGAAAAATAAATGTAGAGCTCAATAGGATTCTAATCTTGAGAAGGAACCCATATGAGTAGATGGAACAGTATCAACTATGATTAAAGAATTTCTCACCATGGAAATAAAATGAGCAGGAAAGGTATGACTGAATCACACAACTGTTACATGCCCTGGGGTAAGTAGTAGTAGTAGTAGTAGTAATAGAACTATTCATAATAATGATGGTGGTGGCGGTGACAGTAATGCCCCCCCCCCAAAGAAACTGGCAGAAACATTATTCACCCATGCTATGATCACTGGTAGAATGGACCTCCTTCTCCCCATGCATCTGATGCCCTGAAGAGTAGGTGGGGGGGAGTTACAATAGTGGCAATAGTGTCACAATCATGACTAAGTATGTGAATACAGAACAGTTATTCGGTTTGTGAATAACAGAATAATTGTGAATGACAATTGTGAATACATAACATTTATGGATGAGTAAGTTATGGATGTTCCATAATCAGGATTGCTGTTTAGTAATGATTATGACACTATTGCCACAATTGTAACTCACACCCTCCAAAAAAAAAACGTTTTTACCAAGCATCACTTGCATGGGGAGGAGGAGGTCCATTCTGCCAGTGATCAGAGCATGGTTGATTGATGTTTCTGTCAGGTTTGGTCAGGCCAGGAAAGTTACTTAGGCCCACTCCCAGCCACTGTGGGGGAGTGGCATTCAAACGACACACACCCTCAAAATTTGCAGAAGCCAATCCGATGCCACAATCTGGTCCTTTGGACTGGATCAAAAAGGAGCTGGAATTATTTGGCTCCTGGTGGTGGATGGCTTGAGACCACCACCGCAGCCCACTTTGGAAGTGGCCCATGTGGTCAGCAAGGTCCCAACACAATCGCAGCTGGAGCGGCCAGAGGCCACTCCCTGCCACCCATCTGCTTTGCCCCCTAGTTAAATATACTATTTAAACATAGCTGGTACAGAATACTGATTCTCATCTAGCTACAATCACAAGGCATAAGGAAGACAATTTGGAAACATGAGCAAGCTGCCTTCTACAAAGTGCCAACTGCTCATACCTTATACCTAATACCAATTGCCATATCTAGCCTAGTCAACTATGACTGACAACAGGTCCTTCAGGGGTTGAGCAGCATTCTTTTGTATCCCTTCTTGGGGATCTCTGGCGTTCCTTCATGGTCTGCCATCTAAGTGCTAATCAGGCCTAACTCGCCTTGGCTTCTGAAATCAGATGAAATCCAGTGTGTAAAGCAGCCAAATTGCTATTTAGAGGTAGAGCAAATTGCTAATGCATCTTGCTAAAGATCACAACAATGGGCTTTTAGCACTAGGAGTGAGAGGAGTTTGGGATTTATTTTCTTTTAATGAATCAATGTGTAAGTCTCAAGGGTGATTTGGGGAAAAGATTTTAAAGGTAGCGGAGGAAGTATGCTCATAAGACAAAGTATGGATCACCTGCCCTTTTCTAGCTATATGCTGAACAAATACCAACAGCTTTGTTCCCTCCATAGACCACTGAGTCATCGTGTCATGTCTATTCCTACCTGATGATAGGTAAAGCCCAGTATAAACACCACTAATACTCTACTGCAAAGCCTAATACAATTACTTTTTTGAACTATAACTCCCAAATCCACCTTGTTGCCTCATAGTTCTCCTATTATGCTAAAGGGAAGGGCCATTTTCAGCTCCAATGCATCCTCAAACAAATAACACTTTAGAAGGTAAAATAGGTCCCCCTGGAGTCAATTAAGGCTAAAAAAAAGGTGGGGGTGAGCATGCTATGCCATAGAAAAGCACTAGTTGATGACCCCCAACTTTTCCAGTTAAAATATAGAGTTTGGGATATACTCACCGTGTAAGACAACCCCTCTTCCAACGCACACCAAATAAAAATTAAAAAAGCATCAGATTTGATTTCAATATGGTAATTTTAATTCAAATGCTTATGACATGCAGGTACTTAGCAAGAAAACTTTCACTTATAAACACAACAAATTACAGTGTGTTTTGGACCTTACTTTTTAAAAAAAGTAGTCCAGATTTAAATACTGGGGTTGGGGGGGAATGAGAAAGTGTTAGGGGGAAGGACTGCCAATATACTAGGTGATGCATTCTGGGGTATGTACAATTTGCGGCCAAGTAAGTGACCCTGGGCATCTCACACACTCTCAGCCTCAGAGGATGGTAATGGCACCCCCCATTTGAAGAAACATGCCAAGAAAACCCCATGATAAGGTTGCCTTAGGGCAGGGGTCTGCAACATTAACCTACCTGGGGCCGGTTGCTGGCCCCCAGGTCTTCCAGCAGGCCGGGGGGGGGAATGGTGGTGCGCGTGCTCACGCGCGTGCATGCACCCACCACTGCCGCTGCCACGCGCATCACAGCCACCATTTGGCTTGCCAAAATGGCAGCCGCGACTCGTTTGCGCATGCGCAGGACTACTGCGCATGTGCAAATGAGTTGCAGCCGCCATTTTGGCAAGCCAAATGGTGACCGCGACACGCGTGGTGGCGTGGCGGTGGGAGCGCATGGCAGAGGCGGGGGTTGGTGGCAGCTGGGGTTAGTGGCAGCTGGGGTCGGCGGGGGTCGGCGGGTCGGGGCGGCCCACAGGCCATAGGTTGCCAACCCCTGCCTTAAGGTCTCCATAAGTCAGAAAAGACTTGATGAGACACAAGAACAACAAAAAAGTCTGCAATTGTTTCCTAGGTAGTACAGGGAATAGGAGCCAGCATGGTGTAGTGGTTTGAGTGTTGGACTACCACTCTGGAGACCTGGGTTTGATTCCCCACTCTGCCATGAAACCCACTGGGGGAACTTAGACAAGTCACACACTCTCAGCTTCAGGAGAAGGCAATGCCAAACCTCCTCTGAACCAGTCTTGCAAAGAAAACCCCAGGAGAGGAACGCCTTAGGGTTCCTCTTTCCTCCTCTTCTTCCTGCCCCCACCTCTTTCCTCCTCCGTCCTCCTCTCTTTCCAGGGCTTTTTTCCCCATCCCCGACCCTTCCTCCTCCGTCCTCATCTCTTCCAAAGGCTTTTTCCCACCCTCACTTCTGTCCTCCTCCTCCTCCTTATACCCAGCGTATAAGACAACCCCCAACTTTAACCCCAGATTTTCCTGGGTTAAAAGTCATCTTATACGCCGAAAAATACAGTAGATTCAAATTAGACAATGAGAAAATTAAAATTGTTAAAGATTTCTCATACCTTGGATATAACATCGTTCAGAAGAAGAGATAAGAAGACTAGGAATGGGAAGGGCAGCCATGAAAGAGCTAGAGAAGACCCTAAACAGTAAAGATATACAAGTGAGCCCTAAAGTTAGAATTGTCCAAGTCATGGTATTCCCCATCATTACGTATGGATGTGAAAAAGGTGGATAAAAAGAAAATCAACTCATTTGAGATGTGGTGCTGGAGAAGAGTGCTGAGAATACTATGGACAGCCAGAAAGACAAACAAATGGGTCCTGTACAGTATCAGCCTCAAACACCCCTAGAAGCCAAGATGATCATACTGAAGCTATCATACTTTGGCCACATCATGAGGAGGCATGATTCATTAGAAAAGACAATAGTGCTGGGAAAGATTGAGGGTAGGAAAAAGAGAGGAAAATCACACACCAGATGGCTAGATTCAATTAGGGAGGTCATAGCCATGAATCTGCAAAACTTCAGCAGAGCAGTAGAAGACAGGGAGTCTTAGAGATGTCTCATCCACGGGGTTGCCATGAGTCGAGGTCAACTCGAGGGGACCTAATGATAACTAAAATCTTTAAGAAACCAAATTGCTTGCTAAAGAACTCCTGCACATCTACTAAAGCCCTGTTGTGTATTGCTGAGAATTTTGAGAAGTGTTTTAGCATGTACCCTTTGGGATGCTGGTCAGTTTATTGGACCTCAGCAGGTACCATATGAATGGTATGCATCCCAAGCCTACCTTTATTTATGTGGAAGCTAGCTACCTTGATTTCCAAAGAACTTACAAAAGGAAAACAGTTGCTGGATTATATAAAGCATATTTTTCCTGGCTCACTGTCCTTACCAACACTCCCATGTGCCTGCATTTTACAAGAAATGCTAATAGTCTTTTGGGCAGTTTGCCAGCTGAGTGAATCTCTCATTAAGAGACTCTCAGCCACCTTCTAACTGATCCTGTGGAATGCATTTGAAAACCACTGCTTTAAAGGGAAACTCATATGATTGCCACTTTTTCCTTTGAAAAGCTATTGGCCTCTGTCTCCATTTGCTGCCTCTCCCATGCCAACAGATCACAGCAATTATGACTATTGCCAGGCAGAGGGATGGAGCACCACCTAGCCCAGTCTACTCCAAGCAGCTCAAAGAACTCTCAAAATGCATCAATGCTGAGCCTGTAACAACCCAAGACAAGCTAAAAGCATCAGCATGGCAAAGACACAGGAATCCATCAGCAAAGAAAGATGCATCGGATTCCGTCTAGCAAAAGTTAATCACAAGTTGGCTAACTTGAAATCAATATGGTTTATTTCCAAATAACAATTGGTTTATTTATCTTATTCCTATTTCAATCCTGCCTTATACAATCATTTTAGACAACATTAAAACAACGTGAATGGTTTAAAACAAGACAACAAAATAAATAAAACCCATAACCCTCCTCTCAAAAGATCAGAACCATGACTGGGTAGATGGATAAGATTTAATTTGAAATGAGGCTGTCCATTCCATCTGAGCCTCAAAAGGAGGGTGTTCCTTAATCCAGGAGTGCCACAACCCAAAAGGCCCTCTCCTTCATCTCCACACAACGTACTGCTTCCAATGATGGGACAAATAAGAAGATTCCTGTTGCACTGGTTGTGGGAGGGAGAGCTTTGGAGACAGAGGTCTATCATGCCCACTTCCATACAAGAATGACAGACTTTCAGGAAGATTTGATCTAGGATTATTCAATAATGTTGTGAGGCATGTGTTTACCAATGTCTGGCCCTGTTCTGCCATGAAGTTTTCCTAGCCAATGTTTTTACAGCCAACATGTTGACATTGTTGTCTGTTATTCCATACAATTCTGGCAAAATCATCTTCTGTCTTCACTGGACCCAGATGGAAGTGGCACTATGGAAAATATGGAAAATATGCATTCCATATTTGCCTACTGGACTGTTTTGAGAGTGCTATGCTGGATTGTGTCTATAAACAGGTAAATCAGAAGCATTGAAGAAAAGGCATCTTTGAAATTCAGTGAGGGAGAAGGCCTGACTACTTCCAGGATTCCATGTTAGGGAGAGAGAGTGAATATATTTATACCTTGTTTTGCATAGGATATCAAAAAGACAGAGGATATGAAAACTCCCTGGGCCTAGGGATGATTTTTGTGTTGGGGGGGGGAGGTCATAGCTGGGGAGGAAATATTAAACCTGCCATATAATGCACCATAATCCTGACCTGGATCAAAGGCCCTGTATTTCAGAGTTTCAAAAATTGCATAGTTTCTCTTAACCCCACTACTTTCTCAGGGTCAGGAGATATGAGAGAGCCTTGTTGGTGGCTGCTCCCAGGCTATGGCCCTCCTTCCATGGGAGGCTAGGCTAGCCCACCGTGACCAGCATTTTTCTTCTGCGCACCAACAAAGACCTTTTGTATGCTTTTCAGCTATAAACTGATTGTCTTTTAGCAGGGGAGGGACAGTGCTGCACTTTTCTACTAGTGTTTTAATGTTTTTATACTGTTTTAGATTAGTGCTGTTCTTAATAGGACGGTTTATTTAATTTTCCCATATTTTTTTAACATTGTAATTGGTTTCTAGATGTGTTGTGAGTTGCCCTGGGTACCATATTGGGAGAAAAAGTGGGATATAAATGAAATGAAACCTTTAACGAAACTATATCCAAGAGCCACTGGTATATCTTTTATCTAGTGCCAGCAGAGATTTGATTTTTTTCCTCTCCTCCTCCCCCTTCCATTGTAATTCTCTATGATATCAAACATGTGCTGGGGTTTTTCCTTAGTTCACAGGTTTTTAGGATAGGTGGGGAGTTAGGAGGAAGAAGAAAGTTGTGACATCCAGTGGAAGTATACTATTGGATCCTGATCTATATATTTAATGTAGTTTCACCATCAGAGACAGCATGATGTAGTAATCTGGGTGTTGGAGAAGGACTCCAGGGGACCAGGGTTCAAATCCCTGCTATGCCATGGAAAAGCACTGGTTGATCCTGGCATATTCACTCTCAGCCACAGAGGAAAGCAAACCCCCCATGAACAAATCTTGTCAAGAAAACCCTGTGATAGCGCTGTGTTAGGGTCACCCTAACTCAGAAATGACTTGAAGGCAACACCAAAAATAAAGTTTAACCTTCCGGAGACAAAATCTTACTTTTAATATCATGCCATTTATGTTTTTTGATCTAAAGTCTTCTGAAGGCTTACGTTACTTTCACAAAACATTGGTGCTACAGCTTTAAAAAGAAGAAAGGGTTAGTGGAAGAGACACTGAAGGATTATTGAGACATAAACCAAAAACTGAAATGGTGATTCAGACCAAACCAGTTTCTGTGCCAACTAACATAATTGGTCCTTTTTTTGTTTTGTAGCAGTTGGCTGTTCAGTATGAAAATGTGCTATTCGGTATTGTTGATGTGGACTTGGCAGAGGTAAGATGCTAAATTCAGAGGACAGATTATGTTGCATGTTTCTATTTCTTACACATTTGGAGAGTACCAGATTAAAAAAGAGAGTATTAGGGTATTTCCCAAAAGTAGACCTTATTCGGTATGAAAATGTGCTATCCTGCATTGTTGGTGGGGATTTGGCAGAAGGAAGTTAACTAAATTAAAGGACAAATTAACTTGAGCCTTTCTTTCTGTTAGAGCAGCCTTTGCCAACCAGCATGGCTGTATATTCTGACACATTTGGAAGGTATAAGATTAGAGAAGAGAGTATTAGGATATTGCCCAAAGGTAGACTTTGCTTCATAACAACTGCTTTTCTAGAGCAGACCAATGGTCATCCAGTCCAAGATTCTCATTCCAAGGCAGATTCTGCTAAAAGCATCTTTTCCCATCCTGGCTCCTTCTAGATGTGTCAGATTACAACTCTCATGAGTCAATGTAATTTCTGATCAGGAATGGTGGGAGCTGTAGGCCAAAATATCTGCAGGGATCCTCGTTGATAAAGATGCTCTAAAATCCCATGACATGGGCCCTGTCTGCACCACCATTTTTCTGTTGGCTCCCAGACTTGAGAATCAGCTTGAAACCTGACTTGAAAATATCTTCCAAGGACTTGAGACCTGACTTGAGACTTGCAGGAAAAGACTACATCACTGCCCATCCCTGTAATCCAGTGTATGCTTTACAGCCAAACCCTTGTTAACCAGACCCCTGTCTTCTGTACAGGACTGGGTTTTTAATTGTGTTCTATAAAATATAATAATAGTAAAAGTAATAATGCATGATGATAAAAAGAAGAAAAAGGAAAACTAGTAATCAGAATAACAACACAGCACCAAACAGTACATCCAAAAGTTTAATGAGATGAATTTGGCTTTGTTTTGACAATTCAGCAGAGTCAAATCTGATACTTCCAAGCAGATACCGATTATGATGATGGTGGTGGTGGTGGTGATGGTGGTGGTGGTGGCTGGAATCCTGTTGGGAAGTTACAAATGAGTAAACACCATAGTTACAGTACTACACAGTGAATCCCATCCCAGTTTTCTGAATATGATCAATGGGGGGGTGGGAGTGGGTCTGTTCTCCTGTCAGTCAAGATGCAGCTGGCTGGCATTCCCAATCTCCTTGGCATGAGGTCCTGCTTCTACCTGTCACACCAGAGATTGCTCACTGGGTAGGAACATCAGTTAGCTGCTTCCCATTCGACAAGGGAACAGACCCCCATTGATCATAGTGGCTGCTGCCTGGTAAATGGGATTTGGAAAACTGGGATTGGATTCACTGTGTAACTATGGTGTTTACTCATTTGTAACTTCCCAACAGGATTCCAGCTATCATCATCATCATCATCATCATCATCATCATCATCATCAGTATCTGCTTGGAAGTATGAGATTTGACTGCTGAATGAATTGTCATAACAAAGCCAAATTCATCTCATTAAACTTTTGGATGTACTGTTTGATGCTGTGTTGTTATTCTGATTACTACGGTTTTCCTTTTTCTTCTTTTTATCATCATGCATTATTAATACTTTTACTATTATTATATCTTATAGAACACCATTAAAAACCCAATCCTGTACAGAAGACAGGGGTCTGGTTAACAAGGGCTTGGCTGTAAAGCCAATTATGGGATGGGCAGTGATGTAGTCTTTTCCTGCAAGTCTCAAGTCAGGTCTCAAGTCCTTGGAAGATACTTTCAAGTCAGGTCTCAATCATGAGGTCCTGCTTCTGCCTGTCACACCAGAGATTGCTCACTGTGGTAGGAACATCAGTTAGTTGCTTCCCATTTGACAAGGGAACAAACCCCCATTGATTGCAACAGCTGCTGCTTGGGAAGTGGGAATTGGGTCCCTCTGTGTGCTCTAAAGTAGTAGCTATGCAAGGATCATAGTGCATAACTCTAGGTTACACATTTGTAACTGTCCAACAGGATTCTAGCCAATATTTATTTCCTACCTGCCTCTCCTAATGAATCAAGGCAAGGAAAAAGAACAAATAACATAACACAAAACATAAGTTAAAAGGGCAAATAAAACCAATACCTATGAAAATCCATTGATACATATTTTGAAATTTCTAATTTAAAAATAATCTGGAGAGGTCTCCTGAAAAAGACTGGTCTTTACTGATGTTTTAAATGCAAACATCTGACAAATCTCTTCCAGCAGGTCATTCCACAATCTGGAGGCAGCCAAAGAAATGCTCTCTGTGTAACAGCCTAGTTTTGGCTGACTGAAATATATATCCATAGAGGATGTGAGTATACAGAGTGGGTTATAGGAAATAAGATGATTCTGTAGGTAACCTGGACCCAAACCATACAGGGGCTTTAAAGGTAATAACCAACACTTTGTACTTTGCCCAGAAACTAATTAGGAAAACTGGGAAATACTGGGTACAGCTCAAATAGATAAGGTGTAAAACACATTGACTTTGTTTTTTCTCATATTTTTTTCTTAGAGATTTCTTTCAAAAATTCAGCATCTGGTATATTGTAAAGATGTTCTTGATTTCATGATATATCATGCCATCTCTCTTCCCCAGGATGTGGCTGATCTCTGCAATATCATCACCATTCCAACATTTCAGTTCTTCATGAAAGGAGAAAAGGTATTTGTGTCCTTTCAAATACAGCCTAGTGGACTAGACTGTCTGCAGCTTTGTTCTTAACTTACAGGCTCCACTCTAACTCTTTTTTGTCCTGGCTCTAACCCCCGGTTGCACATAGCAGGGGTTAATGAAATTAACTAAATGAAAATTTGCAGGCTTGATCTGCATGTCTTACTGGTCCTAGCAACCACTCCACTCACAGACCCACACTTGAATTCCAGGACAGTCAAGACAGGCTTTGACCTATGTAGTCTGCTGGCTATTGTCTTATGTAGCCAAAGAGAGCCATGATTTGGCTATAATACAGGCACGGTCTGTGGATTTCATTAAGGACTCCTGCCCTTCCCCTTGTAGCCTAAATCTTTATCACAACAACAACAGCAAATAGTGTCACTAGAGCAAATATTGCTGCTATTTCCCCCCTAAGTTAAGCCATTCACCTTGCTCCGTTTGCCATGATCTGAAAATAGCAGCATGGAAGTATATGTATAGGCATCTCTAATTTTTGTTTGTACATCAAGTACCTAAAAAATGATACATTAACATTCTTTTGGGGGATTGAAAGGACCCTCTTTGGTAAGTTTCATACTTTGGTCTTTATCCTGATCTAATTATCAGTCTGACTTTAGCATGACTTTCTTAATCTTCACTCTGACCATAGCACTTATGTAAGACAAAAAAGCAAGGGTGTCGAACTTTTCATACTCCAGATGTTTGAGTCTACAACTTCCAACAGGCCCATCCAGCATGGCTATCACTAAGAGATTCTGGGAATGAAGTCCAAAACATCTGAAGGATCAAAGGGTTATCCCAGGGTATCTTGGGAACTGTAGTACATATGAATGAATGTTAGAACTCTGTAGTAGAGAATTTTATGTATTTCACCAAAATAAAAATCCCAGGATTCCTTAGAATGGAGCTCTGACAGTTAAAGTGGTCTCATACTGATACAACTTCACAGTGCAGTTACAATTTCTTGAGACAATGAGTTGCCTAATGCCAGAAAGGCTACAATCCTATATGCGCTTAGCTGAGTTCCCATAGAACTCAATAGGAGATATTTTTTGTTCTGATTAGGGATATAAAGGATAGTTGTATATCTTCTTGTCTTTGACAAGATAGGATTTTTCATCACATTGAGGGACACATTGAATATACCAACCACCACAAGATTCTTCATGTTTTGTGACTCTGTGGTGAAATTTTTGTGAAGGGATATTTGCACAAAACACATTGTATTCTGCTTGCACACACATTCGCATATACATACATATACACATACATGTTTGCACAAAACAGTTGCATTTTGTCCTACATACAGTAGTTTTTGCACAAAATATTGTTTTGCAAAAATCCTTATCATTTTCCCCCTCAAAGAAAGCCCAAAATGCAAAAAGAAAAAAGAAAAAAACCCTCTCCTAATCTCATCCACTGAAATTAATTTTTTTCTATTTTCAAAATAAGGAAATAATTAGATCAGAATCCTTTCAGGATTTGTTGTTGCTGCTAATTGTCTTTAAGTTGATCCCAACTCATGGTGACTTTGTGGATGAGACATCTCAAAGACACCATACCCTCTACTACTCTGCTTAGGTCCTGCAAATTCAGGCCCATTGAGTCTAGCCATCTGGCTGGTGTCTTCCTCTCTTTCTACTGCTTTCTACCTTCCCTAGCATTATTGTCATTTCTAATGGGTCATGCCTTCTCATGATGTAGTCAAAATATGACAGCCTCACTTTCATCATCTTGGCTTCTAGGGAGAGTTCAGGCATGATCTGTTCTAGGAGCCATTTCTTTGTCTTTATGGCTGTCCACCATATCTTCAGCACTCTTCTCCAGCACTGCATCTGAGTTTATTTTCTTCTTCTTCTTATCTACTTTCTTTACAGTCCAGCTCTTGCATCCTTAAATGGTGATGGGGAATACAATGGCTTGGATGATTCTACATAACTTTAGCGCTCAGTTGTATATCTTTACACTTTAGGATTTTGCCTAGTTCTTCATAGCTGCCCTTCCCATTTCTAGTCTTCTTCTTATTTCTTGGCTGCAGTCTCCATTTTGATCAATGTTTGATCCAAGGTATGGGAAATCTTTAACTATTTTGATTTTCTCATTATCTAGGTTGAATTTATGTAGCTCCTTTGTGGTCATTATTTTTGTTTGCTTTATTTTCAGCATTAAGGCTGCCTTTGCACTTTCTTCTCTGACTTTCCATTAAAGTTCTTCCAAGTCTATGATGTTTTCTGCTAGTACTATGATGTCATCATCATATCTTAGATTGTTGATGTTCTTTCCTTTATCTTCACTCCTCCTTCTTCTGAGTCTAAACCTGCTCTTCATATGATATTTTCTGTGTACAAGTCGAATAGGTGATAGAATGCAGCCTTGTTTGACCCCTTTTGCCAATTGGGAACCATTCTGTTTCTCCATATTCTGTTCTAACCATAACTTCTTGTCCTAAGTACAAATTTCTCATCAGGACTATCAAATGGGGTGGCAATCCTATGTCTTTAAAGGTGAGCCATAGCTTTTCATGATCTATTATTCAGTCAAAAGCTTTGCTATAATCTGTAAAGCACATGCTGATTTTCTTCTGGAATTCCGAGGGATGCTCCATTAACCATTGTATGCTTGCAATGTGGTCCCTAGTGGGGCACTACAGTAAACATAAAAACACTAAATATAAAAATCAATTTGCATGTAGTTATACTTTCCTATAGGTTCTGTAAATGCAGTCATGAATCCCGCCATTTGTTCTGCATACAGCCCCCTCTCTCAGTTGTGAGTTGGTGGTTAGTGTATTAACTAACAGTTATGAACCAGATGAGCTCACAATTGTGATGTCCATTGTGCTATCGGTTGCACAACTATATAGTCCAGCATAAATGCCCTGGAGTATATTTATGCTAACTAAGGTCTCAATTCAACACCCCCTCAACATAGTGTCAAGATCCGCTGCAGACCTTACGCTACACTGACCCATACACCACACTCTGACTTACTTTACAACCATGAAGCCACCTCTTATAGGCATTCTGTGCTTCAAATGAGCAGGTGGAATTGAAGGTCTGTCTGTTCCTCCCAAATAGCTGGGTACACAACAATGTCATCAGCACTGAAATCCACAGGGGTCCTCTGGAAATCTAGTACTTCTATAATCATTGTGTATCAGGCTGGGGGTGGGATTGCCAAATGCTTTGAAGTAAGCTGGGAGAGGTGCTTTGGGTGCTTTGCAGAGGAGATGGGAATACCAACCTCTACAGCACCTGAAAAAGCACATCTGCAAGCATAAGAGACCTGTACACATGCGGATGTCCCAACCTGAGTTCTAGCCTATAAGTGCATAAGATCTTGGCTTTACATCCATATCAACCTTGTATAGCATTAAAGCATTTCATATGGGAAAGGAGCAATATTTGACGCTTGGACTTATACCTCACTCTCGTGTGTGTGTGTGTGCGCGCGCCTTCAAGTCACCTGTCAATTTATGGCAACCCCATGAATTTCATAGTGTTTTCTTAGGCAAGGGATACTCAGAAGTGGTTTTGCCAGTTCCTTCCTTTGAAATGCAGCCCACAGCACCTGGTATTCATTGGTGGTCTCCCATCCAAATACTAACCAGGGCTGCTCCTGCTTAGCTTGCAAAATCAGAGGGGATCTCTAGTATTTAAGGTAGTTAGGCAGCCCCTTTATTATACTAAGTTTTGCGTAATTCTAACAGCACACATAATCAGGTCATCTGGTTACAGTTGCTCTCACTATATTCAGATGCACTACATTTCTATCAAATTGATAGTGATTCTTTCTGCTCATACACACACTTATTTGTGTTAATTTGGGCCTTTTCTACATTGTACACAACCCTGAATATTGGAGGAGAAAATGTAAAAAATGGCTGTTTAACTTTTGAGTGGAAGCACATTCTAGCCAGTAGAACTGTTATATTCAGATTGCAGCCATGGGGAATGAAAACACTGGTTTAAGCACCATTTAAGCAATAACCTCTTTGTCATAGTGATTCAGTGCAGTTGCATTGCTTCAGCTCCATTACATTTGATAGATTTTAAGCAGCTTGTATCCGGGATTGTAGCCTAAGGGTGAGAGCAGATATAACATTTTAAGAGTGGTGGAAGACACCGAGAGCAGTGTTTCTGTCTTCCAAACAATTGTATATGTTTTAACCAGAAGCAAGACAAAATAGTTCTATCTATTTATTGAGGAAAAGCAGGCTATAGGGGAGCAGCTATTTGTGAGTGCTCATAATATCTCCAACATACGTTCCAGAGGTTGGCCATGTATCCTTTTTACAGAGGCCATTTGTCTATTTAGAGAGGTGCTGTTGTCCAAGAGCAGTACTGAGCTTAGACATTCTTTATGTGGAGAGCTGGCTGTCCAGTCCAAGCACAGTTTAAAGAAAATGAGCCATAAGAATAGGGAGAAGGGCACTTGCTTTCACCCACCAATACTTACCATCTGGATGAAAGCAAGCATACAGGTCATCTGGTTACAGTTGCTCTCACTTTATTCAGATTTACTTCATTTCTATCAAACTGGTTGTGATCCTTTCTGCTCACACACACACACACATATTAGTACAAGCAAGTTTTATGTAAATTAGCACCTTCTTTTGTTGCCTTTTGGGCAGGGGAGGGATGTGTACGTGGCTACTCAAATCTCCCTTACAACCCCTAATCCTACAATGATTTTAAAATACGATCAGATTGTGGTTGTACAGAAAGGAAGGAAAATGATGAACATGTACACAGGTGAACTACATAAATCTGCTAGTAGTATTTATTTATCTGCTCCTCCCTCTCATTTCAATCTTAATATTTATATCTCACACGTTTAGCATTGTTGTGTAGTCTCAAACAATTTCTAAAAGGTCAGTGAATCAGTAAACAATAAAAGGTATAAAAGAGGAAAAACCACAGGAGCATAAAAACCACAGGAATACCTTCAGACATAACACATACATCTAATTCTATCAGCATCAGACTGCTTCCAGACAATAATTTAATATTTATCATTATGGCTCATTCACCAATGGGTGCTTCCAGACCTTTGTCTTTTACTAGGCAATAGCAGCGTTCATGTTTACAGAGGCTCCAAGTGACATCGGATGGAATCTTGTTGGTGACGTAGGCTGACATAACATTTCAATACACCACTTTATTTCTATTTGTGGTTGCTGTGGAAGATCTCTGCTACACCTCTTCTTCCAACACAAACCCCTGCCTCTTGCAACAGGCATTTGAAGGTGCCGGATTTACTCCTATGGCCAACCACTATCACCCTCTCTGATGTCTGGCAGGTACCCTGGGGGCATGAGACAGTGGCAAGTATTCCTTTTTTCTCAGCTGCAAAACTCCTTGCACCACCAGCCAGTCATTGGGTGTGGGAGAACATACCACTGCCTTCAAACTAGTGTTGTGCTGCTAGCAGTAGTGGAAGTCCAGCAAAAGTACTCTGGCTTCACTGAAACAGGATCTCAGCTAGTATTTGCAGCCCTCCCTTTGTGTTATCAGAGAAAATTCATGAAGAAGATGTCAGGGATGATGGGAGTTGTAGCTCTTCACCTCTGGCTCTAACTCACCACCTTGTTATGCAGCAGAGCTGACCAGCTTTGATCAGTGGTTGATGCTTCTTTCCCAAGCAGCAGAGTTTCAGAGAATAGGCTGAAGACCCTGACAAACTCTCCAAGCCTTCTCACTCTTCTTCCTGAGATGTCTCCAAACTTCTCCAGGATTCTTCTGGCTCTTGTATCTTCCCTCAAGACACCAGACAACTCAGTAGTCTTATATAAAAGATCTACTTTATTCTACTATATACATAAATACTATATGCCCCACAAATCACAATCTCTACACTTCACAATATCTCCAAAACTACTCCACACTACACCACAATGTACATTAGCAAACATTGCAATTTATAGCCATTGTTAGACACCACCCACCAGTCAGTTTCCACCCAGTGGGTGTGTACATTCATTTTGATTGGTTTACATGGATCATCCCATACTTAAGACCAACCCAAGTGTTTCATCACTTTACCTTGACCACTTAATGAGTCTCAGGTGTTTGCAATCTATCACAGGTGTTCTCAATATACCTTCTATAACTTTGTCCTTGGCTCTCAAGGCTTCTTAATTATATTATCTTTTTCACCTGTGTATCTTCCTGATTGCTCCTGCTTAGTCACTTTGACATTCACATACATATTTTTATTTCTATTACTGTATATCCCATGTTGCTTTTTCCTTAACAGAAGAAAAAGATGGACTTGCTGTACATTGTCTGGAAGCACCCAGTGTTGTTGTTTTTTTGGGGGGGAGGGGGGTGTATTCCCCATGTTTCCTGGTGCTGCTTCTGTCTCTGTGTTGTTGTTTTTTTATAAACGGGAGGAAGTCTGCCTCTCTTTTCTTTATTTGGGCGGGTGAGAAAAAGTAACACAATCTCTAGGTTAGATGTTTCTAGTGCTGCTCTTCCAGCTTGTTAAAGAGGTGAGATCTTGATAGGTAATAGCCTATTTATGGCAGGTCAATCCATCAGAGCTTCACCTTTGTTCACTTTTAGGCTGCTTCCAAATGGAGGGTTCTGGATACCTCCTCAATGGGTTAATTTGGTAAGAAAATGTGGAAAAGGAGATGGAAAAAGATGGGGGGGTAACATAGTGGAAGATTAGTTTGTATGGACACATCCTACCCATGTCAAATGCAGTGGAAGAGGCAGGTCAATTCCAAGTTGAAAGTGTCATCTCAAAGCACTCTCAGAATATCCTTTGCAGTGGGCATCATTTTTATCACCTTTTTAGTTTTAATCAGTCTTTTGTGCTAAAAGTTCTAGCTACATTTTTTAAAAGTGGCAAAATATTATTTAAATTAAAAAGGGTTATAGTGTTACACATCTATAATATTGTGATGTATTATGGATACATTTTTAAGTGGTGAAATGATGGGTGGGACCTTCAAATCAATAAATACTTTAGTAAGATAGTTCAATGCACTGAACAGAAAGGTATTTTTGGCCAAAAAAAATTTAAATTAACATTTAGGAGATTATTGCACGGCAAAATAAAGTGTCCTTTCCTCGACTAGATAAGGTTGCCTTATGGGTTGCAAATGGGCTAAGCGCAGCTGGGAGATGGGTTGTAGTCGCCGTGCAACACATTTGGCAGTTTGCCGTGCAATAACACCCATTTGCAACCCGTAAGACAACTTTATCCCATCGGGGAAAGGACGCTTTATTTTGCTGTGTGATAATCTCCTTAGAGATATGACACTACACCATTACCATGCTGTTTTAGAGTAAAAGTATTACAGTGAGCCCTCCACATTTGCTGGGGTTAAGAGTGCAGGACCCCCATGAAAGTGGAAAAACCACAAATAAAAAAGCAGAGGGAACACTTCTCTAGGAATTTCTAGTCCTCCAGAGCAACTCTGTGGTCAACGTCTGCCAGGAGTTCACCATAGAATTGCACTGCTAGACTTACAAATGCTGACCATAGAGTCACGCTGGATGACCTGGAGATTCCTAGATAGACTATATTAATCCCTGAATAATCAAATCCGCAAAAGTCAAAGCCACAAATGTGGACGGATGACTGTATAGCAATCCATATCAGCATAGTGAAACACCTCTCTAATGCTCTTTTTAAAAAATAGCATTTTAAAAATTTTATTTTCACTTCTTGTCTTACTAAACTAGTGGTGGCTAGAAATATCTTTTAAAAAATGGCTCCTATGCATAAGGGTATATTGCTATGCCCCTATAGTCTTACTTTAGAAGAAACACATTATATAGGCATACTATAGAGCTGTATATAACCTATATATAACCTATATATAGCTGATTCAAAAATAATTTAAAACTACTTTTCTGATCACCTCTGCTAAACACTTTGATAAAATGATGGTGAAGTGCATTACTATATTATACGGATATAACACTATGATACTCTCTAATGTGAGATTTTGCTATTTTAATTGTTAAAGCAAATATTATTATAAAGAAATAAATTAATAATTAAAATGATGCCCTTTACAACAAAACAGTGAATCTGTACAAGGTGTGGTTGATTCTGGTACCCAAGGAGTTATTACGAACATTAAAACCATACCATTTAAAAAGAGAGAGAGAAATAGCACTAAGGTCACCAGTGTGGGTGGAACATAAGGGATGAACACAAAAAAAGGCACAGTGTCCCCTGAAAGTGTCCAGAGTTAGTTGTTTGTGGCAAAAAAGCAATTAGTGGTGGGAGATGCCATGCAGAAGCAGTCTTTTTAAAAAGAAAAGGCCTTGATAGGCATGTTAATTCCTTCAAAGTAAATAGGAGTTTCTCAGGGGAGAAGCATTTCAGAGGTTGGGCACCACAACCCCAAAAATGTCCCAGGGTGCACTTACACTGTAGAAATAATACAGTTTGACACCATTTTTACTGCCATGGCTCCGTCATACAGAATCCTGGGATTTGTAGGTTTGTGAGGCACCAGCACTCTTTAGCAGAGAAGGCTAAAGACCTTGTAAAACTACAACCCCCCCCCCCCGATTCCATAGCCTGGAGCTACAACACTTAAAGTGGTATCAAATTGTATTATTTCTGCAGTGTAGATGCACTCCAAGTCACCAACCACCTGATCTCAAAAGGCAAGAACATCTGAAGAAGGGATTGCAAGGACAGATTCAGTACTATAATGGGCAGGCCAATATAGGAGTTTATTGCTTGGCATTTTAAATCGAATTAAGCCTCCTGGGCTGCACCAGGAGACAGGATGGAGGTGGGAATTATTGCATGCTAAATCACTGCCGAATCGCCAGCCACCATCAGCCTGGGTACCAGCCGGGCTCAGCCAGCACTTTTTAGAAGCCAGAAAGTGTTCCGATGGTGGCTGGTGATTCAGTGGCAATTTAGCATGCTATAATTCCTGCCTCCATCCCACCTCCCGGCGGCATCCTGGAAGGCTTAATTCGATTTAAAACGCCAAGCGATAGTCTCCATAGAAGGGATGAACACTTCTCCAGAATTCCTGGTTCTTCAATTAATTTTGTTTTTGTTTTTGTTTATTCCTAGATTTTTGAAATAACTTGTGCTAATGCGAAAAAACTGGAAAAGAAGATTAAAGAGCTGATGTAATCCTTGAAGAAAGCTCCCCTGTATTGCCATGTTATTGTCTACAAATGCCCATAAAATAACTTCTCCATAAGCTGCTATTTAGTTGAAGGTTATGCTCATTCAATGAATCTCCACAGAAATGGTCCATTGAAGGCAGAGATGGAGAGGATCCTGTGTAATGGAACAATAGACTTGTCATTCAGTCATCGTAGAAAGGATGAAATTCAGTTTCATGCCCCATTTCCATAGGGATCATGTTCTGTCTGAGATCACAAGGAATTGCCTAAAGTCTGGAGATGGCATAGATAGCCCCATGTGAGAAAGTGTTCTCTGCAGTTGTCCCACACTTTGAAAGACCTCTTTGGTCTTCAGACCTCAGGAAAGGATTTGGAAGTGTGCTAATTTGGGTTGTAATCCTCTATGAATTCACCCAGGAGTAGCTGCTTTGAGCTTAACAAGACTTGCTTCTAGCAAGGGGTGGGGAAAGTGTGGCCCACTGTTTCTAGATCCTTTAAAGGCTGACTTCTGGTTTATATCCTAGGCCTAAAACTGGTGGGCACTAGAAACATGGTAGAATTGACCCCCATACCCCAAGAAGTCATGGAGGACATTTTTTAATTTTAAAAATATAAAATTGTGTGTGTGTGGCATGGGATGCAACCTTAAGTCTTCAAATGGTGTGTATAGTTGTTCTTTGTGATATCTGTGCCTCACAAACATAAACCCATTTGTCTGAGTGCACAGATGACCATTCAAAGAACTATAGTTATGGGTATGCAACTTTTCCTTTTTGCACCTCAAGTGGTTGTCTGTCCCTAATGTATACCTTTATGCTGTGACTTGCACCTGGTACATCTATACTCAGTTATTGCTACTCTTTGTTTTAAAGAATGTTGCTATTTTTAAATGTTTTTTTTATTCTTGTACTTTATTGTTAACAAGATAAATTAGATTATTTGATATGTTCATGTGGAAGGGGCATGCTAATTAGCTGCCTGGGTCATCTTAGGCTGAAATGTTGTACACAATTACATAGGAGTAAGCTCTGTTGAATTCAGGAAGACTTACTACTTATAATACATGCATTGGATTACACTGTTATTGATACACAGGTAGAAGAGAAATTGTACTTCTATTTTAATTCCTCCTCTGCAGCCTCACCTGTATTAAATCTCCTTGAAGGGGTTCACAGCTGTGTGATCAACAGACTGGATCTGTATAATGGCAGATGAAGGACAGGAGTGTCTTGTTTTAGTAGAAATTGCAGATCGGATGAGAATTCCACCACCCAGCTGCCCCAAGACTTTTCTGTTTAATGCCCCATCCAATAAATTCCATACCAATCCCGCCCAAAATCCTCTGACCTTAAAAAGCAATTTGGGTGCTAGTGGTGGTACAAAAGTTGCTGAACATGATGCTCTTGGAAGAAGTGCACTGCTGTCTGTATCATTTATACCAATATGCTTTAAATATCTACTACATAAAAGAACTGATGGAAGTCAACTGGAAGGCCAATGCAATTTTAGGCTGCATCAGTAGAAGTATAGTGTCTAGATCAAGAGAAGTAATAGTGCCACTCTATTCTGCTTTGGTCCGGCCTCACCTGGAATACTGTGTCCAGTTCTGGGCACCACAATTCAAAAAGGATGTGGAGAAACTGGAGCGTGTCCAAAGGAGGGCAACTAAAATGGTGAAGGGTCTGGAAAGCAAGCCCTATGAGGAACGACTTAGGGAGCTGGGGATGTTTAGCCTGGAGGAGAGAAGGCTGAGAGGTGATATGATAGCCGTGTTTAAATATTTGAAGGGATGTCATATCGAGGAGGGAACAAGCTTGTTTTCTGCTGCTCCAGAGACTAGGACCCGGAACAATGGATGCAAGCTGCAAGAAAAGAGATTCCACCTCAACATTAGGAGGAACTTCCTGACAGTAAGGGCGGTTCGACAGTGGAACACACTCCCTCGGAGAGTAGTGGAGTCTCCTTCCTTGGAGGTCTTTAAGCAGAGGCTGGATGGCCATCTGTCGGGGATGCTTTGATTGGGAGTTCCTGCATGGCAGGGGGTTGGACTGGATGGCCCTTGTGGTCTCTTCCAACTCTATGATTCTATGATTCTATGATTCTATGAGATTGTGAGTGCAGGGTTATCAGTGTGCCAATGACTCATTTTTCTATCTTTCTGTTGGACTCTGTAGAGACAGTAAACATCCTAAATTACTGTCTGGAAGGCTGCATTGGAGATAACAAAAACTAATCAAGAAAAGACAGAAATACTGTGGGGGTGGTGATGGAGTTGCTCTGTATCTAAATACTCAGGCTCTTCTGAATAGAGATGAACTTCTTTTAAAGACTGTTCCTATTTGAGGGCTCCTGAATCCAGTCTGCTTCTGGTAGCCCAGATATCAGAAGTGGCCAAATGGAAACTTAGATCAGTTTTCCAGTAGTGCCCTAGTGACATCAGACATGCCAGTCAGGCATGCTTTGGCAACATTCAGGCTAGACTGCTGTAATGTGCTCTACATGGGACTATTTCAAAATGTGCCTGGAAGCTTCACGTGCTACGAAAAGGAGTCACAAAAGTACTAATTGGAATCTACCAGAGCGAAAAGCGCATAACATCAGAACTGTGATAACATGAATCCTGATTCTTTCCAGGCATATTTCAAGGTGTTGATCTTGAACCAAAATAATAGTACAGTAAAAGTAATAACAACAACAGTGACAACATTGGAATGAAATCACCAGAGAAAGGATCACAATAGCACATTATTTCGAACAGAGAATTGGGATATAAATTATCTAGAATTTTTTTTAAAAAATATTTCCCATCAACAAACTCTGTGGATTCTCAAAGAAAGCCCAATTCAGACATTATTTCTTAGGCAGCATGTTGGCTGCTGGGTAGGGACAGATGGCTCTGGAAATATCTGTAAGCTCCATGTCAATGAGCTCATTGTCAGTGATATAAGAACTAGATGGTGTGCTTCACTTCGATGAAGTGGTTACTTCTCATACTCGTATATCAGTGTATACTATTACCAGGGCAGCTGATCCATGAAGTAATTATACATGACCCAGGGAATCCATGTGGTTTGATGCTGGCCTGTATCACTACTGTGTCATAGATTTCTAGCATAGGATCAGGGTGATGGCAAACTCTCAGGGATGTAGGAGGTACAGGAGAAAGGCCAAGTGATGGCATTGCCACCCAAATAGGAATTTTGGCATGGCAGTTTGAGTGTTAGACTATCGGGGGTTGCAGACTGCCAGAAATAGTGCAAATTGAGTCCACTTTTAGGGTTAGGGTTAGTGCTAGGGATCATGGGAATTGTTTTGTTTTTTTCTGAGACATTGAGCCTTCTCTGTCAGAGAGCTCTGGTGCCACAATAAAATACATTTACCATGATTCCCTAACCCTAACCCTAAAAATAGACTCAATTTGCACTATTTCTGGCAGTCTGCAACCCCCCTATGACTATGAGACTAGGGTTTCTCTATTTCTATGACCACTGAAACTACCTAACTACTGTTGGAATCATGCAATGGGAGGAAATCTTTCCTAGATATGGTAGCATCATCAGGGCAAACACTGAGGGACAGGAAAGCATTGAAGGGATTCAGCTGGAGGACTCCAAAACACAATAGAACTCTGCCATATTAAATGTCCTTGGATTTACACCATGTAGTAAAGGCCTTCCACATGGCTTCATAGATTACTGTAGCAGAATGCCACCTAATGGTGACTGCGAGCATATGCAGTTATACTGCCTTGGATTTTACTGTGTTTAAGCCTAAAAAGTTGGATGGTTGTCAAGTTATCACCAGTCTGGGACAGCATCCAAATAAACCAAATAATCTCTTTTGCCCTGTGATAAATAACTGTCTAGATTCTCATGAAAATCAGTTAGTTTAATGTAGGAAGCAAAAGTTCTATTTGGGAAATTCTGCCTTGTGCACACTTTAAAGAAAGTAAAAATTTATTGCCTCTGTGCCAAATATTCATGTTTATTTTTCCTCTGTAAGTAATTTTTATAACGGATGGGTTTTAACTAGGGCTGTTAACTATTCTTAGCATCTATAGGAATATCTTTTAGAGGAATAGTCCCAAAATGTGGATGCCCAGATGCTGTTAGAAACTCAGACCATTGGTTATGCTGGCTGGGGCTTCTGAAGCTGAAGTCTAACAACCTCTAAACAACCTGATTAAAACCAGTGGCAGCTGGTGGTTCCCATGTCAATGGGCTTGTGAATCTACTCCAGGCTGTAGTCTGAACTAGAAATGAGCTACTCAAGGCCTTTGCAGACTTCCAGAAATAGTGCAAATTGAGTCCACTTTAAGGGTTAGGGTTAGGGAATCATGGGAACTGTATTTTATTGTGGCACCAGAGCTCTTTGACAGAGAAGGCTCAATGTCTCAGAAAAAAACAATTCCCATGATCCCTAGCACTAACCCTAACCCTTAAAGTGGACTCAATTTGCACTATTTCTGGAAGTCTGCAAAGGCAGTGAGCCATGTCCTTAAAATAGGTTTCACACCTTATAGCTCCTAAAGTGTAGACTAGAGGAGATTCATTGCCTTAGTAATGTGGGAGCCACTAGCCACTGCTGAATAAGACTTGCAGTCAAAGTCTTTGTTTCCAGTATTCAAGTGATGTGTGCCATTGCTTATATAACATTACTTAGAAAACATATCCAGAAGTATCCATGTATCAAAGTAAAATAACATATAAATCCACAAAATAGTGATACTTTTATTGGATCAATCAATAAACACAATCTATGTGTTGAAAGTGGGGTTTTTTCTGTGGGTTTTTTGGGCTAAGTGGCCATGTTTGAGAAGATTTTATTCTTGGTGTTTTGCCAGCATCTGTGGCTGGCATCTTCAGAGAATGCTGCCAAGGAAATGAGTGGGGTATATGATATACAAACCTACCAAGAAAATTCAGCAAATGCTACCTTTAGCGAAGGACAGGAGAGAACCTCTCACAGACACAGGAGTTTATCGCATACCGTGCAGCTGTGGACAAGTCCACATAGGGACCACCAAACGCACTGTTCAAACACGAATCAATGAGAGACACTGCAGACTGGATCAGCCATAAAAATCAACAGTAGCAGAATACCTTATAAACCATCCTGGGTATAAAGTGCTATTCAAAAACACTGAAATTTTGGACCATGCCAACAACTATCGGGTCAGAATGCACAGAAGCCATTGAAGTCCACAAACACCTAGACAATTTCAACAGGAAAGAAGAAACCCTTAAAGTAAACAAGGTCTGGCTGCCAGTCCTGAAAAACACCAAAATCAAGACCCAGCATGTACAAATGAAAACCACCCAGGGTCAGGTGTTTCCCCCGCAGATGATCACTAATTAAATAGACACAATGTCTCCTTGCATATCCTCCCACTCTGAGGCCTTGCCATTCAACAACAGGACAATACACAGATTAATATGTAAATCATTCCTCCCAGCCTAGGGTAACACAGTATATGTATACCCCACTCACTTCCATGCCAGCATTCTTTGAAGATGCCAACCACAGATGCTGGCGAAATGTCAGGAATAAAATCTTCTAGAACACAGCCACATAGCCTGAAAAAACCCACAAAAAACTATGGATGCCAGCTGTGAAAGCCTTCAACTTCACATATATGTTGAAAGCTTTCGAAGCTACACTGGCTTTTTCATCAGGCAAAATGTGTTTAAAATCATACAAGAGAAAGGAAAAAAGTGACAATTACTCAAAGGCCTGAATTTTGTCAAGGTGTTGTTGTCCTCAGTTCAGATGGTATGGAGGGGCATCCATGCAGGCAGACATCTCCTCCTTCTGGCCATGTGGGTCTGGGGAGATTCTTAAAGTCCAGGAAATAAACTTTAAATTTGATTAGCAAGAAGTAAAAATGGAAATGGAACACATGAACATAGCAGTACTGGAGGTGAGTTAAAATGGACAGGAATGGGCCACTTTGAATCAGACAACCATACAGTGTTCAATTCAGGGAATGAAAAGACAATAAGAAACGGGGTAGCTTTCATACTAAGAAAAGATGTGGCAAAAGCAGTCAGAGGATACAATGCAAAATCAGACCGAATCATTTCAGTAAGGCTCCATGGTAAATATGAATATCACCATAATTCAAGTATATGCACCAACCACAGAGGCAGAAGAAATTGATAGATTCTATGAAGGAGTACAGGAAGAAATTGACAGCACACCAATACAGGATGTCAAGCTGATCATTGGAGATTGGAACACAAAAGTTGAAAGCAAAGAAGAATCAAAAACAGTAGGCAGATTTGGATTAGGCAAAAGAAATGAAGCAAGTGAATGTCTGATAGATTTTTGTGAAGCCAACAACCTATTCATTGCAAACACATTTTTCATACAACCAGAAAGGAGGCTATACACATGGACATCACCAGATGGTCAACACAAAAATCAAATAAGGCTCCATGGTAAACCTATGGTAGTAATTGGTAGTAAAAGATGGTGGAACGCTATACTGGTGGCCAAGACTAGACCAGGTGCTGACTGGCACAGATCACAAATTACTCATATCAAAAATAAGAGTAAGACTCAAGAAGAAAACAAAACCAGTGATTATACCAAAATATGATCTCAACAGAATTTACTGACAACATAAGAAACACATTTGCATTACTGAGCTTAATAGACCAAGAACCAGAGGAATTATGGTCTGAAGCAAGGGACATAATAAAAGAAGAATGCAGACAGACACTTTCAATAAACAAAAGGGAAGAGAAAAAACCATGGATGGCAGAAAAAAAACACTACAAACAATAAAGAAAAGAAGAGAAGAAAAACAAAAGGGAGATAGGAACAAACTATGAATTATGAATGCAACAGTACAACAGCTTGTGCTGAAAGATTAAAAAAATTACTACAGTGATTAATGCAGAGAAATAGAAGACAACAACAAAAAGGGAAGAACAAGAGATCTATTTCACAAAATCTAGGAAATTAAAGGAAAATTCAAACCAAGGACTGGGATGCTCATTGACAACGACAACGACAATGACAACAACAACAACAACAATTTCTATCCCACCCCTCTGCGGACGCAACCGGGGTGGCTTACAGCATTAAAATAAAATAAAAATACAATATAAAACCCAGAAACCCACCCACCCCTTAAAATAATATTAAACAATCGAGCTATTAAAATATACTTAAAATGCATCACAGTAAGACAAAAAAATATAATTAAATTAAACAATGACAGTAGTTGCAGTAACAATAACAACTACAATAGCGGGGGGAGAGATGGACGGGATAATTACTCAGGAAAGGCCTGCCGTAAGAGATCCGTCCTGACAACCTTTTTAAAGCTAGCTAAGGGGGGAAGCAGATGGCGCTTTGCGCCGTCTTGGAGGCAAGGAAGGGGAGGGGCAGCCTCACGCTGGGCACCCCAACCCCTTCCCGAACACGTCATCGGAGCGCCCGTCGCTTCGCACGACTGGCGCTCCGACGACGTACTTCCGGCACAGCGTCCGCACACGCTGCGGCGGAAGAGATGCCGAAGGTGCGCCCAACGCCTTTTGCAGCGCACCTTCGGCGTCTTGTGGAAGGAGCGCTATTTTAGCACTCCTTCCAGAGCCTGAGAAGCCGCGGATTGGGACCGAGGAGTGCGGCTACCTCGGCCCCAATCCACAGCTTCCCGGGGCAGCCCACGGCCGCCCGTGTGCTTAGGCAGTAAATTGGTAATATGACGGATCTCATCCGGCAGGCCATTCCATAATCTGGGAGCAGCTGCAGGGAAGGACCTCTGGGCGGTTGCAGACGGACTAGTTTTCATAGGCTGCAGAGGACCTGAGTGTGTGGGGTGGATTATACAGGAGGAGGCGGTCCCAAAGATAGGTTGGACTCAAGCCATTTAGAGCTTTAAAGGTGATAACCAACACCTTGTACTGTGCCTGGAAACTGATGGGCAGCCAGTGAAGAGATTTTAAAACTGGTATTATGTGGTCTCTTTTTGATGTTCCCGAGACCAACCTGGCTGCCATGTTCTGTACTAATTGGAGTTTCTGGACCAAGCAAGAGGGTAGCCCCATGTAGAGTGCATTACAGAAGTCAAGACGAGAGGTTACCAGAGCATGCACCACAGTTTCTAGGTCCCTAGCTTCCAGGAAAGGGTGCAGCTGCCATATCAGTCAAAGCTGATAGCAGGCACTCCTGACCGTCGTGTTTACTTGATTTGTCATCTGAAGCGATGGATCCAGGAGTACCCCCATACTGTGAACACAGTCCTTAGAGGAGAGTGTGATCCCATCCAGGACTGGAGGTTGTAGCCCAATACCTGGTTTCAGGGCCACTACTGTGAGTACCTCCATTTTATCTGGATTCAGTCTCAATCTGTTTTTCCTCATCCAGTCCATTACCGCCTTAAGACAATCATTGAGAGGAGAGACACCATCTGAATAACATAATTCAAAACCAGGAAGGAATAAAAATACATTGGATGCAAAACACAGAGGAATTATACAAAAGAGATCACAAAATGAAGGGCACATGGAATGAAGAGCCATCTGAAGATGAACCCCAAGTTTAAAAAAAGCAAGGTGGGGAAAAAAGCAAAGTGGAAACTAATAAGAGAAATAGCAAAAAAACAAATCACCAGGAACAGATGATATTCCCATTGAACTGCTGCAATCCACATTGACAGAGTCAACTCTAGTGCTAATCAACATATGTCAACAGATACGGAAAACAAAACTATGGCCCACAGATTGGAAGTGATCAATATACATCCTCATCCACTCACCACCATTATTTGTAATAAGCTATGTTTGAAATGTTACTGAGAAAACTAATAAAAATACTTTTTAAAAATATACATGCCCATGCACAAAAAGGGAGACATAAGAAACTGCAGTGACTGTAGGACCATAGCACTGATCTCCCACGCAAGCAAAATCATGCTCAGAATTCTGCAACATAGACTCCAACCATACATGGAGAGAAAAATCCCAGAGGTTCAAGTGGGGTTCAGGAAAGAAAGAGGTAACAGGGACCACATTGCAA
The DNA here is from genome assembly GCA_026167975.1 of Phrynosoma blainvillii. Taxonomy (NCBI): domain Eukaryota; kingdom Metazoa; phylum Chordata; class Lepidosauria; order Squamata; family Phrynosomatidae; genus Phrynosoma; species Phrynosoma blainvillii. The sequence goes on from JANUYF010000002.1 coordinate 134,490,892, forward strand.
ACATACGAAGGCTAATGGAGTACACCAGGGAATTCGAAAAGAAAATCAGCATGTGCTTTATAGACTATAGCAAAGCCTTTGACTGCATAGATTAGACCTGCACAACTTGGTAGTTGGTAGGGGCCAAAATTAAAATAGACTAAACTTCTTCAGGCTGTAGATAAGTCTTAATTAAATATTAATTAATTAATAATATTAATTAATATTAATTATTACTATTCAGTAGAATTCCTGTGCCCGGGATTCTCCTCAGGAGAAAGCTGAGCAGCAGAGGAGCCTTTCCTGTCCTTCTCCACCTAGATCTCTCCTCAGGAGAAGGCCAAGTGAAGGGGGAGCCTTGAGGGGCAAGTGTTTGCCCCTCTTCCTCCTCTGCTGTCCAGACTTCTCAGAAGAAAGGTGGGTGAAAGAGGAATCTTGCAGGGTGAGCATTTACCTGTCCTCCTCCACCCATCCTTCTCCTCGGGCCAAAGCCAAGCAGCAGAGGAGTCTTGCAGGGTGGGGTCTTCCTCCTTCACCTATCCTCCTCCACTGCTACCACCTGGCTTTCTCCTTGGACAAAGTAGGGCAGTAGAAGAGCCTTGGAGGGCAAGCATTTGCCTGTCCTTCTCCAATGCTTCCTGGCCTTCTTCTTGGGGAAAAAGCCAGGCCATGGAGGAGCCTTGGGGCAAGCATTTCCCTGTCCTCTTCTTCTACCCAGCCTTCTCTTCAGAAGAAAGGACAGGTGTTCACTTTTCCTCCTCCTCCTCCTCAGGAGGAGACCAAGTGGAGGAGGAGCCTTGAAGTCATTCCACATCCTCGCAGCCCACTCAAAATCCTTTGGTGGCCCACATGCGGCCCCCCAGGCCATATGTTGTGCAGGCCTGGCATAGATCATGAAAGGCTATGGAACATCCTTAAAGACAAGGGATTGCTAACACATCTGATTGTCCTGATGAGGAATCTCTACTCAGGACTAGAGGGTACTATCAGAACAGAACACAGGGAAACAGAATGATTCCCAAATAGCAAAGGGTTAAACAAGGCTACATCTTATCACCTACTTGTTCAACTTATATGCAGAACATATTATAAGAAAAGCAGGCTTGGACACAGAAGGAGGAGGAGTGAAAATAGGAGGAAGGAATCTCAACAATCTAAGATATGCGGATGACACCATAATACTAGCAGAAAACCTCACAGACATGGAACACCTACTAAGGAAGATCAAAGAAGAAAGTGCAAAGGCAGGCTTAATGTTGAACATAAAGAAAATAAAAATAATGACCACCAAGGACCTTCACAAGTTCAACCTAGACAATGAAGAAACAGAAATAGTAAAAGAATTTCCAGACCTTGGATCAAACATTGATAGAAATGGGGACTGCAGTCAGGAAATCAGAAGAAGATTAAGAATGGGGAGAGTGGCTATGAAAAAACTAGAAAAGATTGTAAAATGCAAAGATATAAAACTCAGCACAAAAGTTAGAATCATACAAGCCATTGTATTCCCTATTACAGGGGTAGGCAACCTTTCCCCTTTAAGGGCTGAGGGACTTCAGCTCCCAGAATCCCAGGAGCTATTGGCCAACATAGGACTATTGGCCAACATGGCTGAGGCTTCTGGGAGCTGAAGTCCCTCGGCCCTTAAAGGGGAAAGGTTGCCTACCCCTGCCCTATTACCGTGTCTGGATGTGAGAGCTGGACAGTTAAGAAAGAAGATAGGAAGAAAATCAATTCATTTGAGATGTGGTGCTGGAGAAGAGTGTTGAGGATCCCATGGACAGCCAAAAGGACAAACAAATAGGTCAGATCAAGCCAGAAACCTCCCTGGAAGCCAAGATGACCTGGAAGCCAACTGAGGCTGTCATACTTTGGACACATCATGAGAAGGGAAGACTCACTGGAAAAGACAATAATGCTGGGAAAGGTGGAAGGAAGTAGGAAGAGAGAAGATGGATGGACTCTTATTATGGAGGTCACGGGTATTGAGGGGTTGCAGGAATTAAGCAGAGCAGTGGAGGACAGAGGGTCTTGGAGATGTTTCATCCATAGGGTTACCATGAATCCAGATCTACTTGAGGGCAGTTAGCAACAACAAAGCAAAAAGTAATAAAACACCTCTTCCCTGATGATGAAGGCAGTAGAGCTTAGAAAGCTTGTAACATGTATATTGTGCATTTTGGTTGGCCCAAAAGAGATATCACTACTTTGTGGTTTTTGGATATTATTGTACATAGCATTACTCAGATAGAGGAGAGGGGAATTAGTAGAACTGGGTTAACTTGAAGATGCAACTTCTGCAAGAGCGTAATGAGGATTGCCCATGCTCAGTAACTTCAGAAACTTCAGAAAGAGGGAAAACCAAATAAAAGATTTGATGGAAGAGCTGAAAACCTGAACAGCAGAATTCTATACTGCATCCCAAGTACCACTTTATTGAAATTCATTGAAGCCTTTTTCTCACTAAATATGCCACTTACTCTAGCTGAGTTTTTCTGTTTGGAAAGGGATCTTGTACCATCTTTGAAACAAACTGAGAGAAAGAAGTTGGTGGTGGCATAAGCTTTTATGGACCATCAATAAATCAGTTGGAATTTTGGAATACTACTTTTTTACACACAATGACAGTTGAAAAGAAGATCCATGAGTAGTGCCTGAGGTTGTGCAAACATGCTAAGTGGAAGATATGTAAGCCTGTGATAGTTGGTTTTATTAATTTACCCAATTTATTTGGCAGGAAAAGGGTGTATTGTTTGCAAATGTGTTTAAAATCTAAATCAGAAGGTTTTTTAAAAGAATTAAAAAGGGGGAACTGTTCCATTTGCACAACTTGGACTCCAAATATATGTCTGCATTGACATTTTTCCAAGAAGAATTCAAAAACACAGTCATGTTAATCTGGATCAGTATCCAATGGGATCTCAGTTTGAGACTGAGAGAAGGAAGTTGGTGGCATAAACTTTCATAGATTAATACACCCTTTCCCTGCCAAATAAATTGGTTAAATTAATATAATCAACTGTCACAGACACTACTCATGGGTCTTCTTTTCAACTGTAAATTGTATGTCAAAAAGTGGCATTCCAAAATTCCAGCTGATTTATTGGTGGTCCATGTGTTGAAGTCATATCCAAATTGCAGAAGAAAAATGGTGAATAGATTTCTATGAAGCCATCTTCCTGTATTTCTTGTCACCCACCCCAACAGTTGTAGATGGTGAGTTAATTCATCAGATAGGGCAGCAGATCAAACTCTATCTAGCCAACCCCTTCATGAGAGACCTTGCAAGTTTTTGGAAATTTTGAAGCTTTCATCTGGGCAGCTCTGAGTCATAAAGAGATAAGATTTTTATGCAAAAGCTTTTCATTGACACAAAGACTGAGAAGAACAGAAGTATATCAGCTGGATGGTTTGGTTAGACACTAAACTCAACCACTTCATTGTTTCCTCCCAACATGTTTTCATGGTAAGACATTGTAACCACAAGTGTTCCAGTGAACCTGTACCTCCATATCCTTTCCAGCAGATTTTTGAAATGCCTCTATTGATTTTACATCATTTAGTTGGACATACATGCCACCTATGAACTACTTTAAGTACACATTCCTTTGTTGCTCTTGAAACAGATTTAAATGGGGGGAATAACAAATTCTGTTTCAATGTTCTTCTGAAATTACTATTGCTAAGTCTGGGGGGATGTAGACGGGCGGCCCTGGGCCTCCCCCAGAAGCGGAGGATCGAGTCCGAGGCTGCTGGACACCTCGGCCGCGATCCTCTCTTTCGCCACCTATGAAAGGGGCGCCGCAAGAGGTGTGGCGTGCCTCTTTGGCGTCTCTTCCGGTTCAGCGTGTCTCTCATGTTATTTGCAGTTGCCCTGCTATTATAGGTTTAATTCCCTAACTTTAGTATTTTCTTTTTCATACAAACAACTGCAACACATCGGAAGTAATATAACCTTAAGAAGTAAATAAATGTGTCTGTAATTCATTCAAACCCATAGATTTACTAAGTAAATTAATTAAAGGTTGTAAACTGATTAGATGTTATTCTGGAAAATCTAAGGAGCATTCTCTTTCGTGTTTCCTGCTGTACATCTTTGATACAACATTGAAATAAAATTGACTGAGACCTCAGTAATAGCACAGTGATGTTTAATCTATAAGAACTCAACCCCATGCTTGCTTCAAGCCAACTTGGCACTGTAGTAAAGAATTAATCATATCTATGTGCCATAGTTTATTTGCATATACGTGAATGAACACGTGCACTGTAACATCTTGCAAGAGCATCTGTCTACCCTATTTTTCTCTCATTAATTTCCACTATTGTAAAATGGAAACATTTAAATGACGTGTTGAATAACAATTTTAAGAAATCTGACCTCTTAAATTCGGGGTCAGATTTCTTAAAACTGTTATTCAGCACATCATTTAAATGTTTCCATTTTACAATAGTGGAAATTAACTAGAGAAAAATAGGGTAGACCTCCATGCAGCATAGTTAATCGGAATGTTGCAATGAAAGTGATGCTTCACAAACAACAAGGGAAATTAATTAATGATTAATCATATTATAGCAACAGCACTTACATGTCTATACCACTTTATAGCGCTGAGCACTCTCTAAGTGGTTTACAATGTGTTAGCCAATTGCCCCCAATAAGCTTTTCTTCCTGAAGTGCTAGGCTTCCACCTATCCATGGCTGACAGTATAGATGAAAGCTATTCTACTGCTTCCTTTTTGGAAGTGGGCTTGTTTTAAGTCGACTTCATCAAACATTGGTTGAGCCTCCATAACTAACATCAGTCAATAGATTCTACGCACATCCTAGCTCTGAGAAGGAGGCAGATTGTTTCACAACTGACATAACTCCACTGCTGACTCCAGATTCTGTGACAACCAGAGCCCTGGTGGCACAGTGGTTAAATGCTTGTACTGCAGCCACTCACTCACAAACCACAAGGTTATGAGTTCAGTACCAGCCAAGGACTCATGGTCAACTCAGTCTTACATCTTTCTGAGGTTGCTAAAATGAGTACCCAGCTTACACTTTGTAAAGCGCTTAGGGAGTGCTTAAGTGCACTGATAAGCGGTATAGATTGGTCTCAGAGGGGTGGGGTATAAATAAATTTTATTTATTTATTTATTATTAACTAGAAAAACAGTCTTGAATTCAGTCTAACAAAGTATATTTTGCACACAGCTTGGAAAAGTTACTTTTATGGATTATAGCTCCCAGAATCACTCAGTTATTACCAACTCTGAGAGTTGTATTCCAAATAAGTAATTTTTCCAATCTGTTTTTACATGTGCTCTAAACACAGTGTATAGCAATCTCAAAACTTGCCTGCCTACATCTCTAGGTATTGTTTCAAATGGAGATTAAAACTAATGAGGTATGGCAAAATCCTGTAGGACAGGTACATATTGATGTGGAATGTTATTGTCAGGAATGTGGGGAGGTGGCACCATGTAGAAGTTTGGGCAGTGACCGTGTTAGTACTGCTGCATATTCCACACTGCATTTTGGGAGTCCTCATATTTTCATATCTCATATCTGGAGATGCTATGTTTATGAGAGATCGATTACTGTTCTGGAACACTGGCTCAAGTTCCCTGGGGAAAAGGAATGAGTTCTGAGGCTTGTGCACATCCAGGTAAACAAGACCATCAAATCTAAATGTGTGAATTTGGTGCTCCTTCATTCCCACAAGTAACCTGCATTTCCTCTTGCAACTTGAGACAAAGGATCTCTTCACACCCAAAGCAGTAAGCCAACATCTCTGCCTACCCACTGTTGTGTCCCCAGCTGAACTTCCCTGTCCATCCCTCTCAGGGATATCATGATCCCATCACTGTTTTTGTCATACTAAAATTAAAGCCATCAACAAATCTGGAATCCCACTGTCGATTCCTGGGGGGAAATATCCAGGTTTTGTTACCTGACCAGATAGCCCATCGCTTGGGGCTAGTTTTTAGGTATGAATATGGTTCCAAAACCTAGGCTCTGCCTCCAACTCTGCACGCCTCCAACTCTGCACACACAGTTGATATACACCCCACACTCTGTGTATATTCTGTGTCATGTCAGACCTCCTAATCTGAGCTACTCCAGCCTTCTATGGCCAGCTCTTTTGACAGGTAATTAAAACCCCACTGCAAACCGTAAAAACGTCATTGTCCCATTTCCATATTTCCATTTAGGTTAGCTTTTATGCTGTCTGTTTGAATGGTTATATTGTTTGTGCGCATGTGTGTGTATGTGATAACATTCTGCATTTTTCTAAATGAAACCTTTTCAGTTCACCCCAAACCTGGAGTTCTCTTCAGTTAGTACTGGTATAAACAGGTGCAAATGGTCCATAGTTTACCCAAGCCTCTTTTTCCAACATGTGAAGCAACGCTGACTGTAAGTAGGGATCCCTCAATTCCCCCTACCACCTGTTCTTTGGGTAACAGCTGCCAGTCATATGGTTCAGTAAAAGAAACGGGTTCAAGTTGTTCAACAGCAAACTAAGGGGGGTTGCAGACTGCCAGAAATAGTGCAAATTGAGTCCACTTTTAGAGTTAGGGTTAGGGTTAGGGAATCATGGGAATTGTATTTTATTGTGGCACCAGAGCTCTCTGACAGAGAAGGCTCAATTTCTCAGAAAAAAATACAATTCCCATGACTCCCTAGCACTGAGCCAGGGCAGTGCCTCAATTTAATGTGCACTATTTCTGGCAGTCTGCAACCCCCCTAAGTTTAGATGGCTCGGTGTGGCAAAACCAGATGAGTAAACATTGTGGACATACATATAATAGCAAAATAGCAAAGTAAAATATAGATTATATACTTTTATTAGCATCTTTCAGAGGCACTGCTCCAAGCTTTCTTAATGGAGAAGTTCTGGCCCTACCATTAGGCCAAGTGAATCAGTTGCCTGAGGCAGCAGAATGCTGGAGCCTGGGAGTAAAAGCGAGAACATGAAGGAAAGAACTGTGTGGGCCATCCTGTATTCCTTAGCTTAACTTGCTACCTTCAAGGGCAGGGGATGAAGCTAGCCCCCATCCCCAGTGCTGAATTAATATTTAATTGCTTGTCTGGTCAGCTTCAGAACCTTGCACAAGACGGGCTGCCCTCTTATCCCATTTGGATTACTGTAACACAATCTGTGTGGGGCTACCTTTGGAAGCTGTTGAGAACTGCAGTGGGTGCAAAATGCTGCATTCAGAATTTATTTATTTATTCATTATAGCAAAATCAAGTTGTTGTCGTTTTTAATTTATATATTTTTAGAAATATTTTCAAGCTGTGGATGCCTGAATCTGTGAATAAAGAATCCATAGATACAAAGGGCTGGCTGTACTTTTTAAGGCGTTGGGTAAAGAGGTATCCAGTAAATCTTACCCAATATCTTTCCCTGTAGATTCAAGGCCATCTGGAGACTACTCTCATCCAAAGGCTCTGTTCTCCTCTGCAGACAATGACTGGCTGCAGGGATACATGCAGAAGCCATCTAGCTCTCCTTGCAAATGGAAGGAACAAGCAAACATTGTGTCCCATGCCTCAGCAACCGTACACTAGTGGAGATTTATGCACCAATGAGATCTTTGCCATTATCAGTCCCCCATAGTGAAGATCCTTTGAAATGAAATAAATAATGCATATTAAACAAATAACAAATCTGATGGGGCAAGCAATAGTGAAATGGTGGATTAGTGGCAATGGCTCATGCTACCTTTGACAAACTAACCTTGTGTGCTAATCACAACAGCCTCTGCACCTTGGTCATTTTGGAATTGTGCTAACACAGCTCACTGCTGGCACATTGCAAAATTAATTCACTTTGACACTACTTTAACAGCCATGACTCCATCCTGTGGAATCCTGGGATTAGTAGCTTGTTGTGGCACAAGAACCTTCTGACAGAGTCAGCAAAATAGCTCAGAAAAGTACACAGCCCGAAATTCCATAGTACTGAGCCATGGAAGTTACAGCTGTGTCAAACTGCATTAATTCTGCAGTGTACATGCAGGCTTAGACAGCAGGACTGGAAGACAGGCATTTCCCACATCATAGCAAATTCATGGCCTGTGGCACTGACATAGCATGGAATTCTAGGATTTGTAGTTTGGTGAGTCACTACTAGAGCTCCGTGGCTGAGAATTGTAAATGTCTTTCCCTAAACTACAAATCCCAGAATTATATAAGAAGTTGCAATGGAAGTTGAAGTAGAAGCATAATGTTCTGTAGTGTGAAAGGGTTCTAAGTCATAGGAGCAGGATAAAAAGTAAACTGTCCTAGCAGCTGTATTGAAGGATGGCATCTAAATCCTTTAAAATGTATGAACAAATAAACAAAATTAAGGCTTAAATTCCAGCAGTCACTCAACACTGCTTGCACTGGTGACTTCTGAATTTGTCACAGGGTATGTGTCTGTGTTGTGTGCCTGCAAGCGTTTTCAACTTATGACAACCCAAAGGTGAACCTATTACAGGGTTTTCATGGCAAGATTTGTTCAGAGGGGGTTTGTCATTGCTCTCCCCTGAGGCTGTTACTTGCCCAAGATCACCGGTGGATTTCATGCTCAAGCTGGGAATCAAACCCTGTTTGTCAGAATCATAATCCAACCCACAAACCGCTACACCTGACGTTGGCTCTTGTCACATAGAATATCCATATAAATATTTTTTACACAGTACTGCTGCCAAATACATTGTGTGCCTGCCTAAACAGGGTAAGCCCAAGAATGTGCTATTTGCTTAAGCACAGAAAGTAGTGATCTACACCCACACTGTAGGAATATGCAAGAGCACACAGTTCAGAGTATCGACAAGTGGATCATTGCCTTCAGTGTATCTTTGACTGGCAATTAATGATTAACAAGAATGATATTCTTAATTGAGCAAGAGCTAAAATATCAGTAACTCCATCTCTGGCTACAGACTCAAATCCACAAACTTTAAAACCCAGGCAAAACCTTTTTTAATCCCATTCCTCCCATAAGGTGAACAACACCAGAGATCCTGTCTGACTTAATTTTTCTACAATTTATTCACAATATCTTAATTGATAGTGTCCCTGTGTGAGCAGCACCTGAAGTCTGTAATAAGGGATGGATGGACACATTTGAAGGGTGGGGAGGTGAAGCTTAAAAAATCCATATGTCTTAATTTGTACAGTCGCCCCTCCTTATCCACAAATTCTTTATCCAAGGATTCAACCAAGCACAGCTTGAAAAATAGTTTTAAAAAATATAAATTCCAAAAAGCAAACCTTGATTTTACCATTTAATATAAGGGACACCATTTTACTACACAATTGTATTGAACATCCATGGATTTTGGTATCCACTGGAGGTCCGCTGGAACCAAACCCCAACAGATATCAAGGGCCCACTGCAGCTGAGAGAGAAAGGCTGTGTCTGTACTGCAGAATTAGTGCAATTTGACACCACTTTAACTGCCATGGTTCAGTGCTATGGAATCCTGAAATTTGTAGTTTGTTGTACCACCAGGGTTCTCTGGCAGAGAAAGCTAAATATGTCACAAAACTACAAATTCCAGGATTCCATAGCATGGAGCCAAGGCAGTTAAAGTGGTGTCAAGCTGCATTAATTCTGTAGTGCAGATGGAGCCAAGATGGCCTGATCTCTTTGGATCAGACCCATGCTGGGGGCCTGATGAAGAGCATAGGACATCTAGATTGCACCTCTAGACTGGCAATTTCCTGTTCCAGTTTCATCTGTAAACATCCTTGTCTCCTTATGACTCTGCACATGTGTATATTTGTATATTTTCACCTCAAAATATGGAATTAGGCTTGCCATCCAAATAGAAAAAAATTAGAAATAAATAATAAAATAAAATAAAATAAAAATAGAAAAAAAATTGAACCAAAAAAAAAATAATTCACTGCCTTTCAGACTGATGTCAAGGGTTATATGCATCTGTCTGTTTCATGGTTGTCAAGTGTTTTGTTTTTTCCACCAGCATTTTCATTTTATCCATGTCCTGCCTTGGATTCTAAGACTTATTTTTCCTACACAGAAATGTCCATATGCTTTTATGAACATTTTAAATAATGTTTACATTCTTTTGGTACATATTGTAAGGGCACTCATTTGTGGTATGCATTTTCCCATTGATGAAAGTGTGTTTCTGGCCATTTTTGAATTGCAAACCTTTTGAGTTATGTGCATTTCCCAAATGTATGCATCGGCTTGTGCCCATTTGTGCTTTGAAACTCATGGCAAGGGGCAGATTTTTGAGATAAACTGTACTCTGTTGGGCATCTCAGAAGTGTGAAATGGCCATTTCTACATATGAACCCAAAGGATTCCCCCCCTTCCTAGTTTTTACCAGCATATGGACCTTACCACACGGGGCTCAATGCAGACAGAATCCAAACGAAATCCCGACCTAATACGTATTATTTTTCCGTGTGTCCACACAACGTTGCACAGAACCCTGACAGAACCCCGACAGAATGCGGAAAGAACTGAGATCTTTTGAATTTCGGTTTCTTTAGGAATTGCAATTGTGCGACGGGAATCATTTCGCTTTTACCGTAGGTATGAAAACCCAATACGTATTGGGGGGCATTTCCCCGCCTGCGCTCCAAGGAGGACCTCCTCAGAGAGCTGGCTTTCCAAGGAGGACCTTCTCGGAGCGCGGACCCTGTGCGGGGCCTGCGCTCCAAGGAGGACCTCCTCAGAGAGCTGGCTTGGGAAGGGGTGACAGCCGCAGCAAGTGACAGCCGCAGCTGTATTGCGCATGTGCTAGAAGAGCATTTCTAGCACATGTGCGGGATTTTCTCACTTGTGTGTGAACGGCAAATACGGTTCCCGGGAGCGCTTTCCTTAAAAGCGCGATGAAGGTAATTGCGTGTGATAGCCATTTGCGTATTGTGGGGTTTCGTCCGATTTATTACTGGATTTATTCTTATTTCACTTTATTATCGCTTTGTGGGCCACGTGTAATAACGTCCTATGTGTGATGAGTGAATGAATGAATATGAGGGAGAGAAAGAGAGAGAAGGAAAAGAAAGAGAAACTTGGCTTCAATGCCAGTTTTTTTTTCCTAGCAACATCAGCAGTCACATTTGCACTTCGTGCACATTCTTCAGTTCTGTTGGTCATGCTACAACAGATACTTACTGCAAAGAGCATTTATTTATTTGTTTTTCACTGCAGTGGCAGTTGCGGGGATTTCTATTACAGTTACTTCCCTGTATGGCCTTGTACCTTGCCGTATGTCAGATTCTGTTCCTGCTCCTTGTTTAGCTCCAATAAATTTTGCAATGAAAACAAGAATTTTTATTTGTGATAGTTTAATCATGTGTTCTTTGTTAGAGGCTTTTCTCCTACTCTGACAGATACTGCAGTCACACGGTTGTTAATCATTCATGATGTGCTTGCTGCATCTGTCCTGGCTATGATAAACTTTTAAGAAGGAATTAGGGAAATGATGATCAGTGATGTAATGCCTCTTCAAAATACTTGGTGCATTATGCGCACACACCCAATAGCAGTCCTTAATTACATTGGCTCTTCATTTTAGCAGCGTCTGCTTCTATATCCACTGCCTGGGGCCCTTCTTTTTTGGGAAAAAATGCCACATAGGGGTTATTCAGACATTGTTTTTGTTATTGCGACTATGCAAATAATCTCACTCACAGATTCTGGTTTTGTTGTTCACAGTTGTTTTTTATAGGAACTGCATCTATGCGAATCTCTATGAGTTCTCTTGCTCACATATGAGAATAAAGATGGAATTCATGGTGCGGATGTATTTGAAACACATTCAAGGCAGGCAGAATTTTATCCCAGTTTATCCTGGGTCTATTCACACAACCGACAATGCAAATCTTTTAGGAAAACTTTAAAAAACCACCAAGCTCAATTATCACAGGTTAAGTGGGTTGTTGTTGTTTTCACACACACCCCAAATGTACTTGGGTGCATTGAAAATGCATGTGAACAACAAAGATTCAACCCACATTCTACCAGGATTATTTTCACAGTCTGAACAACCCCATACAGTCATAACTTTGGAGTCCCCCCTCCCCCGCCCTTCTTCAGGATCAAGGCAAATACTTTCACTTTAGAAACCCTCACAGAATAGTTTGCTCAGAAATCCATTAAATGCTTTTCTACCAGAGGAACAGCTCCAGCCTATACATTATTTAATGCCTTTAGTTATTAAATCTTATTGTGCAGAAATTGTTTATGGGTTGATCTCCTTTCAATCACCATTTGGCACCTCCTTGCCAACAGGCAGAGCTTGGAAAAGTTTATTTTGGGGGGAGTACACCCCCTGAGAAGCTCAGCCTCTGGGACTTGTAGTACAAGTAGGTAACTTTTTCAAGGTCTGATTTGGGGTATCTGTCAGCAGCATTCTGCCTGGTTGCAGCAGAAAGAGAAACAGGGCTGCTCTACTTGCCAATTTCACTTGGACCCTCAATTTTTTTTTATTTACTATGGTCACCACATAAGAAGAATTGTAATGCTCAGGATCCACCCTACCATGAAGAGAGAAAGGAGTTGCTTTAGGGGACAGATGATGGAACCTGCAGAAAAATGGAGCTGTATGCACCATGCAACCTTCCACATCCCTTAAGCTGGCTGCTAGCCTCAAACATGGTAGATGAAAGTTGTCCTATAGTCAGGACTGAAGCAAAATTGAACTTCCAATCTGATCAGCTTTTCTATGAGGAATGGGAAGAGGTGCCACCCTGTCCTTTGCCACAGGCAGCAAAATTTTTAGGCCAACCTTGTGTATGTGTGTGTTCTCTGCCTTCAAATAATTTCTGACTTAGGCTGACCCAAAGGCAAAGCTGTCATGGAGTTTTCTTGTTCAGATGAGGTTTGTTCAGATGAGATTTTCCATTGCCTTCCCTAAGGCTGAGAGTATGTGACTTGCCCAAAGTGGGTTTCGTGGCCAAGCCTTAGTACAGCCAGCCCTCTGTATCCAAGGATTCTTTATCAAGGGATTCAAGCATCCATGGCTTGAAAATATTCAAATATATATATACACGTTTGCACAAGCAAACCTTGATTTTGCCATTTTATATAAGGGACACCAACTTTCTATGCCACTGTATAATAGGACTTGAAAATCCATGGATTTTGGTATTCAAAAGGGGTCCTGGAACCAAACTCCAGTGGATACCAAGGGCCTGCTACATGGCGTCCCCACCCGGGGTTCACCCAGATTGGGGAGGCAGGGCTTCCTGGGACAATGCCAAAAGGGCACTCTGTATAGAATAGTGCTGCATCAGCAAAGTGGGGGGCACTCTTGGCCCTCTTAGCATCCGCCCCCAGCCTTCCAAGTACCACGCTTGGCCATTACTGCATGGGAACTGGAAGGCAGCCACCGCCGCTAGCTTTCCAAGTCCCGTGTGGCCATGGGCATGTGGGATCTGAAAAGCAACAGCCATCTGCCCCCCCGGTTTACTATCCCAGTGGGTGTCACCCCCTCTGGGGTGTCACCCAGTGTGATCCACAACACTGCAGCCCCCTAGTGACACCACTGGTCCACTGTGTTACTTTAAGGGCTTGAATGCCCAGAGGGCACCAGATCCTGTTTCTTAGAATCTCAGCAGGATCAGTGCTGGTTACTACTTGGATGGTAGACAGTCATAAGGCCTAAGCAGACTGCCAGAAATAGTGCACTTTAAATTGAGGCACTGCCCTGGCTCAGTGCTAGGGAATCATGGGAACTGTATTTTTTTCTGGGACATTGAGCCTTCTCTGTCAGAGAGCTCTGGTGCCACAATAAATTACAGTTCCCATGATTCCCTAGCACTGAGCCAGGGCAGTGCCTCAATTTAATGTGCACTATTTCTGGCAGTCTGCTTAGGCCCATAAATATCAGGTGCTGTAGGCTATCTTTCAGAGGAAGATACTGCCAAAACCGCCTCTGAGTACTTCTTGCCTAAAAAAAAAAAAAACCTTATGAAATTCATGGGGTTACCATAAGCTCCACTCTGGAGCTACCACAAACTACAATTCCCAGAATTCCATAGCATTGAGCCAGGGCAGTTAAAGCAGTATCAGACCAGATTATTTCTGCAGTGTGTATGAAGCCTGAAACTACTTAAGATAACAGCCTCGATGGTGCCTTTTTCCCTCCCGGAACCCAGTTGGTGACTTATTAGAAACAGCCGCCTTAAGAATGAAAGTGAGTCAGGCAAGGCCAAGCCAGGAAAGGGAGAGGCATGTGAAGGCTGGGTGTGGTGGACTGTGTATGCCACAGACTTCCTGATCATCATTACACAGCAGTTTTTGCTCTCTCCGCTCCAAAGCCTGAGTGAGTTATGAAGAATCGCCTGGAATTAACTTCAAACTCAGACCCAGCATGTGCCAAGCAGGCATTCTGAATCTAAAGCCAAACAACCTTCCTCCTCTGATTTTATAGTTATATTTGAAATATCCAGCCCCAAAATGCATCCTGCATCTTGCCATCTGCTCTCACTGCTCCCGAAGGCAAATTGTGCTTGTATTTTAAATTGTGTTACACTAAGCAGTCTTTGTTCAAAGCCCAGGATTCCTTTTCTCGTGATATGTTCTTTCCTGCCTCACAGTTTACAGCATGGTAATGCTAGCGTGGCGTAGAGGTTTGAGTGTTGGACTACGACTCAGGAGACCAGGGTTCGATTCCCAGCTTGACCATGAAACCCACTGGGTGGTCTTGGGCAAGTCACATGCTCTCAGCCACAAGAGAAGGCAATGGCAAACTTCCTCTGAACAAATATTGCCAAGAAAACCCCATGGTAGGATTCGCCTTAGGGTCATCATAAGTCCAAAATGACTTGAGGGCACACAACATGCACACAGAGGTCTAGGGGATAATAGTGAAAAAGTGCTCCAAATTCACTACAAAACATGCACACACACCAGTCTTGCTTCCCTTTCAAACCTATGGCTAAAGAGAAATGTATACTAGAAAGGAAGATAGTAGAACTTTGTAGGAATGTATACTTTACATATCAAACAATTTTTATTAGAGCAGTGAGCGTATTCTATCAGTAAATGACAAAGATTAATATTGTGTTTAAGCATACTTGAAATACCCATTGGTAAGATATGTAAACAACTTTGTGCTATTAAACTATGGTATTGTGTGTGTGTTTTTGTATGTGGAGAAACTTTTAATAAGAACAGTTTTTAAAAAATATATATATGGCTAAAGTTAGATCCTTTTTGCAGTTCCAATTTGGCAAGGACAGTCCTGATTAATTCTCCATTGTCACACTTTTTCAGCTACTTTTAAAATGTCCTGGTTTCTTTCTCATCCTCCCACTTTCCCCCTTTGCCTTAAATTTATTTTCATTGGTGCAATCTGAGCTCAAAGTGCAGAAGTAGTCTGCACTCAAGGGGACGAGGAGAAGGCAGGATGGGACGCAATCTTGCCTTTCCCGGCAGGCTCATGCAAAAGCAAACCGGTGCGGCCTCTCGGTGCTTGTGTATTCTTCCCCACTAATAGAATCATAGAGGTCCAACTTTCTGCCCAATGCAGGATCTCCAGCTAGAACATCCCCAGCAGGTAGCTGCCTGGCCTCTTTTTGAAGACATCCAGAGAAGGAGATTTTACTACTTCTTGACCAACCTGTAATCTTGACCACATTCTGATGTTGTTTGGCCATATGTGTCCTGGTTTTTGCCTGTGGAAGGTTGGAGGATATTTAGACCTGAGCATGACTGGTGTTCATGGAGATCTTGCTTTCTTAGAGTCATCACGAGTTGAAGCCAGCAACATGATTGCAAATAACAAACTTTAGTTTGGACTACCAGTAAGATTCAGGCCACATAACCCAGCATTACCAAATTCCCACCAAACCTCTGTCAAAGATTGGTGCCAGTTATGTGATACAATGTGCAATAAACTGCTAGAGTTAAATTTCTGAGAGCCAGGGTTGTGCATTGGACTACAATTCCGGAGATCAGGGTTCAATTCCCTGCTCAGCCATGGAAATCCACTGGGTGACCTTGGGCGAGTTGCACACTCTCAGCCCCAGAAAATCCCATGTTAGAGTCACCTTAAGGTCTCCATAAGTCAGAAATGACTTGAACGCACACAGTAACAACACAACATTTAATTTCTACTCCAATTGTGAAATGATGTAACCACATTGGGGCATATACCAGAAAGATGAAGATTCACTACTGAGAGCTTGGAGGGACTTTCTGGAGTCCAGTACATCTTCCAGATTCCCCCAGCCAGTGTGGCTACCAACCATGCTAGTGGGAGGATTCTGGAGGTTTCATTCAAAAAAGCAACTTTTCTGAGCTCTGCTACCAAGCAGTAAAATTGTCAGCATACTGTCCTGGTTCTCACTTTTTACAGGGCAGATAATGTAAGAGAGAACTCTCAGTTTATACAACTCACTCAGGATGCCTAGATAAACTCCACATATACTAAAGCCAATACTGGTATAAATATATATGAGAGTATATTTTGTCATTTCCTTTTGAGAATTCCTGCATTTATCTCTCCTCTGTGTGTATGTGACTTCAAGTTGCCTGTGGATTTATGGTGACCTCATCAATTTTGTAAGGTTTTCTTAGGCGAGAAATAATCAGAAGTGGTTTTGCCAGTTCCTTCCTCTGAAATATAACGTAAAGCACCTAGTGTTCATGGGTGGTCTACCATCCAAGTACTAACCAGGACTGACCTTTCTTAGCTTTCAAAATCAGACAGGATCTGGTGACTAGGGTATTTAGGCTCTATCTTTCCTTTAGCTGTTTCCAGTATGCTTATATATTACTATGTACACATACTCAAATATTTTCATTTCCTAATTGTTGAATCTCATTTCACACCCAACTACATATGCATGTAGTATCTTCTTTGCCTAATTGTTAAACTTTGCATATGCAGAATAACAGATTGTCTAAATTCATTCTGGGACTCCAGAGCAGCCTTTTATGCAAGACAATATCTGAAATAAGAAATCCTGTTTAGTTTATATCAGGGATGGACAACTGCAGCCCTGCTAGACTGGATCTCCTACTACCTCTTAATGAAAGTGAAGGATGCTCCAGGAGTCACTTTCCAGGAACATCTGAAGCTGGTATAAACCACCCATGATTTATACATGTGATTACCTGGATGTCTGCAGTGATCCATAGAAAATTGAAGTTAAACTGTATCACTGAGGCCATGCAAAGTGAAGAGATTTCTCAAGGCTTTTGCTTGGCTTCTTTAAAGTTGCTTTCTTTGGGGAAAAATGGGTGTTGGTGGTTATGTAGTACTTGGTTAAATTAACACAGATGGCCTTTGATGGCTGGTGGCTACAGGTTACACACCATCTGCCTAGCAAGGCAGGAAGAAAACACAGGTCCAAAACACACTGCAAAATAATCCAGTTTGAGACCGCTTTAACTCTCCTGGCTCAATGCTAGGGAATTCTGGAAACTGCAGTTTTGTGAGTCATTTAGCCTCCTTTGTCAGAGAGCTCTGGCACTACAATAAACTACAGTTCCCAAGATTCCCTAGCACTGAGCCAGGGCAGTTAAAGCGGTCTCAAACTAGATTATTTCTGCAGTGTGTTTTGGACCATAGTTTAGTGGAGGGTCACTACCAAGGGAGGGAGATGTTGAGAGACGGTGTTGCAACTAGTTGGCAAGACAGAATGTTATAGAGCGCCAAAGGTAGACCACTTTACTTTCAGTGAAGTGATGTCACTTTATCAACTAACACTGTATATATATTTGCCTGCTTTTGCTATCACATATGCAGATGTAAATAAACCATGGGCATATTTACCCTTAGGGATAAATCATTTTTTTAACTGGATCGTTTTGAATCGATGAAGCAATTTGAAACCAAAGCAATGTTCACACTATGTTTGCCACAATCGAATCTGCCATGTACCCATCAAAGTTCACATTTGAATAGCACTCGAAGCTGGCACCAGGAGGGAGGGGCAATGGGCAGAGGGGTGGCAGAGAGGTGGAACTTACCCATCCCAAAAGTCTTTTCAAACCACCCTCTCAGCACTGGTGGCAGTTCCATGGATCTCATTGATTTTAAATTTCCTGCGCTGTCAAAGTCCGCTTCTGACTGTGATTTGGTGCCCTTTTGGGGGCAGAGGTCGGGGAAGTTGGGGAGAGGGGTCCCTGGGGGGGGGCATGGTGCAGTGTTTTGTTTGAGGTTTTTTTCCCCTCAGGACTGTGGATTCACATGTGTAGGAAGTCTGTGGCACAGTGGGGTGATGATAGAACTGCCCTGGCATGCATTAATCAATGGGATCCACGCATGCCATAGGACAAGGGTAGGCAACCTTTCCCCTTTAAGGGCCGAGGGACTTCAGCTACCAGAAGCCTCAGCCATGTTGACCAATAGTCCCATGTTGGCCAATAGCTCCTGGGATTCTGGGAGCTGAAGTCCCTCGGCCCTTAAAGGGGAAAGGTGGCCTACCCCTGCCATAGGGGAAAACTATAACCAAGAATTAATGCATGCCAGGACAGTCCCCCCCCCCCCCCCCCCGTGCCAATGACTTCCCACACTTGTGAACCTACAGTCCTGAGATCCTGCACAGGAGTGCATGGTCTGTCAAAGTTTAAAAAACAACCCACCACACCGCACCCCCCCCCGATCCTTCTCCCTGACTTCCCAACCTCTGCCTCAAAGGGGAAAAGGGCACCAGATCACCAGCAGAAGTGGAAAACAGCTGCAGGCTGATTTAAAGGGACCACTTTGACATCATGGGAAATTTAAAATCAAAGAGATCCACAGAACTGCTGCCAGCGCTGACGGGGGGAAAGGGGGTGGTTTGAAAAGACCTTTGCGGTGGGTAATTTCCACCCCTCTGCCAACCCTCTGCCCATTGCCTCTCCTTCCCGGTGCCTGAATGTGATTGGCAGCACATTCACATTAGGGCAACCTGTGTCTTTTGAAAAGATGCGCTAAAAGAACCTTTTCAAAATGACCTGGGTCAAGAGGGCTTGTGCCAGTTCACCCCAATTCACCCCAGGTACACTCGGGGGTGAAATCGGTTTGAGTGTGAACGCGGCACTTTTAACTCGGTTTGCAAATTGGGTTAAATCATATTGTGAATGAGCCCCATGTTTAGAAAAGAAGAAAAAGGAAAGCAGGGAGAAGGATCCAACATGCTTATCAAACTCTATAAGAAACTTAAGGTATTCATTTTATTCATTCATTCATTTCAATTCATTTGTATGCTGCCTTTCTCCCAGAAAAGGCCCAAGGCGGCTCACAGATAAAAGCATTAAAAACAAAAGAAAACATTACACTAAAATTTAGAACAGTCAAAATCATCTAAAAACAGTATAAAATACACAAATGTTAAAAGGCATAACTAAAATAACATACTCCATAAAAACCACCCTGGTAATATTGCTTTTAGTGCAATTACATAATTGCAATTGTGTTGTGAATTTGTCATAAGATAACTTCTGTATATTAATTATAGGATGAAACTTTTTCTCCATCAAAACTGCAATACACAAACGCTTCTCCTGGATTGTTTAAGAGTGCAAAAGGAGGTTTGGATCCCACCCTAAAAGTATACAATGGAAAACATGGCCAAAAAAGTCTTAGGTTAAAGAATGTGAAACATTATTACTACATTATGAACTGTAGATACCTAACTGGCATAGAGCCTGGGATTGTGAAACAGTCCTTGTGTATCCCGAATGTTTACTTGGAAATAAGTTGCAATGAACTCAGTGGCACTTATTCCTAAGTAAACATGTTCAGGACTGAACTGCATAAAGGCTTCACAGCTGGATATAAGTGCCACACAACACACCTATTGTTCACAGAGAGATTGTTATGCGAGATGATTAGCAAACATGACTTTCAAGAATTTGCATTCCATTCCTTGAACAAAGTTTTTGTGCGATTAGATTTTTAGTTCACAGATGAGCTATTCAGGCAGTCAAGACATCTAGTTATCTGAAAATGTAACTTGGGGACAGAGAGGTGTTGTGAATCCCCAGTCCTGATGGTGTGTACATTATGCAGCCCTCCTGCTTCCATCCACATGTGCAGTTGGTATATTTCCAAAGGGGGAGGGTCTCCACAAATCCATTTTTATATGTGTACATACACATATGTATATACACACACACACAATGAACTCTCCATTATTGCTGCAACAGACAATTAGGGATGAGAAGAAGAGATAAGTGGCAGATGTAATAGGATTCTGCTACCCTTACACTTATATAACCAAAATAACTGGTCAGCCAAAAAGTAATTGACAATATCGTTCATTTGTTTTTTACACTAACCTCTGTACAAGATGCAAAGAAAGAAGTTTGTGTCAGGCTTGATTCATGGTTTCAAAGTGTTTAAATCCCCCCAGAAGATAGGTCACTTCTTGGCTACTATATATATATATATATATATATATATATATATATATAATCAGGGGTAGGCAACCTTTCCCCTTTAAGGGCCGAGGGACTTCAGCTCCCAGAAGCCTCAGCCATGTTGGCCAATAGTCCCATGTTGGCCAATAGCTCCTGGGATTCTGGGAGCTGAAGTCCCTCGGCCCTTAAAGGGGAAAGGTTGCATACCCCTGATCTATATTAAGGCAATCTCTTTATTAGGTCAACCAAGAAAAGTGCACAACTTGTGGAGTTGTTCAGAGTTCTTCATCAGGCTGGATGTTAGCAAGTGGAGGGGAGGAAAGGTGGAGAATGGAAGAAGGAAAGAAAGGTTGGTTGATGTAGAAAACCAAATTTTTTACTCTTCCAGGTAACAAATTAGAAGGGAATATTGACTTTCAGTTCCAAGACCTTGTCATGGTGACTATAAAAGTGTTCATAATGTCATGAAGTGCTTCTTTGTTTTGTTTGTGACATTGTGAAACTAAACTTTAATTGTATGACTTTAAAAAAAAAAACACCACACCCTCCTGGTTAAATAAAGACATTCTTTCACAAAACCTTTGGCTATATGCAAAAGAAATAACAAATGAAATGGAAGCTGATGTGATACTGCATGTTTGGCTTCTGGAGCATTCTAAGCATATTTATTCAAATATAAGCCTGACTGAGGACACTTTCGTGTTAACCAGTTGTTGTTGTTGTTGTTGTTGTTAACTGCCCTCAAGACAACTTTGACTTATGGTGACCCCATGAATAAAAGCCCCCCAACCATCAACAGCCCTGCTCATGTCTTGCAAACTGAAGGCCTTAACTTCTTTGGTTGAGTTTTACTGACCCAATTATAGAACTACTCTTTCACTTTGCCATGGATAAACTCAACCAATGAAGCCATGGCCCTGAGCCTGCAGGACTTGAGCAGGACTGTTGATGATAGGTTGACTTGAGGTGCATCCACACTGTTGAAAAATACAGCTTTAAGTGCTGTATCTCCGTTCTCTGGAATCCAGAGATTTGTAGTTTTCCAAGGTCATTAGCCTACTCTGCCAAAGAGTGCTGGTACCTCACAATCCAACCACCTGAATGAATTTCTAGCCAGTAAAGCCATAGAGTTTGGGTGCTGGATGAGGATCTCAGGAGATGAGGGTTCAAATCCTTGCTCAGCCATGGAAACACGCTGAGTGATCTTGGGCAAGTCACACTCTCTCGGTCTTAGAGAAAGGCAAGGACATTGGCAAATTTCCTCTGAATAAATCTTGCCAAGAAAGCCCTGCATACCTTTCACATCGCATACTTTTCACACCAGGCAATTATAGCATTACAATTCCATTTTAACAGTGATGACAACAGACTATGGGATCTTGGGGTTTGTGGTTTGGATGAGGCATTGAAGTGATGCAATTGAAACTTCTAAATGCCTTTCCCTAAAATAAAAACCCGAGGAATCCATAGGATGTTGCCAGGGCTGTTAAAATGTATTCATAGTACTATAACTATGTAGTGTGAAAGGGCCCCCTATAATGCAGTCACCATTTGACAGAGTCAACTTTATTTAATTTATATCCTGCCTTTCTTCCACCAAGGATCCAAGGTGGCACATAACAACAACAAAGCCAAATGTAGTTCAAGCATAAAATAGGAAAATATGTTTATTCTGTGGACGAGATATCCTTCAGTTCTGTGTTGTATAGTCTTAAACATACATGTTCCTAAGAAATCCAGGATGCTGCCACACTGCAGAATTCATGCAGTTTGATACCACTTTAACTGTAATGGCTCCACCCTATGGAATCTTGGCATTTGTTGTGGCACCAAAGTTCTTTGATAGAAAAGACTAAATATCTCACAGAACTATAGATCCCCATAATTCCATAGTATTGATCCATGGCAACTGAAGTAGTGTCAAACTGCATTAATTCTGTAATATAGATGCATTCTCAGCTGGCTTTTATGGAACTCCTTAGTAAAGAAGTAGGGCAGATGTTTTAAAAAACTATAGTCCCCACAATCTCTTACCTTTGGCCATGCTGGCTTGGTGTTGCTGCTGTCGAAAATCAAAGCTCCTAGATGATAAAAAAATTCCCAACCTGACTTAACAGTATTGCAGTTAGGTGTTAGGCTGACATGATTAACTCAAAAACAACTCTTTCAAATTTGTTGCATTCTCATTATTCCTTTTATTGTATACAAGGATCTTGCCCCTGCTGAAATAAAAGTGGTAGTCTTTAAGATGCCAAAAGACTCTGATTTTGGTTTTGCTGGAGACTGACCATTTACTCCACATTAATAATTCCTGCAAAAAAGCACGATATAAAATCTAAGGACTGATTACTCATGAGAAAAAGGCCTTTAAAGCTGTGTTATATTGTCCATATTTACTGTCCACATTTATCAATTCTGTTGATAGTTTAATTATATTTTATCTTTTGTATAAATGTGTACTTTTAATGGCATCCACCTTGAGTCCTAGGGCTGGCAACAAACCCACTGAATTCATTATGAATAGTTCTCAATACCTATGTAAATCTAATGGGTCTAATGGGTCTACTTTCATTGGGACTAGGAATTGGATTTAGGGCTACAATTGCAATCCTATGTTCACTTACCGGAGAGTATGCTCTGTTGAACAGAATGTGGCTTACTCCTAGGTAGAGATATAGGAATGCATGGTAGCCTGAATCAAGTGATTTGGAATAGAACCCCCCCCCAATAAATCTACCCACTTTATTTTCATTATACCCATTCATAGGCTTGCCAGAATTGTTTCCACTCCAACCATCTGTGTTCAAGAGGCAGGAATTCATCAAGTACAGCTTTTTACAGCCTGGAAATGCAAAACCGCACCTCTTGAACTTCATAAGTATCAGGAAGTAAATACACATGAACTTTGAAAACTCAGAAAGTTGACCGCCCTATTGGAAATATTATAATAATAATAATAATGATACTTTTTATTTGTATCCCGCCCCTCTGCCAAGCAATCGGGGCGGCGCACAACACTACAAAGTTATAAACAACAAATCAGCAAAATCAATAACAATAATCAATTAATAATAATAAAATCAAATCAATAACAATAATAAAATATACAATTTTAAAATACAAATTCTATATCATTATAATACTCCAAGGACCGCAGATGGCAAAGCAGTCCTCCGCAGCCATAGATCGCTGCCACCCGCTGCTTGGTGCCGGTGGAAGATGGTAAACGGCGGGTTTTAAAATGTCCTCTCCCTGCCGCGGCTCCTCCCAGCTCCCACAGCTGCCGCAGTTCAAGCCGCCTTGATGGTCCTCTGAGGGCTGCAGGACGGGGCCAGACAGTCCTCCGCAGCCCCAAACGCCGCTGCAGGGTTGCCGGGGGAGAGATGGACTCTGGCGGGGATTTTATTCCCGCTGGCGCACCTCCCAGTTCCCACAGCTGATGCAGTTCAGGCTGCCTTTGATGGTCCTCCGAGGGCTGTAGGACGGGGCCAAACAGTCCTCCACAGCCCCAAACGCCGCTGTAAATTTCTATCACCTTGCTTTTTTCAAGTAAATGGAAGAGGTGATGAACCATTTTAGAGATGAGAACATTAGCCTGCTGCCACACTGCAAAATTAATGCAGTTTGACACCACCTTCTCTCTCGTGGCTCTATCCTATGGTATCCTGGGCTTTGTAGTTAGTTGTGGCACCAAAGCTCTCTGACAGAAAAGGCTAAATATCTCACAAAAATACAAATTCCAGAATTCCATAGCATTGAGCCATGGAGGCTAAAGCGGTGCTGATGCAGACAGTCCAGTGCCAGATGAAGCCAAGAAGTTACCAAAAGCTATTTCCCTCTTACAAAAAAAATGGAAGGTGAGGGAGCATTTTACCCGACAGTAAGGCTGCTGCCCAAAACGTATTCACCAGTGTGGTGCAGTGGTTTGAATGCTGGACTAGGGCTCTGGGTTCAAATCCCCATTTGGTCATGGAAACCCACTGGGTGAACTTGGGCAAGTCACACTCTCTCAGAGGGAAGCAAAGTCAACTTCCTTCTGACAATCTTGTCAAGAAAACCCACTTATAGGTTCACCATAAATTGGAAATGACTTAAAGGCACACAACAACAATAGCAACAAGCTCCATGGAGCCGAATTGAGCTTACTTCTGAGTAAAGAAAAGTATTATAGCCTTAAGGATCAGCATAGCCAAGAACTTGCTCATATTCAGGAGTAAATCCCAGAGTACAATAAAACTGATGCCTTGGGAAATGTGTTTAGGAGTGTTGTTTGTGTATGTTGTTGTTAGATGCCTTCCAGTTGACTTTGACTTATGGCAACCCTGTGGATGAGACATCTCCAAGACCTCCTGTCCTGCACTGCCCTGATGGTGTGTGTGTGTTGTGTACCATCAGGTCTTTCCATCTTATGGCGACCTATACGAGAAGTCCTGCAAATTCAGGCCCATGACTTCCCTGATTGAATCCATCCATCTGACCTGCAGTCTTCCTCTCTTTCTGCTGCCTTGTACCTTTCCTAGCATTATTGTCTTTTCCAGTGATTCATGCCTTCTCATGATGTAGCCAAAGTACAACAGCCTCAGTTTCATCATCTTTGCCTCCAGGAAGAATTTGGGCTTGATCTATTCAAGGATCCATTTGTCTATTTTCTCGGCCGCCCATGGTCTCCTCAGCAATCTTCCCCAACACTGCATCTCAAATGAGTTTATTTTCTTACCAGCTTTTTTCTCTGTGCAGCTCTCACATCCATACATGGTGATGGGGAATACAATGGCTTGGACAATTCTAACTTTAGTGCTTTTCTGCTTTTCTGATTTTCCAGTCACAGACCTGAAAATCCCAAAAATAGAAAGCATTGAGATTTTGCCGCTTTATTCATGGGTTAATGTTGGGATAATGCCAAAGTCGTCCGACGTGTCTGAAAACAACCCCACTCTTGCCGGATATTCACGGGATTTAAACCCCATTTATTCACGGGATTTGGGCGCTTTGCCTCCTGTGTGATAAACTCCTAAACCTGTTTTTCATGTGATATTCTCTGCATACAAGTTGAACAAATAGGATGATAGTGTAATAGGAAAAACCAGACTGTGAGCTATGAGCCCCCAGCCACTTCAGTTCCTTGCAGAGCAGGAGTAAGAGAAGAGACCGAAGTAAGTTTGTAAACACAGGTTTATTATGCCGGCAGACCCAAAAGGAATTAGCATTCCAAAGTTTTGGGCCACGAACAAAAAAAAAAAAAAAAAAAAAAAATGGCTTCATTTTATACACCTCCAAACAAAGAAGTCCAATTCTTACACCTCATTGGATATTTCAAACTTTAAACATATAGAATCTCAAACAATGGACGTTATCACACATGGGCCACAAAGCGATAATAAAGTGGAAATGAGAAATCCCAAAAATAAACCTTGATTCCGCAAATGGCTTTCACACGTAATTACCTTAAATGTGAAATTACAGTAAGCGCATTTAACGTTCACACACAAGTGAGAAAAGCCCTCGCCACGGCTGGCGGATGTTGTTTTTGTCACTTCCTTTTCCCCATTTCATCATTGCTTTGGCCGCGTGTTTTGGCCCCAATTGTGTTCCTTCACAAACCCCACATCAACCACGGCCCGATATCTCTAGTAAAAGACAGATATATTTCGAAAGACGAAGCAGAGAGGCTCATGTCTGGCCGGCAGGTTTGTCGCTCAAGCAAAACCGGAAGTAAACGTAATAAGGAGATGCTGCCTCGATGACCCATGGGAAACCCCGCGGAACCATGGGAAAATGCGGGGAAATGCTTCCAAATGCGCATTTGCTTTTCACATTACGGTAAATGCGAAATTACCTTAATTTCACATTTGCATTTCCTCAAAACTACCGAATTTCAAAAGATCTCAGATAACACCAGTTTCTGTCCACTTTCTGTCCAGTTTCTGTGCGATGTCGTGTGAAAACGCGAGGCACAAATCCAGTTTTTGTTTGGGATTTATGTGGATTAACCAGCAGATTTGCCCCATGTGATAACGTTCAATGAGAATAAAGATTTCAGAATACATTATAATCTACTTAACCACATTCCAATGCTCTCTTATCAGCAGAAAGATGGTACCATGGGGCCCCTTTGCACAGAGTGTCTATCATTAATTTATTATGGCTGCCATAGCTAACTCTGGCGTCTTAACGCAGCAGTCCTTCAAAAGGGCAATCTATCTATAAACATCCCTGCATTCCTGCTGTTATAACCTTCCAGCATCTCACTTCTTTTCAGAGGCCTCAACTCCCAGAATGCTCGATATGTGGCCACTTGGCATCTATCAACATAGCTTGTGTCTGTATCAAGGTATCTACTCTTTGTCTCATATATTTCAGAATTCATGGCACACACAGACATCCTAACACCAGAAACACTATAATAATCATAACAGAACCAAACAAACTACAAATCCATTGATTATTAGGTAGCCAATTCATAAGCCATGCCCAGAATTCTCCAGATCTTTCATATTCTGATCTGATATTCCAAATTAAATCATGAATTCTCCCAACATTCTCTTCCACCAAGCCAGACTCATTTACATAGTGACAACAAGTGGTGTTTAACTAAACACAAAGATCTCCTTCCTTGCTGAGTAAGTAATCTAAAGCCAACTTGTGTTGAGTAAATTCTCCTGCCAGAGAATTTATTTCAGTTTGGACAGCAGTAAGTCCCTTGTCAGTGGAATTTGCCACTATTTCCAAGTGAACTGACAACTTTCTTATTTGTTCAATGTTCCATCGGACTCCAATACTGGGAATCCCAACTGCAAAGAAAGTTTCACTGCCTGTTAAATATGTGTTGTCAGGATCATATCCCAGCTTAGGATCATATTCTCTCTTCACTCGGTGTTCTGCAAACTGCTTTTGCCAAGCAAACTGTTTTTTTCCTTTTGACTGACCTAATGGATGGTAGGAAATACCTGCCAGGGCTAAGCCACCAGTTGTGCAGGAGCCATTCCACCCCGGTCACCCTGCTCTTACCTGTATCCACTCATCCCTGTTTATCTCATATAAACATCCCTGCATTCCTGCTGTTATAACCTTCCAGCATCTCATTTCTTTTCAGAGGCCTTAACTCCCAGAATCCTCGATGTGTGGCCATTTGGCATCTATTTTTCTACATTTCTAACTAAGGACCTTATCAAACGCTGGCCACGAAGCAAAGAAAAAGCGAAGACTAACCGAAGTAGGAATAAATTCGGTTCCATAGCGAAACGAAGGGAATATCGCCCTTTTGGCCATTTCGCAATTAATACCAAGGCTCCCTTCTCTCCCGTCACAAAAAGCCGGGAGGAAAGGCAGCCATGGGAACCGGGGAGGAGGAGGAGGGCTGGAGGACTGGAGAAGGGAAGGCAGCCCATGGAGAGAGAGAGATCGCCTCCCTCTTCCCTCTTCCCTCTTCCTCTCCTCCTCTTCTTTCCAATCCGGTTTGCCTTTTGCCAAGGCAATCCCTTCCCCTCGCTGGGATTTTCGCCCTGCCCACCAATTCGCAATGAATGCGAAGGCTCCCTAGGTACTTCCTCTACAAACCGAATGTCAAGATCTCCCTACTCCTTACGGATTAGCTCCGTATTCTGCCGAGTTCTGGGGCAGCGTCGTGTGTAAACACGGGGGAACAATACGGATTAGCTCCGTGTTCGGGGCAGCGTCGTGTGTAAACACGGGGGAATAATATGTATTAGCTGTGGATGCCCTTTGGATTATCTCTGCTTCAGACCCCATGTGATAAGGGCCTTAGATTGGCTAAAATATATTGATTATTGAAACTTCTCCACCTCAATAGTATGCATCCTTTCCAACTGGGAACCATTCTGTTTCTATATATTCTATATATTCTGTTCTAACAGCAGCCTCTTGTCCTAAGTACAGATTTCTCATCAGGACTATTGGCACCCCCATGTCTTTAAGCGTCTTCCATAGTTTTTTGTGATCTATGTGTGTGTGTAGCAGCCTGAATTTGGGATTGGAAATAAAACATCCACAATACCACGAATGAGCCAGTGTGGTGGAGTGGTTTGAGTGTTGGACTGCAACTGGTGACCTGGGTTTCAGCTTGGCCATGAAACCCACTGAGTGACCTTGGGCAAGTCACACTCTCTCAACCTCAGGGGAAGGCAATGGCAAGCCTCTTCTGAACATCTGTTTGCCCCTTAGGGTCACCATAAGTCAGGAATGACTTGAAGGCACACAACAACAACAAAGCTCTCATATCCGTACATGGTGGTAGGGATTACCATGGCTTAGAGACAATCCTCACTTTAGTGCTCAGTTGTTTATCATTTGTGTGTGTGTGTAGCAGCTTGAATTTGGGACTGGAAATAAAACCCCAGATACCGTGAAGGGGAGAGAATACAGGTAAGAGCAGGGTGACCAGAGGTCCTCCTTTTCTATAACATTTCCTACATTTCCACCTTCTGTCCAAGAGGAATTCCAAAACATCCTCCATTTTGAGCATGACTAAAAAGCATGAATATATATTTATATGAGTATTGCTGTTGTTGCTTTTTTTAGCTTTTATTTTGCAATGTCCTTCTTCCATTTCTTCTTAGATGTCTAACATTTTGTGGTGCCTTGTCCTCTTTTGCGGTTAGAAGAGCTCTGGTCACCCTGTTTTACATGGGCATTTTTATCTTTTATTTTGCAATGCCCTTCATTTCTGCTTGGATACCCTCCATTTCACAATGCCTTGTCCTCCTTTGCTGTTAGGACCTCTGGCTACCATTTTATATGAATGTTTTTAGCTTTTATTTTGCAGTCCTCCATTTTATGATGCCTTGCCCTCCTTTGCTATTAGGACCTCACGTCACCCAGGTTTATATGAATGTTTTTATCTTTTATTCTGCAATGTCTTCCATTTTGTGGTGCCTTGTCCTCCTCTGCTGTTAGGACCTCTGGCCACTTAGTTTTATATAAATGTTTTTTCGCTTTTATTCTGCAATGCCCTCCATTTCTGCTTGGATACCCTCCATTTCACAATGCCCTTCTCCTCCTTTGCTGTTCTGTTAGAGACCTCTGGCCACCCTGTTCACATCTTTTTATTTTGGGACGCCCTCCATTTTGTGGCGCCTTGTCCTCCTTTGCAGCGAGGAGAGACCTGTGGTGTTCGCCCTGTAGAGCCAACGAGGGAGCTACAGAAAGGCGACCCAGTTCTCAATTCTGGGTCAATGGAACAAGGAGGGGCTTCCTCGCTATTACTACAGCATTTGTGGTGATTATGGGGACTCTGAGGCGTTTTCCTTTCCTTAAAAAGC